>JAWWEU010000081.1:68204981-68290983 GCA_035583155.1 Acropternis orthonyx | reverse complement strand
TAATATATATATATATATATATATATATATATATATATATAAAGTTATAATATTGTTATTTGTAAATAACTAATTTACAACTTAGTGAAGGGAAGGAGAGGCATATATCTTTTAAGCCTGATGGAAATCATAAAAATACCACCAGGAGGGAGAGGAAGAAAAGCAGTTTTTCATATGACCATCCTTAGCTACCTTCATACTTTTCAGTATGTGAGTGGAATTTTTTTCCCCAGCACGTTGCAGATATTGGTAGGATTAGAATGCAGCTCTGAAAGGAAAAGCTGGTCCATTGGATATTTTTATTTAGGAAGTGTTATTTGATTTTTGATTTGATGCCTGCTACTGACAATTTAACTATTAACTTCAAATATATACCTGTAGGTGTCATTACTTTCATCACATGCACATTTTTGTCCTCCTTTGCCTTCTAATGCTTATGTTCCCTATAAAATCTTGTCTGTCATCATTTTAAAAGGTTTCAGCTACAAAAGCTGAAGTTCAGGGTCATGACAATGACATGTCAGTGTCTGTATGTGGGTAAAAAAGGATTAAAACAATTTGACAATCTGGTAGTGTTAAGATGATGAGCCTTTTTAACAAAGTGGACTTATGCCGTTACCTACTGGTAAGGGCTTGCTTAAGGTTGTTTTTTTAATTTCCTCAAACCAAAAAGAGGCTTTCTTGTCATAAGTGTAGAAATTCATGGTAAATGACAGTAAGTTAAATCACTAGATCGAGAAATCTAAAGCAGGATTAAAATAAAATTCCTTGTCTCTGGTGTTTAAGTTTTAAACAAATTAGGCTAGCAATGTATGATATGTTAAAGTAAGACAACCGCAAATATTTCTGTAGGTTTATTTCTTTAGAGTTTTATAGGGAATTATTATGTGGGTAAACAATGTTTATTCTGGTTATTGCACTTGGAAAGAAGAGGCTCTGGCTGTTACACTGTGTGCACGCTTTTTTTTATTAGAGTTTAAAGGATTTTGGTAACTCTCCCCATCAGCGAAGAAATGTACTTTAGAAAAAATGTCTAGTATGATGATCTCTGAGTTTTTTTCCATGTAATCTCAATTATATGGACATCTAGGACATTGCTGCAGAAGTGCTGGAGCAATTGATACTTCGGAACAGCTGACTCATGCTAGTTGTTAACTTCAGCGTCATCTTTGAGAGGCTGACCCGTACAACTACACTGTGGGAATCAACATCTTTAAAATTATTTGCAGAAAGTCTGCACTTTTTCAGGGAGGTAAAAGCACTGAGGACAGGTTTTCAAAAGTGCTCATCATCCAATTATGTCTCCAGATGTTTTAGAGATCTCCTTGTCACTCAACAAGCTCTCAGTGCAAGCTACCTACTACTGAATTATTTCTGAAGTATGACTGTGTGGGAAGTAACTACTAACTGAGCAAATGTTTTAGATCATGAAATAAATTGTTTATTTTATGCATTTCCCATTCTCTTGGGACCCAGACCAAGATCAGAGTCCCAATTCTGTAGGAACTCCTGAAGGAGATCACAGCAAGTCCTTTCTCAAAGGCAATTACACTTGCAGCCCGACTGTGCAGCATGAGCATCATGACACATTTAAATAGACATGGGAAGTGGGAGGGAGTGCAAAGAGAATAGGGGGAAAAAATACTACATGAAAAAGTAGAATATAGCAGACACTTGGAATAGGGCTGCTGTGCAGAGACAGAGGTGGGTGTGGGAGGGGACCTCTGAAAACACTTATTGACCATAGAGAAAAAATGTGAGAGCTGCTTTAAACAAAAAAAATGTTGAACACTGGTGACAACATTGCTGTCCCAAGGTCCCTCAGCTGCTTGTAATGGATCTTACCAGCTCAGTTGTTGGTTTCTTTCTCTCTTCAGCTTTTCTACCTCTTGTTCACGTGCCTGAAAGAACTGAGGAGTCTGCTTCACTTCTGGTGCTTCTGAAATGGAATCTCCAATGACCTTTTCTCAGTAGACAATGCATTGTGCAATATTTTGTTGAATTCTAGTGATATTTTGATCCAGAAACAACATAGCATCATAAAAAATAGTTGGGTATTGTTTGCTTTTTAATTAAAGTACTTGCACACTGCAAAACATTCTGAAAGAGGCAGTGTAAGGATAGAATAAAACAATGCTAAGTTGAAAACTCACTTCATTTTAAAATGCAGGTGCAAAAAGGAAATTCTTAACTGTTTTTCTGAAAACTTTGTTTAGAGCAAAGGTGTAACTATAAGTTTTATTTAAGAATCATGAGATTGTGGCTTTATATACTTTGCCACAGCACAGCCTTGGTTGCCTCTGGATGCTCTTTTCGTTTTGTTAATGTCATTATTCATGTTTTTGCCATTGACTATCATGAGTTTCTATTACACATCCCTTAACTTGCCAGTGTTAAGGCACTGGTGGCAAAAGTATTTTGGAAAATCTATACAGAATATTCTTAGATATTTTTTTTTTTAAGATCTGCATCTTATAACTGCATAAAGCTCCAGATTTTTTCCTTTTGCTGTGCTTACAGAAATGGAGAATTTGAATTTCCTGTGGGGTTCATATCTGTTTTCCCATTTGCCTCCTTTCTTGGAAGTTAACATTTTATTCTAGCTGTGATATGTGACAAGAAAATAAGGGAAGCAGAAATGCAAGATTCATTGAATTCCGTGGGCACATACTTTTTTCTATCTTCCTTAGAAAGTGTCAAAATATTGACATTCAAATACAGCTATACTTTTTTCTCTCTACTGAGGCACATATACCCTTTTTTCTTATCTATGAAATAGGACTATTATTCTGCCAATGTTTTGAATAGTGACTTGGAGCCAAAAAGAAATGAGAAAAGCAGTTGAAAAGTCTGTACACAAAATGAATGTGATCATTTGATTTAATTTCTTTTGCATTAAGCAAAATTTCTTAAAAGTAATTGCTGACGTAGATTAGGAAGATAACTGTGACAAAGCCAGTTGCCATATTTGATGAGAAACCAAGTCATATACTTGCTTTTATGCCAAAGAGAAAGGGGGATGTTATGCAAATAATAGTTCATTAACATTAAAGCCTGGTTTCGATTGTGACAACTAAGTTTACATAGACTATTGAGGCATTAAAATCTAATCTTTCAGTTAAGTATCAAGTAGAGTGACCTTTTCCATGGGAATGTTATTTTCTGCTTTTCAATGAATGCAATGCCAACATTTTCAAATAATTTCTAGGAACCTTGCGGGGAGGAAGAGGAAGAAGAGAAAGGTAGAGTTACTACTCAAGTAAATAACTCTTGAGCAAGTACTTCTTGAGTAAATGGACTAAAACTGCAAGTGTATAACAAATAGAAAATTTTTCTCCTATTAGATCCAATAAACTACTAGATTTATCTTAGGATGCCTTTTTTTTTTTTTTTAATTCTAACTTTACAATCTCTGGTTTTGTTTTTATTAAGTGTGAAAGTTCACCCAGATCACTTTTCTTAACATATCTTTTTTTTATACCGCTTGAAATATCTAGGCTTCATGTTGCAATGATATTTCTATACCAAAAGTTACGGTTTCATCTGCATAGTGCCATCTGATGGAGCTGTCTGATATAAGGAAGTCCAAGTCATTGCTGGCGTTCACAGCTTATTTGGCAACTCCACTGAAAGGAGTTGATATGTTGTTTGAAGGAAAGTACAGTAGCAGTAATTTCAGGACACCGCTCATATTTGAGTTTTTCCATTGAGCATCCCATTCATTGAATATTTTTATGGAATATGTGGGCCCTAAAGAGTTCTGTTGTCTTCACAGACATCCAGACACAACCAGCTTTTTCTAAAGTCATTGGCTATCCATGGAAGTTGTGAAATGCCCTTTGCCGAATTTGGAATGGGATGCATCTTGGCAACACGAATGTTAACATACAGTGGTCTCATGAAGAGGCACATGGAATATGCTTAGTTTTCTTTATTCAGAACATATCTCTAACAATCTTCTAATTTTTAATTTTATTATTAAAATATATTAGTGCTATAGGTCTTGAATGCTTCCATTTTGGTGTGCAGACTCAGTCTGCCTGTTGAAAATATGAGGACCATTCAATTCAGGAGACTGAGTCCTTTTTCTGCATCTGAAGCTGAGTATTCAAGAGAGTTGAGGTTCCTAGAGTTAACAGGCTGCTTTTGAAAATATAGAGACATTTGAAAATGCAGAAATGCTTGTTTCTTTAACTTAGTTTGAAATAAAATTAGAGAAAAAAAATTAGCCAAAACATTTTCCAGGCAGACTCTGGTTTTCTAACATCCAGTAGAATGTCTTTAATGAGGCTGATGTGTCTGATGACTTAATTGTTGGCTTCAGGATTTTCAGTTTTTCTTTGGTTCTGATGCTCTTGGGAATGGCATAGTAAATGATTGGGTCTACCATATGGCACACAGCTGGCAAAAAATTTGCGCATTTCTGAGGACATTTTGTGTTGGCCCTGAAAAATGTGCCCTTGTACCTCTTTTAGGTATGGAGTCCAACCTGTTAGACTCTGTGGAGAGCACTGGCTTGGGAAATATATCAGACTGTGAAGATGTTTATAACTTTGGGCTCTTCAAGCATAACTCAGCTAAGGCACTCTGCGGGGCTGGGCTGTAATGCTGTCTCTGGTTAATGCTCCACTTGACTGCATTATGGGAGGGAGAGCTCAGGCTGGTGTGGAGATTGTTTCTTCAGAGTTTGGTGTCTGCTACTTTACTTGCATTTAACCCTTGTGTTCGTCACTGATTGGCCTCAATAAGAAAGGAAGAAGTCAGCTGCGAAGAGTATTAGAGGAATAATTTGATGGTCCCTCAGGCATATCTTCATGATACAGTCCAGCAAAGTGCTGAGTCCCCCTGCAGCTGCTCATTCTCCATAAAATACAGTGTTTGAGAAAGCACAACAGGTTTTCAGTAAGGTCACTGTCATTTTTTACATTCTTTCATTGGGTTTGTTTGTTGGTGTGGAGTTTTATTTTTCCCAAATAAAAAATACTCTGATGACAACTACAGAGCTTGTTGAAATTCATGTTTTGGGCACTGTTCATGGTGGTGGGAGGGGGGGTTGTTGCTTATCTTCCTGTTTCTTCTATCTGCTCGAATGCAGGTTCAAACTAAGAGTTGCAGTTCTTTGCTGGGATGTGTGGACATATTAAACTGATACATGTGCTAGATAAAGGTGTAGTTAAAAGTGTGGGAGGACTTCATCTTTCTCAGGGTGACTTTACTTGTTTCTCCTTAAAATGAGAAGTAATTGCACTTATCTCTGTAGCATAAAATTTATCTCCACTGTAATTTAGTTTTTGTTTAATATATTCTAATAAATTATAGACCCTTATTATTTTTCCAACACAGATGCCCAATTATGACATTTTTAGGTCAGATGACTTCAGATCACAGACTGTTCTTTAAAAGTTATTGTGCTATTCTATTTTAGCCATTAAATATTCAGAGCATCATTTTAACTTCTCAGAGGAGTGGAGCCAAATTATTTAAGTATTTAATCTTTTATCTTGCGCTTATGTTTGTTTTTCATTGACTTTGCCAAAACTTTCACACGCTTCATGGTTAAACCAGGATTTTGAAAGTGAACATTTGGCAGGGAGTTTAAGGACAAATGATGAAACCTTGTAGCCTGTAAAGATAAATCTTGAGTAGCTGCCAGTAGGTAAATGACTAACGTCAGTTCAAGCAATTTAACAGCAATCAGTTTGAGGTCAAGTAACTCTGGACAGTGTAATTTAACGTAACATCTTTTTTTCCCTTCTCTGCAAGTAAACCATGGCTGACTTCTGCTCTCGTAATTTAACTTTTTTTTAGTACATTTCCTGTAGATTGTTCCCCTTAGAAGTCAAGTAAGGTACTGCCAGCATTTGAAGGGGACTGGGAACATCAACAAATGGAAACAACTCTATTGTGAACCAATGGATTATTTGCATTCCAAGCTTAAGTTATCACTTAATAGTTATAGGCTCTGGTGGCAAGGCTGGACTGTGTTATGTTAGACTCAGGAACAAATGCTAATATCTTCAGTGTTTTCAAATTCCCAACCATATTTGGTCAATTGTGCTTGTGTTGACCCTTGAAGGCTGCCAAGAGTCTTGTTGGCAAAAATGCCACTTTGGTGAAGAAATAACTTTCACCACAGCTTCATTTGAAGGCTGTTCTCATTTAAAGGGGTATCATCTCACTGTTTCATGACTCAGGTTTTGTCCTGTCTTCTTTTTGTTTTTCTGATTGAATGTGTTCATCTCCCTAATAATGGGTTTAGGGTAAATTACCCCTATGTGTTACATGATTTTCTCTATTTTGAATGTTTTCATCTTTATACAGTCCTTTCAGCAGGGAACAATCTAGTTAATCTGCTCCTCAAATTGTTGTAAACTGTTGTACAAATCCTTCTGATCTGCATACACATGCTCATGTTCTTTAAAAATAGAACAAAATTAAAAGTTTCTTTGCATTGCTGAGTACAGCAGGTCTGACCCAGACTATTGAAAGGACAAATACTGTAGCAGCCCAACCCAGCTGACATTCAGTCCAGTGTCTCGGATGGCTGCCAGCTCACTGTGCCTACCAAGAAGGATCAGAAACTAAAAGTGGGCAGTTGTGGAATAAATGTATCATGAAGGAAATTTCTTCCTCTTTCCCTCTTTTAGGGTTTCATTTATGTCCTAAGCACAAGAAGTCAAACCCAAGGTTTTTTTGGAGGGTTGATTTTGGTTTTCTTCAGTTGTGTGGTTTTTAAATACAACTGAAGCTGATCAGACATTATAAGGGAAATTGGCTGTTCTATGTGGACATATTTACCGTATATAAAAACATTCAGTTTTGAAAACCTAGGTTTGAATAGTGTTGATTTGATAGAGCTAAATAACCTCTCCCTATATCACATATTCTGCTTCATGTAATTTTGCATGCACACACTTACACACATGCACACACAAACACTGCAGATTCTTCTATTAAAAAAACCAAGGAGGAAAGCAAACAAGTCAAACAGTGTTTGCAGATTCTGTTCTGTTTCTGTTCCCACTAGAGTACTCACTGCACCACACTTGCTGCTGATTCATTTTTCAAATCTTGAATGATGACTCTTGCCTCGCCCCTGCTGTGCCTGAGATGAAAGCAGATGCTCTTGATCATATGGTGCAACCTGAATCCTCAGATTTCAGTTTGACCTGGCATGATTTCTTATGAAGATATTAGTCTCTCTGCTACCCAGAGCTGTTGAAGAAAAAGGAAAAAAATGCACCCTAACAATGCAGGAGTGTTGCATATGGGGTTCTGTTTGGCTTTTAAGTTTGTTGATGATTTCTGTGTGTCTTGACTTCATCAGTCATTGTTCTAGCTCGGATGCTAGGAGAAACCCATGGAAGTTTCTTCAGCAACTTTTTGCAATGTTCTTTGCAAGCTCATCTGCAACACCGATTTGAACACCAGATTATTCTGTGCAGCAATTCATTTCAGCAATGACTTCTTGTAAGGAGGTGTCCTTCTGATATCAGATAGATGCATTCATCAAGACTTCTCCTCAGTAGTGAGAGGCAGAGTGTGCTATCTGGGCTAATAAATGCAGGAAATAAACTTGGGTGCATGCACTCAACATTCGGCTACTGTAATTTAGCCTGACTGGTTTCTGCACAGCATTGAGATAGCAAAGCTAATGTTTTCAGTGGCTGACTGTCCTGAAATATTTGGAAGATGGCAGTAAAGCAGCCATATCGGAGAGGAGAGGAGAGGAGAGGAGAGGAGAGGAGAGGAGAGGAGAGGAGAGGAGAGGAGAGGAGAGGAGAGGAGAGGTTAGGTTTTTGGGTTTTGGTTTTTGGAGCTTTAAGGGAATACTCAAGTAATGCCTCTAAGTTTTGCCTTGAAACTAGAGAGACTATAATATTTTTTTTGTTTTAGTTTTATTTCTTTACAAAAGAAAGCTGAGAGGCCTCTGCAGTCTCATGACTCTGGGAGGAAGAGGTCTGAGGAAAACACCAAAGATCCTGAGAGTGGCAACAAAAATCAGACCTCTGTTCATGTCCTGCAGCACATGAAATCTGTATTCTGCCAATTGTGGCTTTTGGTCAAATGGCTGAATCGATAACCTATTAGTTCTAAAAGTGCCACTTCATAAACACTCTTCTGCTTCTTCTCTTTTCTCGTTAGCTATTCTACTGCCTAATGGAAGCTGGACCCTCTTCAGCTACCCAAACCTGGTTGTCTAGAAATACTTTTCCCTCAGAGTATAACAGTTTTTGTAAGTTAGAACAACAAAATAAGTAATACTTGCATATCTGAAATTTGATTGATGAGTTACTACACTAATGCAGTAAAATGATCTTTGGCACAGTGCTCAGATAATTCTACTTCATGACTTCTGAAAAGCTCAGCAGCATGGCATAGATGCATGGGAAGAAAAGCAAACCTTGACAAAGATGAAGTGATACCAGGAGAAAAAAAAATAATAAAGAAAGAAAAAGAGGACAAGGTGCCAGAAGATTGATTAAATGTCAGGTAGTTAAGGACTGCAGTGAACACTGGCAAAAAATAAAAAAATTAAAAAAAAATTTAAAAAAAAACCCACGCAAAACCAACCAAACAAACAAAAAAACCCCAAAAAACAAAACAAAAAGAAAAAACCTCCACATATTATTTGAAGATTTTATATTATTATATAAAGAATTAAATGTGTTGCTTTTTCTTCCCAAGTAACTGAGAAATACTTATAAAGTACTTCTGGAAAATGCGGTCTTGTGGTCAGCTATTCATAAAAGTATTCCTGTCATTCGAACTCCACACATTAAAATAATGTCTAACTTTTACTACCCACATTTTAAAGCAATCTCAATATTCAAATTCAGGAATTTGGAAATATAAAACTTTTCCTATAGACAAAACATTTCCTTACTTTTTTAGACTTGCATTGTCCCTGATAAATGCTTTCTGTACTGAAGAGGATATCAACACTTTTTCATGCTGTACTAAATTAAGCTTTTGCATTGAAAGTCTGATGTTGTGTCAAAAACACAAGTTAAATCTCATGGATGATGTCACCATGCAATTAAAAGGCAGAGGTTAACACTCCTCTGTGCAGGTACTTTCCCCTGAAGCTATCTGGAATAACAGACTTGCTATAATACAGCTGTGGCTGCTGAGGAATGCTGAAGCACAGTCAATGACTCTTTGCATTTTTAAAAGGAATGTGTGTGGCAGAGAGAGGTTTAATTGCTCCTGTTATATGTCTCATAGTGTGGGGGAGCCTTTGCTTGGATGGCTTGAAGTGACTGCTTTTGAAAGCAGGTCTGACATCTGCTTTTTTTAATCCTCTCCTCCCCTCCTGAAACAAGACAGCCACATTCAACTGTGGCAGCGTGTTGTTTTCTCAGTGTCACCCGCTCATTCCCATTGAATAATTATTGTATTTCACCAGGCACAGCTATGTCATACTCTCACAGCTGCAGGTACAACCTTTAGGGTTAAGGTGGCTTCAAGCTATACCTTTCTCCTCTTCTCTTTGACCTTTTATTACCTGGAGTTTCTGCAAAGTAATCATTTCATTGCCCCCTAAACATCTCCTTAACATCCCACTCTCTAACACAGAGTATCTGCTAATTATCACCATGTTTTTTAGCCTGATGCTGTCTGATGATTTTTAATTCCTACACTCCTCATACTCCGTCACTGTGTTCATATGAACAGAAACATCCAGACTAGATTTATTCTCTGCATTCTTTGATTCGGTGGTGGTCCATAATTCACCAAGGTGCTACAGCCAGGGGAGTTGGTTTGCTCAGCACCACTAAAAATACGAGGGGACTCAGGAGAAAGAGAATATGCTTTTCCAGGGAGGTGTAAAGGAGGAAATGCAAGATAGTCACCAGTTCCTGTAATTCAATACAGAAAGCCAAGGACTAAGTCGGAGCTCTAAATCTTGGATCTTTCTCAGTTTCTGAGTGAATCCAAAGTGATAATCTTTGCTTTCACAGAATGCTTGAGGTTGAAGAGTCTGGAGGCCATCTTGTTCAGGTGCCCTAAAAATATTGCTGTTTGGTTTACTATATAGCATAAGTATTACAAAGAGCAATCCCAGCTAACTGGAAAAGGACCCCAGTTTCCATGAGGTTCAGTCCATTCCAGTGGTAAGCTGGAAATTATCTACAACCATCAGATTTCACCTGCAGTCTCTCTGCTAGTTGACAGCCATACAGTTCTCCGAGTTTCTTGTACTCCCAAGGACGTACCCACAAGAGCAGCCTGGAACAGCTCTTACCCTGTTGCACGGGAACACACTGCCTCCCTCTCTACATTTCCAGCATGAGCAACTTGCAGGAGAGAACTGAAAACTGCAAACATGTAAACAGCTGTTGGGGAAAGGGATGGAAGCTTCAAGTAACAGAATCGGCTGCCAAATTCATCGCTGCCATGTGTGCTGTGTATTGCTTGTCATCTCAAGTGAGTCATTAGGAGGTTTCCCCCCCTAATAGTACTTTGAAGTGCTGTGACAACTTGAGAGCATCTATAAATTGCCACAAACAGTCCTCATACTGCGTTAGCTAATTGCTTGCTCTTTGACTTATTAGGAGTCACTGAGTTAAATAATTTGTCACATGTGTGGCTCATAATAAATAATGTGAGTAGCCAGTTTGTGAGCTGTTTCAGTGATATATAGTGCCCCTTTTGAATGTTGTTGCAAGCAGCCAACAAATGTGACCCCTGTGATTGTCACATCTTTGTGAAAATAATAAGGCCTGACAGGGCAGCAGGTTACAAGAAGAAAAAATAACAGCAAACCACAGCTCACCTCCTGAGGTATAATGAAAATTATATTAATTTCTTCTTCAGGTTTTTAATAAAACAAGATTATAACTTTATTCTTGAGTAGTTAACTAGTGAGTGAAATTTTATAGTAGAATACCTTTATTTCAATTTATATAGGACTAGTTGTGAAATAAAAAAGAGGTAACTGTTTCCTAGTTAGTGAAAATATCCTGCATCCTCTGATGAAGTCTGAAGTGAGTATCCTCCCAACAAATTATATGTAGTTTCTGAAATATTGTTGTAAGGTTTTTTTAATAAATCTGACTGTTTTCTCTGCATATTTTTTCTGACCCTCAGTCTTAGTTTCTGTTGTGTGTTTCAGGTGATGTGTTCCCATACACATGCCTGTTGGGAGCTGGGCTACTAAATCATAAACACAAGTATGTTACTGTTGTATGTGGCTGTACACATGTAATGTTAGAGATGCCTTTAGAAAGAATGGAGTAGAACACTGACATATGTATGTAGTAATAAGTTCTTGGCATCTTCAGGTAAATAGGAGTCGTGTCTGACTTCCACGTCGAAGGAGAGTCCCCAGTATTTTGCCAAAGAAGCAAATGTGGTTTTCCTCACAGCCAAACAGTGATTTCTTCCCAAGAGACAGGACTTGTCTTACACATTTGAATTCTGATCGCTGTGCTATAAAATCTTCTTTTCCCACAATTGTGCTAAACGAAGTGATGAGTGGTGTTTAATAAACCTTACTAGTCCCTTACAAGCCTGTTCCTGCAGTGACCCTTGCTATTGCATTCCTCTTATTTGAACTTCGAGGTGCTCATGCTGTTAAACTGGTTCCCAGCTTGGCAATCACTTTGGTTTAGGTCATGTTAATTCAGCAGTGCCCACTGCAGTTGCTTCATATGAGAGAAGATTCCTCTTTAGCTGTATCTGTTGAACATGCTGATGGTTCCCATGGCTCTTTCCAAATGTGTAGTGCTTTTCCTCAAAGCCAACCAGCAAAAGTTTTCCCAGCTAGGGGCTTGCCTACTGCTCTTTATCTTCTTGCATCTCCCATCACATAGGTGTTTTCTGGAGGGCTAGGTGGTAAGAAGTTAATCTGAGGTGTTCTTTCATCAACAGGGAAAGGTGTTGATGGATTGGGCCTGTCAGTTTTGACAAGGATAAGAGTTATGGTCACTAAACAAAAGAGGACAAAGCTCACCAGCTTCAGACTTAATTAATGAGCTGATGTTTGGGTGTTTGTGCTAGTCACCGCATATGACAGAGTGTTACTATCCTCTAGTCTCGAATGCCACAGGGACTTGTGCCTCTGTGTTTGGCATTCCTGGGAAGGCTGCTGAGCCCACTGAGCTGCTGGCTGTTTCACTGTGCCTTTTATCTATTTCCCATGAAAAACTGGGAAAGGTGTTTTGTTTGTTTTGATGCACAAGGGCTTGGAGAATTAATCTGAAAATCTTTTGTGAGGTCCTTTCTGCTACCCCAGACTTTTATCTAATTTTCAAGGGCTTTGAGAGCTTAGTGTTATTTTGAGGTAAGACTCCAGGCAGCCCTGATTACACCTAATGAATACTTTGCAGTGACTGCCTTACTCTGTTTTTACTTTGGGCCTTGCAGTATTTAAATAAGAGAAAAATGACAGCTTCTAGTTGAAAATGCTGCCCATCACTGAAGAAACTGAGGCTATGTTTCAGATTTTTGAATTGAAGAAAATGCTTTCTGTGCATTGTTAATGAACTCAGTCTACAGGAGTGAAATGCTGGGACCCGTGAAGTCAGCGAGATCAAAAATTCTTCCCATGTGGTATGGGTCTATTTAAGGCTTTGCTTTTATTTTATCTTGTTTTTATTTTGGGAAAAAGCCCACTTTCAGGCATTCCAAACTTGCTTATGTTTATGGAAGAATTTTCCATAATTTCACTAGTTGAACAAGTAAATAAATACAGCCATTGTGAATATTCTAGCTAGTTTACCTTTGCAAAGCAATGTGTCCAAATCCTCTAATTTTGACAAAAAAATGGTCCATCCTTTGTTAATAGATTTTTGATATCTGTGGTAACATTTGGTTCTAAATGAGAGAGACATTTTTAGCAAACTCCTAGCATTTTCAGGTTTTTTTAATTTTTCTATTGGTTCAGAGAGTGTGTGCTTTTTTTGTTTTTCTTAAAACCTCAGCACAGGAGTCAAATGATTTAATGAAAATCCCCATTGCTATTTGGAAGTTAAAAGAGGGGCGGATTCTGGCACTTGGGGTTGTAGAGCACAAAAAGAAAAGGAAAAAAACCCCGTAATTTATATTACTTTTTTCAAATAAGCAGGATAGGGAGCTTAAAGAATCAATTTTTGCATGCTTGCTCTTACAAATATTAAAATTCTCTTTAGACTTGCCATCAGAATATTATCTTAACAGTTTGCTTGCTTACTTCTAAACTCATAGAAACTTATTAGAAAATTACTGATATTTATCAGTTACTACAATTCTGCTCCTTTATATGTGGCTCCTATTTATTCCCCCTCTCAATTTAATCTATTTGCATGCTTACATATTATCACTGGGATAACAGGCAATAAAAATGCCAGAAAGTCTAAAGGAGTGAAACAAAAAGTCCCAAACAGCTCCCAGTTGCTATAGGCTTGGCTGGTTCACGTTTGGAGGTTTTGCTTTTTAGTTTAGTTGTTGGTTTTTCCCCCCCTTAAGACTGCACTGTTACCTCACTACAGTTTAGATGGCTGCAGTAATTAAATGCCTGTTCAAATTACCTCTCCAGTTTGAAGAGTGATTTCTCTGTTTAAACCTCAGGCTTCTGCTTAATCCAGAGTAGCTGACTGCAGATGAGGCAAGATGAGGAGGTGTTTGCCTAATGTGGAGAAGATGAGTACATCTCTTAATCTAGAGATCTCTGCTTTAATGTATTCTGTCATACTTGTTAGATTAACAGGACTAGGTTAGTCCTTTCATACCCTCTCTGCCTTGGTAAACAGTACCAAGTGCATTTATAGGAAATTTAACATGGGACTGATTTCAGTGTCCTTTTGTGCTGTGCCTTGTTGTGTTCCCTTTATTATTAAACCTTGGTAGTTTGATAGGTAGAGACATTTTTATGGTATTCATTAATTACTAATAAATAGTATGCTCCAGTTCTGAGCTACGTATTCTGCAACTGATTTTTTTTTGTATTTATACAAGACTTAAAAAGTCAATGACTTTATTGACTGTTTACTAGTCACTTATCCTATCTTAAGACACATATATGTGTAGTTTTCATCTGTATGCTTCCAACAAAATACTTAAAAATTTAATCTGTTGTGCTACTAAAAATAAAACATCTTTAGGGCAGAAGAATTAAAATTAGACATATTTTTCATTAAGAAAGCTCAGCTTTGGCATCCAAGTGTATCCAAAAGTCAAGAACTTCAGAGACTCCTTGTGGTTTCTCCATTTACATCTGCCTCTACTATACACACCAAGTGCTACGATGTCCTCGAGTAACAAACTCACTGGAACTTGTTCTTTATTAGTCTTTATAGTTCACAATCCTATTATTACCACAGACAGAAAAATACCCGAACCAAAACAAAACAACAACAAAATGAAACACCCCCCACTCCCCTGCAACAAAACAAATCCTCTCACTAATTCCATATAAATTAATTGCACTAAACAATTTAGGCAGATAACGAGTTTCATTTTTGCTAAAATATGCAAAATGTCTTTGCTATTCTGTTTCACTGTGGATACACTATTCCTCTATAGTACTGTTTTCTGTGAAGATATACAGTGCTGCTTGACCAAGATGATATTTGAATAGCTGGTTTATTCTTGATCACATGCTTTAACCTAGTTACTGGATTAATTTAGAAGCTCTTCTGCTTTGAGCAGGGTGCTGGACCAGATGACCTTTCAAGAGGTCCCTTCAAACCAAACCTGTGATTATGTGGACTAAAACCTTGATTTGAGACTTGGGTCTGCAACACCTTTTCTGTCTGTCCAGTTACTGTACTGTGCAGTTCTAAGGACATTGTGAAAGCTAAGAATGGGTCAGGACTTTTGTGATATATAATACTTTTCTTTGCCTTTTCTTTGCCTTCCCTTCTACCCACTGCATTGTGGAAGTGATGGAAGGAAGCTCATCATTTTAGAAGTCTGGAACATGAAACAATTCTGCTGTTTGGATTTTAATTTGTGATTTTGTGGCTTGTGTTTAATGATTTCTATTTTACAATCCAAGAATGGTTCCAAGAAGGACCACTATACTTGGTTGTGCACACACTACTACAAATGCATGTTTACTTCACATGTACATGAAGTGTATACCACTGCATTTTGGGATGTATTTTCTTAAAACTGAGAACAGTTCTGGGTATCTTTTAATTTTTTTTTCTGAGAAAGGGGGCAAGATGACTTGTCAGAAATTCATGCCATTACACGTATGAGTCAGTTTGAGAATTTACAGTAATGCTTTAGCAAACTTGTTATTTTTGAATGTGTGCACTCACACGTATTGTCCTCTCTCTGAGTTGTTTAACATGTCATCTAGAAAATGCTAGACAAAGACAGGTGTATACAGCTTCTGTGAGAAGAACTGCATCAGTGTCTTTAGCATTAGCAGGTGTATCCAAAAATTATTTAAAAAAAAAAACCAAACAATTTTTGAAGATCCTTGTTACATGTGAATTGTTCAGACCCTATTCTGTCCTGCTAGCTGGTGAGTGGGCTAAGAGCCCTTTGCTGAAGATTGCTCTTTATCCTGTACAGGTTTTGCCTTGCTTCTCATTGAGGTGCAGGGAGCTTTCTGCCCTTACTAAATGGCAGCAAGATCAAGTCATGCAATGGGTAAAAGCTTCAAAAAACTTGGTACTGGCTGAACCCTCCTCCTTAAAAGAGACTGGAAGTGCAATGCAAAACAGAGCATGGATTAAATTGACTGATTATTCAACTGAGGGATATTCTTTCAGTCTTATGTAAGACTTCTTCATTGAACCTTAAGAACATCATAAGTTGCTGTTCTGGTTTGGTGCTACAATTAATACAAACATCTAAAATGTATTTCAGTTATGTGTTCTTCAGCAGTGGTTTGGATTCAGCATGGCAAGCATACTAGCTTGCCAGCTTTGTAGGTTTAATTGAGCACAATAACATGCCAAGTGATACAATTAAAATATTCTAATATTTAGATGCTTCTGTTTATAAACCTGTGAACTTAATAAGAAGCAGAGTTAACTGAATTGTATTTGATTACCTCAAGTAATTAAAATTATAGAATTAGCATAATTAGTGTGAATTCAACAGGCAGACATGATTCAGCTATTCCTGTGGTCCTTTATGGCTGTAAAGATGTTGCTTCCAACCTCCATGGTGCACTGCACAGTATGTTTGGAGACTGGAAAACAGATCTTTTTCCGGAGAGCCTTATGAGAGGTAGGTGTGAAGCATCTTTTAAAACATAACAGGATGCTAGTAAAGTATCTCCACTCCCTTAGGCACTAAAGAAAAAAAAAAAAAAAGACCAATGTAGGTGAGATTAATTGTATCTATTTATTAAAGTAGTCAAATACAACATTTTTAAATTGGACATTTTTCAAGGAAAAGACAGTCTGTCTCAATCATTGCAAAAGTACGATCATGCATCCTACTGAGGTCTCATTATCTTATTGCAATTGATCTGTATATTTTGTATATTTGTATATTTTTTATGTAGAAAACTTACTGCGGAGTTCTCAATTTATATGTGTGTACATATATATAATTCCTCCCTGTGTATGTACATATGAAGAATATTTTTGTCTGTAGCTATATATATAAAAATATACATTTTTTCTATCTATATATGTATATATATATAAATAAAACATTTTGGAGCCCTTCAGTCTAATACATTTTATTAGAGGTTCAGTAAGTCTAAATCTTGCAAACATCGTGACATAGGAGTTCTGTTGAGTTTGCTGCAGAGTAGCAATGAGCCATAGCCATCTCTGCAAACAGCTGTAATTATGAGCCATACAAATAAATAGTGACCTGTCTCTAAATTGTCTTCAGTAATTCTTCTGACTGATCTAGCATTAGCATCTTTTACTAATGTATGTAATGTAATTTATAGCATAGCCTCCATGTGACATAGCTTAGGCTTTTTTAAATTGTATGTTTCAATACCCTTAAGTAGCCTGATACAGTTAAATCTTTGTTCCTTACAGAATGCATGCATGTGTACAGTATGTATTTATCTGGTCTGGAATAAGCATTAATTTTTAATTACTGAATAAACATATTAAACAGGTGTGGAATAACTGAACTTTCAACTGTGCAATGTTTATCTACTAGAGCAGTGGATACCTTGGCTCTGCAATTTGAAGGTTTTACCTTGATGTGCCCAGGGTTGAGCGAAGGAGAGAAGGTTGGAAGGGCGGGCACACAAATGCCCCAAATCCCACATAAATCAGAAATTTCCAGTTATAAATTGTGCACCATCATAACATCCCGTTAGTGCTGTTGGCGAGCCGGGCCTGAAGCATGGGGCAGTTTATAGTGGAAAAATGGCTTTTCAATGGATAACACACCCTCGGACTCCTTCTCCTCCTAGGCTATGTGTGCTGGGCTTGTGGTGTGAGGAGATATAAAGCAGCATTTTTCTAGCTGCCTGGTGAAACAATGAGGGCTCTGTTAGCAGGAGCCCAAACTTCTGTAGTCCCTGCCTCACAAGGATGGAATGACTGCTTAAACCCAGGTTCAAAGCCCTCGGCCTCCAAGTGCTTTAATTTAGCACTATTTTTGCTGTGCTAGCCTCTGGTTTTTTTTGCTTAAACCATCTAAGGCCCCCTTGTTTTGCAGGGAACTAAGCAGCTCCTTTTTATAATTAGATTAAAGATAATCAAATGAAGACTTGGATATTTTCTAATGTCATTTAATCTTTTTTTTAACTTTTGCAAAAATTGCTTTTTATCACTGTTGCCTAGGTTCTTGTAAATTTGCACCTTGCCCCCCCCCCCACTTCTTCACTGTATTTCAAGCTTCTGGTTTTCTAGTTTGAAAAAAAATATTGTTTGACAGGTATTTTTCAACATTTTTATTTGATGCCATAAAATAAACCTTTACCAGGTGTTTTTAGGTATGATTCACAACACTTTCATTCACTCACTGTCAGTTTTCCCAAAGCTGACTAGTGTGAAAATAAAAGAGAAGGCAAAAAGAAGAACGCAGAAAGTGCTAAAAAGATACAAATGAAGTGGGGAAAAAAACAGGGATATGGAGTAATGGGGTGAGGAGCAGAGCAGAACTGCAGCTAAAAGAGGCTGTGCATTAATAAAAGTAGTAAGTGCTGGCACAGTTTGCTTCTAAACACACCAAAAAAGTAGTCCTAAACTTAGACATTATTCAGATAATAATCACTCAAAGGTTTGTTAAACCACTGCTTAGTATGAAAGCTGTGAAAAAGCGTATAAGTGCTGATGTCAAGTTTCTGAAAGAAAAATTGTTTCAAACTCAACTCTTTCATTCCTCCATAGTGCACAGATAACACAAACATACTGGAAACAGGAGCAAAACATTCTAATCTTGTACCAAAGACTCTAATCACAATTATGTTAAAAATCAAAGAAATTGTACTTGAACAACAACATTTAAAACAAGGGGGAGGGGGGGTGAAAGAAAGATCTTCTGAATTTACAGTGTATAGAATATCTCTGTAGTCTTTTTCTAGTCAAAAATCATTGTACTGGAAAAGACAATGTGAGATTCACTACCTGGGTCTTGACAGGAATCTCTTTTACAGACATCAGAGTGGAGGCCAAGGTGGAGATCAAATTTCTGATTTGCT
The DNA here is from genome assembly GCA_035583155.1 of Acropternis orthonyx. NCBI lineage: Eukaryota > Metazoa > Chordata > Aves > Passeriformes > Rhinocryptidae > Acropternis > Acropternis orthonyx. The sequence goes on along the minus strand of JAWWEU010000081.1, from coordinate 68,272,418 downwards.
AGATTAGTGACTATCTGAGGACTAGTAGCTCGTAAGTCTTTCTGTCATTTTAAAGATGGTACTGAACATCCCAATGTTTGCCCTTCTCCTTTTTTCGTTTTAAGATAATCAGTTTTTGGTTGTTTTTTGACTTTCACTTATTTGAGTAAATCTTGTATGGTTCTGATTGTGTAATGTGTTGTTATATTTAGTTGTTTGATGTTCTTTTTTCTCTTTATTCTTGTCTTGTGTATTGTAAAAGTCTGAAATCGTAGCATATTTCAAGTTGGAAGGGACTCATCGAGTCCAACTCCAATGAGTTTTTGAAAGCATAGCCCTTCAATTCTGGGATATGCTAGATGATACATAAACAGGACACTGAAGAGTTTAAGTGTGTCTTACTCTGTGCTCAAGAATAGGCCCTGTAATTATGGGGCTGTGGGTGAATATGCTTGATGGACATTTGCAGAGCTATATCACGCAAATCTGAATTATTTATTCTAAGTGCATCACAGAATATTGAGCTTATTGTTTGTGATACAATGTTGGATATGTTTTCCTTTTTTGCTCTGAAGTCATGTAAATTTATTTTGCACAAGGCACCCAATACCAAGTTTCATGCACATGAAGTGTGCATGTAAATTTATGGATGCATGTGTGTCTTTGGACCATGGTCATGATTTCTTAAGCCTCTCTGTAGCTGTTAAAAAAAGAATATAGCTGTTAAAAAATAAATATAGCTGTTAAAAATAAATTTATATGATTTATATGATTCCCACTACCAACTATACTGCAATCCATCTTTAATTTTTTTATAACTTTGAAAAAATATTCTGACTATGTGTTATAGTCATCAACACTTACTCCTAAATTATTTTTAAATATTAATTTGGAATAAACCTAACTTTAAAAAACACAAGTAAGGACAAAGCTTTTTCAGGGTGGTGATAAGATTTCATTTTGCTTTTTGAGTTCCAGGTGGAGCATATCTTTCTTACAAGACTTGGTTATTTTGAGTGGATTTTTTTAGTTATTAGTAGTGTTTTAAAAGCTCTGAAAAGTGGTGGGTTTTTTTTTTTCTTTTCAAGACTTATCAGAAATATTCGTGAGTCCAAATATGGCTTAATTCAGATGTTTTTTACTGACTAGCACATTGTTATGACAAGAAAAAAAGGAAGAGTAATGACAACATTTGGTCTGGGCTATAATAATGCCTTAAAAACAAAAAAGCCTGCAATGATGATTTGGAATATCTGATTGCAAAACCAGTTATCACAGTCTGCTTCTTTGAGATTTAGAAAAGGAAAAATGTATTTTTATCAGCAATTTCGTCAAGAAGGTGTCAAATGAAAGACACCAATAGATGTTGGAGGTGTTTGCCCAGCACAGTAGTCATTTGTGTGACTGGAGATTGCAGTCACTGTTCTTATTGCAAAGGATCCTGTTGGATTTTAATAGTGGATGGGTGTGCTTAAGAGAGTGTGTTTTATACTGATAAATATACTGAAAAAATGGGAGATGAAAATGAGTAATTATTAGAAATAAAAAAAAATTATATTATTTGCCTGAATTACTCTGAAAGATACATGGTAGAAATGTCTGGATGCTGGAAACAGGCATATACACTGGAAAATTGAATACAGTATTTTTAACCCATGAAACTGCTGTGTGTATTTGCAAATCTAAATAATGGCAATTCAGATGCATTTTAACATATTCTAGAATTCCAGAAAACTCGTACAACTGTGATTTGAGAGAAAAATAAACTGAATATTATCTTTAAAAAATTGGTTCAGTATTCCTGATTTCTGAGATCACAAAGAATCTTTAGCCAGCTGGAGCCTTCAGGTTATTCAGTGATTCTAAGTAGAAATATAGATGACTAATGAAATAAATAGTTGTCTTCCTCTTAATTTTTCATTTGTAGGGCCAACACTTCTTACATTTCCTGAGGCACTCTGCATATATTATTGAGGTAGTATGTTAAAATGATCTCGCCTCATTTATCCTCCCCCACAAAATAGTTGAGATGTAACTTTCCAAAGAAAACATCTGAAACATTTAATTTTACCTGTCACTTTTTTTTCATTTTCCCTGTTAAGAGTAAAACATTGGGCTGTACATTTCTAATAGTGGGTTTCCATATGAAAGTTAGAATAAACAAAAGTATGATTTAACATTTCAAGACCAGAAAATTACTAATGGGCAACTCTAATTCATTTTCCAGGTCCTTGGCAGGCATAGTTGAAAGCTATAAAGGTAACAAAGGTTATCAAGGCCTAAAGATAAGAATTATAAGTTGCTAAGTTTAGTGTCTAAAATCAGAGTTTTCTCATTTTTCTTTCTACTATGTGAAGTAGTAATTCCCTGGATCTGCACTATTCACACTGTCAAGTTAATACTATATTGGGGCTCATCTAATTCAAGGAATAGATATTTATTTTATTTAACTTGGTTCAGCCTATTGTATTGTTACCCATCTGGATACTGTGCATGCATGCTTGCATTATTTTGCAGAACTCTGAATATCTTCTCTATCAACTTGATGAATTTTATTTTTTGCAGATGATATTGGTATAAATGCTTTGCATTAGTCTTTCTAGCAAAGTCTTTTCTGCTCAGAAGCATTCAAATTGCAGGTAATGTCTATGACCTAATATAGTCTACCACAGTCACTATGTTTCCACTATAAGCAAATGCTATTCTATCAAAATCTGTCCAACCTGATTTTTCTGTTAGAAACATTCCCATTAGACATGAACCCTCAATAGATTGCCTTTCCTAAGGTTATGCAAGCAGAAGTAGTGATAGCACTCTGCTACTCATACAGTAAGTTACTTTTACTAAGTCCCAGAAGAAACCAAGTTTTTGGAACAGATAATTCCTAAAGAAATGCAACTGCACATATGATACTTCTGTACAAATATTAAAAAATACTTACGATAGGACATTTTGGTTGTTATTGCTTTTGTAACTAGGTTCAAGCTGAATGAATTAGATTCAGTGTTTGTCTGATTTCACAGATAACATGGACTAAATTTTAAGAAGCATTATGCAGGTCTAAAGTCTATGTTGGAATTCTTTGGTATGTCTCTTCCCATTACTTTTTGCTCTTGGCTATTCTAAACAGTAGAAGCCACTGAACTAAGATTTTCTTTTTTTCTCTAGCACATTATAGTCATAGGAATACTGTTCCATAAGCTGGAGTTTGTTTAATGAAAGGATGTACTTCCAATCATCAGATAGAACACTTGTCACTGGTTTGACTTATAGAGAATGAGTACTCTGTAGGATTACCACTCTTTCCTCTTGTCATCACTGTCTTCCTCCTTCTCGGTTACCTTGTGAAGTCCTGATCCAGCTCCTACTGGAATCAACTGGAAATTGTCTTCTGCATATAGAAAAATTTTTGATGCATCTTGCCAAAGGTCAAATTGGTTTAATGTTTGCAAATGTAACTACTTTTTTTCTCCTCTGTAGAGAAATTCTGCCTCTAGGAACAGGTAGGCAGAGGAAGATATTTTTGAAAAATTCTTTGTGCCTCACTGTGCTCATACACCTGCAAGCACATGGCAAAAGGAGCCTGCCCCATGCCTGACTCAGCATAGGGAACACAACTTCAGCAAAACATATCTGTTGTATTAAAGTCTTGGTATATTCCTGCCTTCTATCCCCATTTGTCTATCTTGCTTAGGTTGGATTTCAGGGTTACTTCTGTTGTGGAGAGGGCAGGATCCATCCCCACCAGGATTGCACCAGTCCTCACCAAGATCTTCCTTCATCATTCTGCCTCAGCAGTGACATGCAGGGGCAGCCTAACACCAGGGAGACAGGCAAGAGCAATAGCAGTCTAACCAAAAACAGCCTGGGCTATTTATTACTGCTTATTACATTCAATGCTAACACAGTGAGGCAATTTACTTGTTATGCATTGGAAAAATGAAAAAAAAAATCCTCATTACTTACTAAAGGACCTTGTAACTTTCTTCTGCATACTGCTTTTCACACTCTGCCTGAATAAACTGGGGGATAGCCAGTGAAGTTCCCAAATTATAACAAGTTGCAACATGCATGAGCTATTTATAACATTGAGAAATTTCCATAAATGATTTTTTTTTCTTAGCTACTGCTTGAGCACATAACAGAGTTCTCACACATCTACACAGTAGCTGTCAACAGGGATTTCACTGGCTAGAGACTATTGCCCTTCTTGCTTAAATTTTTTCCAGTATCTTCTAATCCTAATTGAATTTCTAATCATTGTAAAGTTCCAACAGTTGCAAAAGACAGGATGTTTTTAATTTGAGGACGAATTTGCATCATAAAACTGAATGAGTTATTTCTGGCTTTGCGAACTTTATAGACTGGGTTAATTGTTTGGCCTCATTGCATAGCTGTTTACACTCCATATCAACCTCTTTCCTCCAGATAATCTCCTTCCTCTACACCAGAGGTACTTTCACATCTATGTATAATATAGTAATGGTATAATACAAGTAGTGCCTGTAATAATGTCCTTAGAAGGAACTGTGAGCCCTCAGCTTTGTGTTTTGCCTGAGCCTGAGCTCAATAAGCTCCCTCTCAGTGACTTCAGCCTGTTTGTGGATTCAGATCTTCTGTGATAGAAATTTGCTTGTAGGTAAGTCATGGTTGAGTGTGTGCCTGTTTTCATCTTTTATTCTTGGTTTCTAGTTTGAGACAATGAAGATTTGCATCATTTTTCTGTGTTGTATAGGAGTTTTGCTTTTAGATCATGAAAATGGTGACTAGGGTTTTGGAATAGCTGTATCTTTTCTTCTAAGAGCTGCTTTAAATCTAATTTAATGGACTAGTATATGTGTTTTCAGCTTACAAAATATGCAATTATCCCATTAGAACTCCACCAGAAAAAAGGCTAGTCAGAGAGCAACAATTTCATTGCAAGGGAGGGGAGAGGAGCTTTGGGACTTGTGTTCATTTTGGTGCTGAACTCTTTCTCACACCCACTAGAAATTCCATCCTGAATATTTTCACTGAAACAGATACATTTCCATGAAATATTGCTCTTTTGAGGGAAAGGTATTCTAAAGCAAATAAGTTTTTTCTATCTGTAGCTTTTATTAAGCAACTAACCTAGACTGGAAATGGTTTCTGAACCATAGGAATACATTTTTGTATGACTGCAACACTGAACAGTACAAGAGTAGGAATGAGGGAGTCCATTTCCAGTGATGCTGATCCACTTGAAACCCAGAACAAAGGAAGTGGGGCAGTATTCCCCAAAGCCATTCTCTGTAATACCTGAAGTTTGTGGTATGTTTGTTGCTATATAAGCTTTGTTAACCTTAAAAATAAATAAATAAATAATAAATATTTCACAGAGCCTACCGTGGTATATTTGCACTGTGAGGAATCAACACACTGAACTTTGTGGTTTGCAGTTACTAGCAGCCCCGAGCTAATCTATTCACTGTTAATGGTAAAGCAAATGTTGCACTCCTTGTTTACCTGTAAACTGCTAATCGAGTCCGTGCAGATCTGGGAAGTATCCTCTTTGTACCATTTGGCTAATTTGATTTGGCTAATCTGATTGAAAGCCTGATCCTGCTTCAACGCCAGGCACTGAACATTGTGGTAGCTGCTCCTACCGCTTGTTTTCACAAGGGCAGACTTGGAATAGTTGCATTTATTTTACCATCCCTTCATTTCATCTGATGTCATTCTGCAACTCTGTTTACTTATTGACAGGATGCTTTGTCAGGACTTAGCGTTGCCCGCTCCTTCACTTCTCTGCAAACAGCATGCTGAGGGGCAGATTTGGTCAACAGGACAGGGTAGCTGATGGATCTTGTACAGAAACACATGGAATTACTTTTAAAACAAATATGTGTATATTTGGGAAGATTTTTATAGGCTTCTAATCAAATCAAGTTGAAGCACTAGTGGTATATTTAAACTTGTTGAATTTAAAAAAAAAAGCATCTGGTTTTAGTCAGAGTTCTTCTTGAATAAGACAGCTATCTCTTTACAATGAAAAATGTGTCTACTATAATGTAGCAAAATAAATTTTCTTCTGTGCTTTAACTGATGTACAGCAGTTGACCAGTGATTTAAAAAGCATCCCTTTTGAAACTAGCTAGCTGGCTGGTTGGCCATCTTTATATGTCTTGGGAGGTTTGGAAGTGCATGAATTTTGTGCAAAAAAAAAGAAAAGAAAGAAAATTAGGGTTTTTTTAGTGGTCAAAAGTAATACAAGTTGTCAAACCATACTGAGGAGAGCATTTCCCCCTTGCTGCGCTGTTGATAGCAGCTATCTTTCTAATACTCCTTTCTTGAAGAGCCTCTTTTTCTTAAAGCCATTTCAGCCTGGCAGTTTTTCCTTACTTCTCTGACCACATGGATTTATTATTTATTATCCAACCTGAAATCCATTTTTAAGTAATTATTTCATTGAAGGCCATTTATCCTTGCTGAGGCTTCAGGAGAAGCAAATATCTGCCAGTAAAGCCTAAAATAGCCTTAAAGAGTTTGCAATGCTAAGTTTGGTGATGCAGTATCGATATCCACTTGGCGATTTCCTAGGTGAGGTCTGTGTCTAGATGTCAGAATAGATCATGTGAAACTATGTCGGTCAATTAATCACTGCCAATGAGCCATGGCATGCCAAAGCTCCATTTAATAACAGCCTCCTTGTTAAGTTCACAAAATCCAAATCCACAAGCCAGACCTCCTCCTTTAAAAGACGTCCAATACAGGCTACAGAAACATTTGCAGGAAAATACATTTACTGCAAGAAATAAATGTTGCAGGCTTATAGGGTTGATCTATAGGAGTTCAAAAAAAGAAAAAATGAAAAATGTGGGGTTTAGCTTGATAATTAGTTTGGTAGAATTATTTATGCTGGATAGTTCTAGAGAAAGGTTTCTAATGTGAATATAAAATAAATCCACATTAAGGAGTCCATACAGCATAATTCAAAATAAGTTGAAATCTGACATTTATGTTTCATAGCAATGACTGCTATAAGGGAGAAAGTGTCATTCATGTTTAATACTTCTCCTGCCTTATCTATTCCTTCATTCTGACCTTACCAGATGCAAAAATGTGGAGTAAGAGAGGTAGGGAAAGCCTGAACTGAATAGTAGCCTGATGTACTACTGAAATAAATTAAATTCCTGTGAAAGTAAGTCATTGTTGGGGGGGGAGGAAGGGTGTGAGGGGGGAAGGGAGAGTGTCTTTTACTTTACTGGCCCATTTAGGAAGTTTGGTTGCTGGTATGAAGCCATACAGCTGCACACAATATAAAGTAAGTTTAACAGCATATTTGGTGAGTTTATAACTTCCCCAGGGCATTTTAACATTAAAAATAGTGATTGTTAACCTGGTCCATCTGAACTTAAATATGAGCTTACTTTGCAAGAAATGAGGGGTAACATCTCAAGTACTCGTCTTTGTGTTTTATTATTGCTTAAGGGCTTACATTGCTTTATAGCTGCATTTTATCTGTTTTTGCATTTTATACACAACAGGGAGATTCAAATCCATGGTCTTAGTAAGGATGGCAATCCCAGTCTTGGATTAAAAATATGTTCTTTTATAGATATGCCCAGATATTAAAAAAATAAGCAGTATATGATAAAATGGCAGTTGTATATGACTTTGACTTTATCACTAAATCCATTACATGTATGTTATCACTCTGGTGACTAAAGATTTTCACAAGCAGGAAAAACTCTTTTTAAATCATCAGTGTCTCAAACTGGCAGCCAAAAAACCACTGAAAAATATTGAAAAGAACACAAGAAATCATGCTGAGAAGAATTATTCTTGTCTTATAGGATGAAGTAAATTACAGGATATTGAAATGAAGTCCTATTTAAAAAAAGCATATTTCTACATGTATTTCAGGGTTGTCTTTGAAGGTAAAATTCTGTTTTCAGATGAATATGCAACTGGAAACACAGGTTTTCAAAGCTATGAGTCTGAATCCAAAATAGTCACTATATTGGCTTAAAAATGAGGAGATTATAAAAATAGTATTCCTAAGGGTCTTCTGGTTCACAAACCTTTAGGATTCATTGTGTCAGGCACCTTTCTGTAAATACAAAACCGCAAGGATTATGTATTTATCTTTGAATACAGACTCTTGTGTACTTGCTCCTGGAATTGTGCTTTAGATGCAAACATAAACCCCAAAATATTGCAATTACTGCTGGAAATTGGTAGCTTTGTGAAACTGCAGGAACTAGCCCAACTCTTACATCACATTACATGCTTCTGTGTAGTGCTGGCAGAAAAGGTCCTTCTTCATCAGTGTTTCTCTCCCAAGACAGGCCCTGTCCACACTGAACAGCCAGGGAATGCCATACAGGTGAGTCTCAGTGCCTGCTGTCGGCAGGTACTCCATTCTTAGTGCAGTTGCTGTTCTGATTTTTGTTTTCATGCTATTTTGTCCTGTGAAGGAGAAAATAATTTTACATATATATCTATATCTATATATATGTTTGAACTATGAATATATTGTTCCTGCTTCATAAGTTTCATTTGCCGCTCTGTTAGATGGAAGGGAAATTACTCTGTAGAGGCTTGCAGGTGGGTTTGAGGGCCATTTAAACCTTCAGTGCTCTTTACAAGCCCTGCCTTCTCGTGCTCTCCTACAGTAGCCTGCCATGTCACTGCTTCCCATGTTAAGCAATGCCAAGAGGACCTCCTCCATTCTCCAGACCCCAGTGACTCTGCTCTTAACTGGATTAGCACAGCATCCATCCGCAGGCACTGAAGGCGGGACTCACATCCCTGTGTAAAGCCTAATGAAACTAGTTCGCAAGGCGCCGGTGCAGGGCCAGGAGGGAGCAGAACACCCACTTGGAGGTATTGCTCAGGGCACACCACAGCTGTTTTCCACCACCCCACAGGTCCTGCGAGACACTCTGGCGAAAAGTTCCTTGCCAGTTTGTCCCGAATTATTCACAAATTCCCTGGCTAGCTTCCTGCTACCACTGCAAGCTGTCTTCAAGGGCATCTTCTCACCCCTCTCTGCCGCTGGGAGACCCTTGAGTGTTTTCTTAGCTTCTCACCTACTTTATAGTGCAGAAGGGGAGGGTGTCTTGTTAGACCCTGTGGCCTCACCTCTCTTGGGGACCTAACATATATTTCTGACTGGTAAGCAATAAAGTGGCGCAATAGTAGCAGAGTTAACCCATCCACACCCCTGTCTTGGAACTTGGTTGCAGTCCATCCTCAGTCTACCAGAGCTCAATAATAGTGATATTCCACACCTGCTGCATGAAAATCCTAGTCCCCAGAATTTATAAAGGCCTCAGAATAGTAATTATTAGTTTCAGAGGATATATATGTATATATACATGTTATGGTATGTAATTTATGTTTGCAATTCAGAACTTGTTTGAATGAAAAATATGTAATTTATCAAAGTAACAATCCTTGGCTTTGTTTTTGACTGGCTGTCACCATAGAGCTGAAGATTGAGGTATCATTACCTTAAACTGCCTGCTTAAAAAGAATATTCTATTCTATGTTCTATTCCCTGTGAATGGTAAGAAAAGAAACAAAGTATTATATACTCACACCAGCATCTTGACCCTGTACCAGTAAAGACAAATACAGTCCTAGACTTCAGTTAAAGGAGGCTCCAGTTTTGGATAGACTGTGTGGCTTATAGATTCTTTTCAGGGAAAGAGCTTGTAACATTAGTAGCATGATAAATAATAATTCATCTGAAAAAATCACGTGCAGGTGTGTGATAAGAATTATCACCTACCTTATTCCAGTTGGTATAAACAAATTGCTTATTGATTTAACTATTTTTTAATTGTTTTAATTGTGTAGAATACACAAGCAATTTGAACTTGACTATGTTACAGGTTTTGTCTTTGTTTTCATAATCTCTGGTAGCTGGCATGAACACTGTCAAAGCCATGTATTTTCATAGAACCATGGGATCACAGAATATCAGATTGGAAGAGACCACAGGGATCATCTGGTCCAATCTTTCTTGGCAAAAGCACAGTCTAGACGAGATGGCCCAGCACCTTGTCCAGCTGAATCTTGAAAGTGTCCAACACTGGGAAATCCATCACTTCCCTGGGGAGATTATTCTGACGGGTAATTGTTCTCATAGTGAAAAAATTCCTTCTTGTATCCAACCAGAATCTCCTCAGAAGTAACTTGTACCCATTACCCTTTGTCTTTTCCATGCGAGTCCCTGTAAAAAGGGAGTCTCTATGTTCTTTGTAGACATCCTTTAAATACTGGAACATGGTGATAAGGTCTCCCTAAGCCTTCTTTTCTCAAGGCTGAACAAACCCAGTTCTCTCAGCCTTTCTTCATATGTCAGGCTGTCCAGGCCTTCAATCGTCTTTGTGGCCCCTCTCTGGACCCTCTCCAGCCTGTCCACATCTTTTTTGCATAGTGGGGACTAAAACTGAACACAGTATTTCAGGTGTGGCCTGACATGTGCTGAATAGAGTGGGATAATGTTTTCTTTATCTAGTCTTTGAAGAAGCTCATAAGAAACTTTCTGGCAAAAGAGGTGGACAAAGTCAGATGCACCAGTTTCAGTCTGCATTTTGCTGAGTCTTTGTGCATCCTGTCTTTAAGAGATATTTGTTTCTGTAAATCTACTTAGGACATTCAGTCTGAAATCATTTCATGTTATAAGTGGGGGAGCATCATTTTCCATGGGCTTGGTGAACAAAACATGCAAAACTGTGTACATCCACTCAGAATTTTTCTGGGAAGATCATTTCCCTCAGTTGCCACATTCAGCATGTCACACAAGTCTTTGCTGGCTCCTTTTCTTCTATAGCATCACACCAGTGCCACTTGTGTCCACTTCACAGGCCTTTCGTGTCTCATTTTCACCCTGTCATCTCTCCTTAACTGTGGACTGCAGCCAACTTCTGACACCCATGTTCAGCACCCACTTCTTAAATTTTCAGACAAGCACCTCTCTTCCATGCTACTGGTCAAGCTTGGGAGGTGCCCACTGTAAACACTTTCACAGTTATTTCACCACTTCTGTGCTTCAAATCTCAGTCTGTGATGCCCACAGGAGTCTTCACAACCATTAGACAGCTGGTGTACTGCAAGCATTGCCTGTCAAGGCAGTCAGAGCTGTTTTCCTACATCTTTTTTTCCAGCACTGCCATTTGAAGAAAATTCCACCTGTGTTGGTTTCATCTCTCTGAGACCTTATGTTTTATGTTTATCCTACTACTGTGTGAACTACTATGGCAAAGGTTGTAGCCTACCCAGGCCAGGTCATGCCACAGTAATACAGCCGAGTAATTCTGTAGTTGCATCAGGGAGTATCAGTCTCAATCTTAAGAAGTCTTACCCTGAATACGCCTACCAGACTGTTGGCAAATGTGCCTGTTGCCTCATCATCCATTGCCTCATGCCAGTCCAAAGTTTCATGTGAAGCTGTCTGAATATGAATGCTGTCTGCAGGGCTCTCTGAGTTAAAAAGCCTCACATATATATCACAGGTTGGACAGAGCAGATAGGAGAGACAAATACTCAGGTGAGAAACTGCTATGTGTGTAAGCACTGATTTGTGGGACAATGAGGATAAAGACTTGCATGTTACTCACAACATCAGCCTAACACACAGATATACATGTACACAGTTGTTTTCCTGAAAGAATATGTCTTATGGCAGGAACCCTTTTCAACAAATTTCTGAGTGGAGTGAGCTTTTTCCAGAGAGTTACTGACCTCTGGAACAGGGTTTCTATCATGAAAATGCTGACATAACCTTTAACTGTAGAGCCTCAAACAGCTTTGTTATATTACTTGTTTGTAGCTTGTGTCCTTGCCCTGAAAACAGTGGTGGCATTGTCTGCTGCTAATTGTGTTAAGGGGTCGGGGAGAGTTGGCACTAATATCAGAAGGGAAAAATAATTTAAAATTAAAAATTCCCCTTATGTGAGTCATACAAACTTGGGGGAATTTTAAATGAATGGCTTTAGTTTGGGTCTATGTATATGATACTTAATTTTTTATTTTTTTTTTTTTTACATTACAGATATATCAGATGTAGTAAATATTCTTTATCAATCTAATATATTTTGGTTAATTTAAGCCCCCTTACATTTATAAATCTGACTGGTGGATCTAATCACCTTTTTTACATGCTGTTTGTCCTCAGTACTTTATGTAAAGAGAAACCAAAGCCTCACACAGCGTTTCAAACTCCCATGATTTTAATGTGGGCCTTGCAATATCTAGTGTTTTCTTTAAGCCTCAGCTCCTGGAGCTCGATGATTATTTCAAGATCTCAGCTTTTTGTTTTGTAGCCCTTGAGATTTCCAAGAAAAGGCTGAGAATCTGAATGTTAAAAGATCGAAAGTAACAATTAAACAATCAAACAAAAAATCTAGAAATGGCAGTACTGAATGTAATTGTGGCTTTTGCAGAGGCCTTTTAAAAGCTTGTAATGGCAATACTTTGAATATAATCAATTTGAATAGATCTGCTTGGAATGCAAATGGCGACCAGCACTCCCATTATCAATGCTATCACGTAGAGGTGTGCAAAGCAAAGCCCTGGGGCTAGTTGTTTCTCATTTTCAGAGACATTTTTCTGACATTCAGAGACAAACATGAATCCTGCTTTGGTAATTACCTTTTCTAGAGTTTCCCAGCCTAAAATCCCAGAGCTGGACCATCTTCAAAATTTGCACTGAGAGCCAAACTTTTGTTCATTTGTTGCGCAAGCATTTGAGGGTAATCTGTAAGATTTTATGGTAGAGAAAAGTGACAAAAAAGGTGTTGTTTTTTTTTTCTTTTTAATATGTTCTTTTAAGCATTATGAAGAGTCCTTGGTCTTCTGATGCAGATAAAGTATCATAATGGTCATAATGGCTGACACCATCATCAGCCTTGCATTCAGTTCTACAAATGGATACCAAATCTGAAGGATACATAGCACTCTTACCCTAAAGCCTTCTGTTGAGCTGTGTGTTACTGTTGTTTTCTTTCCAGAGGTGCTAATTTCCAGAGACAGAGAACTGATTGGCCCCAGTGAGAAATGCAAAGGACCTTGCAAAAGCTATTAAGTGTGGGAAATTAACAAACAGGGGAAGCAAATGGCTGAATATATGAGTTTCAGTCAATTAACTTTTTAATAAACAAACCCTTCAGTTGTTCCCCACTATTGCAGCTGTTCTGTGTTTGGTGTCAAGCTAAGTGTTACTCAGTTGTAGCCTGGGAGAACAGGAGGAACTTTTTAAGTTTTGCAGCAGTTATCTTTTTCAGGACAGGTTAGCCTTGCCTTTTATATGAGCATAAGGACATTATCGCCCCAGCCGTGGAAGGTACAAGTTAAAACAGGTGTCTAAGGGAGGCACTTCACAGTCTGTGAAATCTCATCGGGGGTGCTGTCCGTGCCACACTGTACAGAAGCAAGCTCAGGCAAATGTGTGTTGTAATCTGTAAGCACAGCCCAGTATGCACCGTGGTCTCCCTCCATCATGCAGTGGTGGGCTGTGGTCTTCTCTCTGTTGAGTCCCGTCCATCTTCAGAGAGTGCTCAGAGCTGCAGGCGCTTGTGGTTCATTTCATCCTATAGCCCTTACTTGGATAACCAGAAGGGTGAGTCATGACTTTAGGATGCGAAGACAAGTAGTTAGAAGTAGTTTTTAACGTATGACCTTAGCTGGTTTCCAAGGACTTAGTCCCTGCTAAGCAAAGGTTTATGCTTTCCATCTGCTTCACAGTCCCTCCGCTTTCTGTCTGTAACATATAGTTTTAATGGATTCTGAAATCTTGTGTAACTTGATCACTAGCTTAGATGATGTTCTTAAGGATGTCAACAGCCAGCTACTGGAGAGTTTGCCATCATAAAAGTGCTCCTTTTTGTTCTTGCTTAGTAAATGCATTAATCATAATTCAGCAGGGGGAAAAATAAGCCAATCTGTTACACTAAAACATCTGCCCTTTATTTCTTTTGTTCAAATAAAGAGACACAAAATTGAAGTTCCTTCAAAATTTTCCATGATAAGTGTTTCTCTGCTTTCTTCTTCAGGTTTCTCTGATTTGTACAAAGGAGATTTTGATTGATTGAAACCCCCTAGTAAACCTCTAAGTTCTTAACCACTTACTGCTTGCTTGATATAGCATTTGCTGTTGTTTATAGTCTGCTATCCATAGGATTGGTTTTCGGTGTAATAAAGTACTAAAAATCTCACAGAGTTGTATCAACTTGGGTGTTCTTCGGTTAGCATGGTGGTTGTTATGTCTAATTCCCACAGCAGAGAGGGGGAATTAGGGGGAGCATCATAAAGAACAAAAGTTAGTGGATTGCCAGCTGAGTAAAGCCCTCACTGTGAACAGGTTTGGGTATTAGCAATATTTCTAACGGGGAGGGTAATGACACTTAAGTGAGGTTGGTGCTAGTAAGCAGTTGCAGGTCTGGATCCAATAATGTATCATTTACTGCGTCTGGAATAGATCGCTTGAATAAATTAAGTGAACTCTTACCCTGCTGTGAGCTTTCTTGCTGTGTGCTCTGTGCTTATTAGCCTCCTAGCCCCTAGTTTGACCCTGTTCCTTTCTTAAATTAATGCATCTCCAATTCCCTAATCTAGCCCTTTCTTTTTTTTTTAATCTCATGTTTCTTTGTTTCCACCCAATTTGAGGAAATAGCTGAGGAGTTTTAAACTGTTTACCCAGAGGCAAAATTAACAGGTGCATTCAGGGTTGTTGAGACTCATCAGATGCACAGAGAGCTTGGCTCAGCTCCCACTCTGATAAACAAACCAGTGTTGTAAATTAATTGAAAACTGACCAAGATGAATGCATAAGACATAGGTATAGTTTTTAATTTTTTAAGATTTATTTTTATAGTGACAGAGGGGCATTTTTAAAAGAACATTTCAGCATGTCAGGATCTTATTATCTATGCTGAAGACAGAAAACACTATGATCCAGATTTGGTGATGAGGTAGTAATTAAAAAAAAAAAGCATAACTTTTAAGTGAGTCATAGCATTTTGAACCATTATCAGGCTAGCTGACAATATGACACTCAGAGAAGACTTTTCAACTTTAGAGTGGTTTCGTCTTTGTTTAAAATGGAGAACATTTTTAATGCAGAAATATCCTTCCTGCTGTGGCTGCTGATTTTTGACAGAACTTCATTATTTATGATACAATCAAAAGTGCATTTTCTATCATTTGCCTGATTTAATTTGGAAGAATTTAGCAAGCATGGAGCAGAGGGTGGAAAGGTTAAGAAGAAATGCATTATGATATGTGTTATGTCTTCATCCAGGGATCACTTACAGGAGATTCTAGTCAGTTCCACTTTATATTCAAAGGCTTTTCAATAGGAACAAAAACTCTTTAGGATTCTGCTTCCTCATTGTGAAAAACTAAACCTCATATTTTGCAGACAACTCTCTCTCCCTCCAAGCACTTCTAGTACTAAAGACAAAAGGCCTTGAAAAGTTCTGTGTTGAAAGGAGTTTTGCAATCATTCATGTGTCACAATATGTGAAGGCAGTCTAGTTTATAAAATATCAGGAAGTTCACAATGAGCTGTTTAGTGACCTTGTAATAATCTGTCATTTCAGGCAGATTCTGTGGCAACAGAGCCTTTTAATGGTCATTTAGAAAACTGAATTCAATAAGACCGGAAAATAATTACTGCTCTGTTTGGCAGATAAGGATATGCTGGAAGATGCAAGAATTCTTGGGTATTTCCTTATGATATTTTGGAGACAACAGATTTTGCCATGGATTATAGAATGGTCAGTATGTAGCCGCAGCATCAATTCCAAAAACTTCTGCTCTACTTGTATTTATTGACTGACTGCTTTGGGGGAATCATCCAATGTGTAGGGCTGCCGTGTGGTAGCTGGAATTCTGGAGGTGGAGAGGGATTAGGTGTGCTTTCAACTGTACTGGTTTTTCTAATGCCGGGATGAGAGGTTGTTTCTGTCTCCAGATTAGTTTGTTCTGTAGTTTTTGCAACACAGCTGCATGTTTCCACCAGGTTTGTAGATGTTAGTTTGCCTTTAATGCTCTTATTCTTAATGAAGTTGAGATCTGTGTGTTTCTCTTGGCATACCGGTGTCATTCTAGTTGCTGTGTAGGTCTGTGATTGCCTCAGAGTTGGCCTAATCTTTGAGGTAAGTATGAGAGGCAAGAGCCTCTCAGTTGCCAATTTTCTTAACATTAGAATGAAATGCTTTTCAAAGTGTATCTCTGTTGGAGACCCCCTGCTCTATTTTATGCTTTTGTTCACCATGAAGTAAATAATTTAAATGTTAGAAAGGTTAATTAATATATCACTGAAATTTTTATGGGCACTGTTCAGTTGCAAAGCTGTTGCTCTGTGTACTATCCAGACTCAAGCCTTGCTATAATGTTTACATTTTGTGATCAGTCAAGAATTTCTTCCAGCTGTAAAGGGGAAAATATGGTGTGGTTTACATTTTTATAATGGAAGTTTGAGCACACAGCTATAGATATGGGGACTTAGGAACATCATTCACAGGAATTTGTAGACTTTAAAAATTATTTTAATTCATTAAACCTTTCTATCATATCCTGGAGAATTACTTATGCTGCACCTATTTATGCATTCTCTTACTGTAGAAACGCAAAACACTTTGCAGAAGCAGTGAATTTTACCTGTGTTTTAAGAAAGGGTAAGGTGAACCAAAGCAAACCACACTTCATAGCAGTTCCTTCTGCCTTTGATAAGGAACCTGATTTTGTTTGCACTTTCAGCAGTAGGATACTTAGGTATTGCAAATACTTTGTAAGTTATCAAATTGGTACCTAAGTCTGATGTTGAATAACACTGGGATGGGACTATTGACTGAACAGCTGTGTTATCTCAGAATGTTGAGAGCCACTTACAGTCTTAGCAAAGGAAAGTCATGTATTCTGAAAATTGTCCTGGTTGCCAGTAATTCATTCTTCTATAGTAATAGATTAGAGTGTGCCCACATTGGGTGGGTTAGAGGGAAGGAGGCACTGGAACGTGTTTTTGAATATGAGTGGCTCCATAAATAAATTTATAGATAGAATGCAGAAATTGCAGAAAAAACCAGCATACCTTGTCAGAAACTGTGTTCTTGTGACTGAAGCATCTCTTGGACTTCCAGAAGGACATTGTAAATTATCCTGCAAAGTGTGAAATGAGAGTCAGAAGATTAATGTAGCATAGATGGCTTCAAGAGAACACACAGAAACCAGAAGCGAGGAGGATGTAGGGGGAAATGCCTGTATAGCAAATATGATTAGGTCATTTGGGATTAAATGAGCTCCAAAAGGCCATTACAGTCTCAATTATTCTATAATTCTCTCATCATTATGTTAGTTGGATGCAATGGCTTTCTTAAAATTAGGTATATCCCACTTGTCAGATATTTTAAGATTCAGCTTCTCATAGTACCATGTCTTTAAAAAGACAGGTCTATACCAATGCAAAAGTAATATTTTCATTATTTTTCTTGGATTTTAATTTGCTCAATGTAAGTATAGAAGTGTGATGTATTCACTTTGGGTTTACTTCTTACTTTTCTTCAATGCAGTTAATAATCTCATAGTTATCATTACCCACTAAAAACTTTAGAAGCACAAATTGCAGTTGTTTTTCTCTTTTTATCTCAAGAGAAGGCTGTATCTTTGGGTAAAATCAGACAGGTATAAAATAAATGTTTGGGTTTTGGGTTTTTTTAACTTTAGTTTTTCCAAGAGATCTAAAGTGTCATTCACATGACAAATGCTCATGTAATGATAATAGTGTGAAGTGAAACCAAAGTTGGTTTTATCTTCTGAAGTTCTGAAGTGCTCCGTGCAACTGTACTTATAATGAGCCTTGTCTTAGAGTCAATTTCCTCTGTAGATAGCAGAAAAAGCGAGCAGAGCCATGCTGCACTACTCTAGAAGGATGTGGTGTGTTTTCTGTTGATCTCATTGCCACAACTACTATTCAGATGAATGAATGGAATTGCTTAGGAAAATAAAATACAGTATTTTTTTCTAGAATTTTCATGGCCTTGTTTGAATCTCCATCCTATGACTTCTTGCTCTGGGAGTGAGGCTTACAGGCAGGGAGGCTCATTCAACTGAAAGACTTGAGCCTATAAATACTTGCAGTTTCATAACTATGTACCTGATACCAGTAATGCCCTTTCCTACTTCTCAAATTATTGCATGCAGGAACAGATTCCTGAATAATACCTTAAATTGCTTCTGAAAAGGTACACACACACAAGGGTACCTTTTGTCAGACTCCTATATTTCTGTTCTGCATCTTAAAACTACACTATCAAATACAGTGGAGTTCCTTGAAGCCATATGTTAAGAAGGGAAATTTTACTAATTCAGTAGGGTAAGAGTCATCTTGTTCTACAGTTTTTTAAACTTTACTGTGGATTTTAGAAATATCTGAAGGGAGTTTGAATTCTCTGGAACATTCCAGTGCTGTTGAACAAACATTTTTGTTTTCCTTTGTATGTGAGGTAAGTATGTGTGTCTGTTAGAGGGCCACGAGGCATTTCATTTACCTGTTAGAAGTAAGCTTTATATATTTATTTGTAAGGGAATTAGTTTGATTTAGTGATAATGTATACAAGTAACATGCAACTTTTCAAGTCAGCTAGACTATCATGCTTTTTAAAAATACATTATATAGAGTGCACATTACCTGCAAAATAAACACTTTTGGAACTAAGATAACTATATGCAAATAAATAATTAACTTGAAGAGTTCTTAATATGTGTTTTATGCAGTGGCTTGGATTTTGGAGGGAAAGCAGTGTGGTTAGGTTGCATAGTCTTGAGCCAGGTTGCTGATTAACTGTGTTAAAAGAATATTCTGAAGCTAAATATTACTTATAAATCCCCTTATATGTGTCAGTAGCTCTGCCACTACAAAGATATGCATATATGCTTCATGTTGTGCCATGTGACCATTCCCTTTGAGGTGACAGCTCATGCTGAGTAAAATCAAGGGTAACTGTAAATCTTTTCAGGCTCAGATTCTGTTTGAGAAGCTATGTGTGTACATGTACATATGCAGACACTATCACATGTGGTACTTTAAAAATGACCACATCTGAGCAGTGTTTTTCTGTGGTTTTTGCCAGTTTCTTCCCATTTAGATTAGTCTGTAGCAGCACTGGCAGCAGAAATTTTGTGTATCTTAAACTAGGCTAGCTGCTTCTACAAAGTTTTTAGATCGTCTAGTAACCTGCTATCCTTATCAGCTAAAATCATACTGTACTAACTCTCAAAAGCCTTTTGAGGAAAGCACAACATACCCAGACCATTGCATAAGATTTTAATCCTCTGAATTCAGCTCTGCAAAGAACTGGGAAGGTTCTATATAGAACTGGCGATGGAAAGGTCCTGAGTATCTGCTTCAAACCCTTGCTCCCAAACCTGAAGCCCTTCCAGGCAGATTGTGCCTCCTGGAGAATGCATGTTACCCTTTTCCCCCCCTGCATGGGTGGTTATTCTGGCGCCATCAGCTGCCTCTTCCAGGGAAGCAGAGCATCTGGAGGGTTTTTTGCAACTTGGAGAAGCATTAACTCTGAGAGGTTATTTGTGTTGTTTGAAGTATGGCTACTCCCTAGTACTGACATCTTCTCACCCATGGGAACATGACCTCATGGAAAAGTGTGTGTGGGCCCAGTGTCATCATTTAAGCATGTCAGAGAATTGTTGTTTTTCACCCTGCACTCCACTCCTGCTACCAGAGAGGAACCCTGAGCTCAATAATCAGTAACAGAAATCGTGTTTGATGCTCCTGCTAATAAACATTGCACAGAACTGAGTTTATTGTCCCTCTGATGCAAGTCATGCTCTAACACAGTAAAAGTGCAGTTAGCAGATGCTGATCGCAACACACAATGCTGTGAAATAGTATCTTTCAGTTTTTCTATGTTTTAGAGTGGAAACTAAACATTCCCCTTTCAATGAAAGGGAGAAGATGTATCTGATTTAGAATGACTGGAGTAGTAAGTCATGGGCAGAATGATGGATCTGAGATATACTTGAAGGGATAATTGTACACAACCAGTAAAGCTGGTAAATATTTAAGGGTCATAGGTTAAATGTCAGAGCCACAGTACTTGAGCTCAACTCCATAAAGTATCAAGAATGACTGGTAATTAAATCCAGGGTATATTTTACCAAAGGGAAATAAATTTGACAGCTAACAACCAATACTGGATTACCACCTCTCAGAGGTTAGGGATCATGCTAGTAATTGTAGGTGGTTTACAGTTGTTAACATAATAGTAATAGGTAGAATGATTGCTTACTCATAGACATCACAATGCCAAGCAAAACTAAATCTTCTGCATGTTAAAGAGAAAAAGAAGCCCCCTGATCATTACAGTGACTTCATTTTATTTCACTCAGCATTTTGCTGTTTAAAGTAAACATCCTTAGGCTGTTCCTGCTTGAATCTCAAACGTGAATGTAATCATGATGCAACATCCTCAACTCTCCCCTGAAGTTGAATGTAAAGAATATTTAAAGTTATAATGAAAAAGTGGCTTAGTAATATATTTTTCTGAGTTGTTTCACATTTAGAAAACAACATGGATAAGTATGTCTGCATTTAATGACTGTGACAAACTCCTTTCTTTCCTGGCTCCCTCTCCATTGAATAATCAACTCTTAAATAAGTGCTCCTTGGTAGCCTGCTTAAGATCTTGCATTTATGGAATATTTTAGCCAAAATTTTCAAGATACACTTGAAAACATGATAGGTAATTAATATGGTTTCACACACTGTAAACTGGTGCACAGTAGATCTGATGCAGGATTCATTAATTGCAAAATCTCCTGTGTTGTGTTTTAGGTGATCACCTAAACTAGACAGAGTCTCTTCTCATTAGGACTCACTGCTCAACAGTTTTTGTTTGTCAGCAGAAGGAGGTGCTTAGCACAAGCTCTGGCTAGAGAAGATTCATTTGCAAGATTTGACAGTGGATGTGAGAACATTATTTAATAGTGGAACTGAGCAAAGGGCTTTTAAAATGTTTAGTGAAGTGGTGTGATAGCCTCAAAAAAATGACTCACATCCCATCTTCAAAGCATCTTCTGTAGCTGAGATCCCATTATTTTGAGAAGTTCATAAGAGAAAATTTTCAGATTCTGCCTGCTGTCCCATTGACTCCAGTTCATCTGGAATTCTGCATCAGCAAGGGTTTGTTGTAATCATGTCCAACTTTCAGAGGATGGTCTATTTGGGTTCTCTATATGCGAAGCATAATTTTTCACATGTATGACAAAAAGGACTTAATAATCTTTGGGTGCGAGAGGAAGAATGCAAACTAGGCCAAATTCATGTAATCATAAGTAATTGTCATGTATAAAAAGCTAGCCAAAGATATCTGTGTCCAGTGTTGAAAAAAATCCTGACCCTTTTCAACAGTATTAATTATAGGTTTTTATACCCAAGGTGACCAGCACTGGTAGAGATATTGTGACTTGAAAGCTTGACTGCTGCTTCTAACAGAGTAGGATGTGTTGGTATTTGATAATGTGGTTCCTTCTGGCAACTTGTGCTACACTGAAGGTCGACAGCTGGAATGGTAGTGTAAGTGGCCATGAAGACAAAGAAACTTACTGTCAGCATGAAGAAATTCAACTAAATCCCTGTATGCTTGCAGGTCTCTATAGTTTTTGGCAGAATCCTTCTACTTATGTTAATAAAAAGGACACAGTTTGTATTTGCTTGTGAAACTCTTTGAGAACAACAACCTTGACTCAACTGTCCAAAATAAGGTGATTTGTATTAAACTTGAGCAATTTTATTTATTTGTTTAGGGGAATTTTGTTTGGTTTGAGAGTTCTTGGATTTTTTAATCCTTTCCTGTACCGGTGAGCTTCCTGCTGGGACAGAAAGTTTCTTGTTCCCCAGGGGACAGATGGTTTTGCTTGAGTAACCTCCAAGTGACAATTACCCATCGTTGACATCAGTACTGCTGTTGCTTGCTTGCTGCCTTCTCTTCCTCTTCCTCACAGTTCCTCTCTCCTTCCCCTGCTCCCCTGCCTTTTTCTCCTCTGTGGCCATTCAGCTCTGGGCAGTCATAATGCAGGGCACAGCCCTTGGTTTGTCTTTCAGGTCCTCCTGTTTCCTCCTTGTGAGGCCCAGAGGTTTCCAACGTCTGCAGTTGTTTCAGGTCTTCCTTTCAAAAAGGCAAAAACTGATGTGGAGATCCTGTCCAGACCTGTGGGAAAGTGCAGCCCAGCAATAGCTATTAATACTGTTCCTTTCCAAGTCCTTCTGAAAGGAACTCCCAACAGGAAGGTTTCAGCACTTTGCACAGCTTCGCAGCCTCGCTTTAACTCTTTGCCTCCTACATGATTAAGTTGCCTCAACAAAGCTGCCTCTGCTTTTTTTGCCAAATGCTCATTGTCTCTTGATATAATTGCTAGCAGAGGTTTGCCATTAAGAGTCTTTACAACAGTGTTTTTCCCGTTCCTCCCCAGGGAGATGTTAGTAATGCTTGATTCAGAGATTATTGATGTCGACTTCAGTATTTGGAAATACATCTTTAGTGTCACCAAGGTTAATAAAAATGCTTTAAAGGAGACTATGAATGTGTTAGTTTGGCTTACCAGTAAATAGTCACAATGTGTGGAGGTGTTTACATGCTAAACTTTTTGGAGTGCAGATTGCTCTGTTCCTTGAGGCTTTGCTCTCCTTCAGCCTACATATTTAACGCTAATGAGATACCACACATGCACTGCAAGGGAAGAATGGATCTTCTCATTGCTCACAGGTAATCACTATCAGCTTGTCATTTTTGACATATAGGATAAGTATGTGCCTCTTCTGGCCTCTCTTATAGGAGCTCTAAATGAAAAAAAAAAAAAGATAAAGAAAAGGAAGGAAAAAACAGGGGAGAAGGAATTTATATTTAGCACTGCTACATGGAGTAAGGAACTTGAAGAAATGTTAAATTTTAGACATATTTCAAAGTTCCAACTACTCATGATATAACCACTGAAATACTATCATTGCAAATTCTCTCTAGGGGCATGTTTTGCATTTTTTTTTATGGTTTTCCCATCTAGGAAGCAAAAAGAATTTAGTCAGTTTCACTTTTGTTTCTAGACCAATACTAGTCTAAGTCATCCTAATTTTTGTGGTTGGGCAGTCTATTACTGTGTTTGCACCTTAACATGAAAGTATTCCCTTTGTAAAGCTGAAAAGCCAGGTTTATCATTCTTAACACCTTTTAACATCTGTGCTTATTTTTCGGACATAATTTTACAAATTATTTCTAGTGGAAATTTTTGTGGGAAAAATTGGTTTGTGAATGTAATTATCAATGCAGTTATTGGTAAAATGTCTGTCAACAACATCTTCCCAGTGGTTACTGCCTAAACAGTAAAAAATAATAAGCATAAGAATAGCACTTTATTTACACATTCATGGCATTTTTTAATTTAAAATGAACTACCCCCCTTTTTTAAATGTAATGCAAGATACAGGATAGTAGCAGTGTCAGTGTTATGATTATAATACCCCCAAAACATAACTCTGATGGAGTTTTTCTATTACTCCATTCTGTCACAGTCCTTTCCTTTAAATTTGCCCCCAAAAAATAGGAATGCTGCCTAAAAATGCATACCTGTAAAGCACAACTTAAAATGCTTCTTCTCTTTTTACTAAAATAAAAGAACAGAAGGCACACGTACATGTTCTTTGTGCAAAACTAAATCATGTAAGAAAATAAATGCTACTTAAGAGGAAATGTAGCAGATGAAGTATAAAGGGTTTTACATCCTGTATTTTGATTTTTAACTTTTCCCAAACTTTCTCTATTGTAAAGTTAAAACAAAGTCTTATCAGCGAGTGCCATGTATCAGCAGCTGGATAACATTAGAGCCCTCTGTATGAGCTATTCTTCTTCATTACCTTTTTCATGACAGCTCTTACTTTGCACACAAAATGTTACTTTATATCGAAGATTTATGTAATTTCTGTGTCTTCCATTCTGAATTAAAGCATGGCTATAGTGAAAATGGGGGGTTTACAAGTAGAGTCTTTAGAAATTTATGGGAGGGAAAAAAAGATGGAATTTACAATGTTCAGTGAAAAAAAAATGCATTTATACAAGGACTATAATAACTCCCTTTTTCCTGGCCCCACCTCAAATCATCCCTTCTCCCTTCATTTCACGTCAGTGAAAGAAGAGCATTATTTTGATTGGTTCAGAAGGGTGTTTGATGGCAAATCTGTTTCTGGTTTCTGTGTGTATTAAAACTAAATAACTTGTTGGGTGCATCCAGTTGGAGCAAAAATGGCACACAGTCTTGTTCATTACCTGATAAACTGATGTGGTTAATCTTTAACTTCTAAAGTTTATTTAAAATGTCCCTAATTTATTTAAATAGTAATTTACATTTGGAGCCAACAGAGTGATCCGGTACTAGTGCAGCATTCAGGCCTGGAGGAATCAAATTACATCTTGGACTTCTTCCTCTGACACTGCCCTAAAGAGCATGGGAGTGCTAGAGAAGTGTTATCCTAATCCCTAGGTTGAGAAGGCATTGGTTTTTGTTACAGTTTCAGATTACTAGATTAGTTCATGAATTTTCTGATAAAATATGTTATCACAGAAAAAAATGTTGGTTTGTTTCAGTCAAGTGTTTGCAGGCACATACAAATTCCAGTGACCATCAACAATACAGGTTCAAGTCTTCATTATCTCTACCAGCGCTGTTACTTTTAGAGCAATGATCCACATATCCAATGCCCCATTGCAGCAGTACACTTTGCCATATTACTGAACATTATAAAATGGGTACTTACAGATCCATTCATAGATCTATTCCATAAGAATAATTTTGCAGGCAATTACTTGACCCTAGCCTCCCACATGCCACCTGAAACATCTTGTCCATGGTCTGCAGAGCTGCATGCTCTTTGGTCCAAAAATAGGAAAATATCTATAAAAAGGTAGCACAACAACAAAAAAGATGCATGGGACACCCTGAGAATGGGCAGTTAAATAACACATCTGAAGGGCTGGACTTCAAATCCCTCGTGTTTTCAGTAGACTGGGGAGTAAAGAGATAAGGGTTCTGTACACATCAAGCAACAGGTGATTCTGGGATAGGTCTCTCCTCTTCTGGGGATGCTGTTTTGTTTTGCCTTTCTTCTCTCAACTTCAGAAGGCTTGTGTTCACACAAGTGTAAAGTGAGAAAGTTGCAGAAAGGTTATTAAGAAGAAGATAGTGATTTCTCACCTAGATCTGTTACCCTTCCAGCTGTTTTTGAGGGTGTTGTCTAACTGTAAGAATGCTCTAAGACAGACCTGTTTGCAGCATGTTGTGATGCTGATATTAAACAAAGTGGCCAAGAACATTAGTGATATCTTAAGGGGATAACCTTCCCTGGAACTTAACTTTGTTATACTCCCCTCTGTTTCCACTAAAGTATTAATGTTCACTGATTCAGAGACCAGACCAGAGGAAGCCTATAGATCGTGTTCCTCGTTTGAATGTGTGTTTAGGCTGGTTTCCTAAGGAAACAAGGCTTGGGCAATCACACTGTTTTTTCTGTGCCTTCCTTCTCCCTGGGGGTTTTGAACTTCCTAGACAATTTCAAATGAGAGTCTCGCAGGTAATTAATTTTCTTTAAGTCTGAAAATCAGTAGCCAGGGAAGGGGGAGGATCTGAAATTAATGTCCCCACTGAGGGAATGGTAAGCACAATTTTGCTGTTGTCCAGTCTAACAGGAGTTGCCTGGTCGGATGGCACACACCTATGCTCTCCCCTGGCTCCAGCAGAAGCTGTCTCTTGCCTGAGGAAGTGCTATAGGAAATATAATAAGAGCAGGACGTTTTGGAGGAGGGAGGAAGCAAGTAGCTGAGGTGGTGAGGGACATTAAAAATTATAAACCCGTGAGAAGACAAGCATCATTAATTCTGCTGCTTACAGGATAAATCATTGCAAGAATGACCCTCACATTAATGAATTATGAAGACTAGCGTGTCTTCATACTTCCTGGAAATACTTCTATCAGCTGTGAGGCAATCACACCTTTCAAGACCGTGACAACACAGCCCATACTTGCCACTTGCCTAGTAGTTTCTGACTGTAACCTGATAGCTTACGGACAGGAATAGGAATATGGACAATAATAGGCAGAGCATTTGCATTTCCTGTGGCTAAGTCCTTTCAAGATGGCCAAAAAAAAAATTTTTTTTTTTTTTTTAAAAAATCATTCCCTAAAGCTTTGGATTCTTCTGCATCTACTCTCTGGAGTACACCCGTGCTTTTCAGCTCTGGTTGTTGCATCATATTTATTGTATCATCTCTGGGGTACTTACCTAGTTTAGGCAAGATGGCTGACAGCTATCTGTATCTGCCTGTGCTGTCACTTGTTAATCCAGAAAGCCAGACCCTTCAGCACTGTGAACCTGCAAACAATAAACTGTCACTCTCACTGTGTAATTACTTTTATTTTTCAGCATGTTTTAAAATACGTAATAGTATTTGTATGGCTCGTAAACTTAAAGTACATAATGCTGTCATCATGTAGGGGTCAGATGAACAGTACTGTGTTAGCTTTGCCTTTTTTCCACACTCCCATTTTTACATTATTCAGTTGAAAACTTTCTTCGATAGATGTTTCATGTATTATGGTCTGATGGCTGCCAAACTCCAGCTGCAGACTTCTTGAGACCAAGACACTATTCTGAAACTCTTTGTCATTTCAAACTCAGATGTATATTTGAGGACAGTTCTCCAGCCTTTAAAGGTCTTCAGGGACAAAGTCCAGAAATTTAGTAATCACACCCCAAAGAGAGACTTCGAAGTCTGAAAATGTTTCAACACAATTCTGTCTTGGCCATATTTTTAAAATAATTAAGTAATTTTAGAATTGCTTGTTCCTTTCTGTCAGAAGGTCAATCCTGCAATCCATACCACTTCTATCTCCCTGTTTGGATTTTCTCCATCTTGTTACAATTCCTGTCTCAGACTTTCCTTGTACTCCTTTCCTCTTTGTTGTTTCAGGGTGCTTAATTCCTGTTTTGAAGTGGGATGAAGACTCTGTCAGCTAGGTCTGAATCCTTACACTCACTGAGAACAGGTTTTGGACTTTGCACGTGTCTTAAGTCACCCAAAGCATCTTTCTTTTTCTAGGGGTGTTGAGCTGGGACCCATAAATCTTTATTCATCAGCCAGGTTTCTTTGCTTGGCCCCATTATCTCTACTTTGCCCTGGCAAGAGAGCAAGCTGCATCTTGAAAAGGTTGAAATGTTAGAAAATATTAAGTGGAAACAGGAAGAAAACACAAAGAGCCAGAGAGAGAGGGGTTTTTTCTATTGAGAGGTGGGAGTAAGACCCACTACAAAGCCATTTGGCTTAAAGAGTATTCTTCTGGAAACCTGCCTGACTGAAGACAACAGAATGGCAGACACAAGTGCCATTGTTTTCCTACCCAGAGGGAAAATACAGAGAGGTAAACTAAAACAGTTAACTAAAGTTTAGTGTGCAGGTCAGTTTATATACATGCTAAAGCAACATCAGACCAGGGATGTATCAGGTTAAGACTCCAGCTGGTCTACAGATGGAGTGAGAAGGATTAGAGAAATGTCCCATTACAGAGAATTACAAAAAAATATTGAGAGTAGCCAGTATGATAATACTGAACTTTCAGCAGTAACTATTCATAGGAACTACCATGCTGGCTCAACCCAAAATTTCATCTTGCTAAACACGCTGTCACTGTCAGTGATGAAAGCTTGGGAAAAGAGCATAGGAACAAGAGAAACTTATAACTGATCCTTCCCTATGTCCACAATGAGTAAGGTGTGCAATGTCCATGAATTTTTCAGGGCCTGACTTTGTGTCAGCACTTAAGTATGGGATTTCTAAATCTCTGTGAGATTACCAGAAAAATTTGACATAATTGTTTGTAGCTAAGATCTTGGAAAATTATCCGAGCAGGGAAAACAGACATAGGGGCATCTTGTGTAAAAGAAGATATTCCATTTATCTGAGTGATGTGTCAGTAAGGTCAAAACTAGATACTATATGTATCTTGGAGAACATTGCACACATACAACAGATACTGAATATGAGCTGCTGCACTTTTTCTTAATCTTTCTTTCTTTTCTTTTTTTTTTTTTAAATCCGTAATGAGCACTGTCAAGCATCCTAAGTTATTCTGCAGTTCAGTGAAGTACAGAATGGTACGATTCAGTTCTACCTCTTACCAGTCCTAAAGGCAGTATTCTCTCCAATAAAATGTTCCAGCTTATATTAGAGTGTTCAATGTAGAATCTTGGCACATTTTACCTTTGGGTTTTTAAGTGGCAGTTGGGTCTGGCTTCATGGTAAATTTCTGTTAGATTTGGGCAAGACAGAATTGTTTGACATTGGAATTGTTTGGACATCAGAAATAAGAAATACTCCTGAATTTTTTCCTGGAGAAGTGAACATGTTCAGGTCACAAGAAAAGCTTTTTTGCTTCTCTGGTTCTCCTGGTTTTCTGTGAAAATTTAGTGCTTTAATTGTGTAATTTGTCATTTTTGTGATGATATCCTCTGATTTTTAGCTGTCATTAAATTTTACTTAATTCCTGAATTAATAGAATGTTTATGTGAAATATTAATGTTATTATTGCCTCATCAGATCTTGTCAGACAGATGTATTTCTGCCTTGACCCATTATATTTTGAGTAATTCTATTGGAGGTCTTACTATTATTAGTATCTTTTTTAAAATGCCAATTAACATATATTTGTAAAGAGTTAATGTACCAGCACAGTTAAACCTTAGTATTTATAAGCTCTAGATAATTTTTTTTTCTCAAAAGTGTATATTTACCAAGGGTGTATTACCTTTTTTTTTTTTCCCCAAGAGACATGAAGGAGATATTACGTTTGCTTCATTCCATGTTTTTGTTATCTTCCTTAATAATTAAAAAAGTAGTCATTCAGGAGTATCAGTTTGAGGCATGCTTTTCCTGTTGAAGTCTTTTGGATTCCTTCTAAAAGATCAGCAAAAATGTATGTGAGTAACTTTCATAAAGCAGGTGTGTCAGAAGCGTAATGGTTTGTTCTTTTGTTTCAAGAAATTTATGGTTTAATTACGACACACTCAGCTCTCTCAGTTGTTGGTTGGTATTTTTTTCCTGAGAAAAGACAAAAAAGGCTTTGTAATCCTGCACTGCTGCATTCAGGGTTTAGATCTCACCTTGTAAAAGTTTTTATTGCAGCCTCCTCCTTCACTTGTGCCATGAAACAGTGAATCACTCCTTCATGTCTCTGAGTACAACTGCAGCTCTCATGTTTTATCCTGACACCTCTTAGATGAGCTTTCCATACCAGGGAAAGGGAGGACATTTGATGCTTCTAATATTATTCTGACGCCTCCCCTTCTCAGAGGAGTCAACCTTGCTGGCTGCCTTGGCTGTGAATCCCAGCATGAGACCACATTCAGGGTGATTTATGTGTGCAGGGGCTCAAACCACCCCTGGGCTTCTTCCAGGGCATTCATTCTCAGGGCATAACGTTTCATGTGTTCAGCTGTAGGATGACCTGGGCAGAGGCCCAGTGGCGCCGATAATTTTCCGTCCTTTGCATGAGTATCCAGAGAAACTAGTCCAAAACTACTGACAGTGGCCTCCCTCACTGCTAATGATCTCCAGTAGCTGAAGACTTCCTTCCTTGTGTGGCCCTCGCACCTTACTGTGTAAATAGGTGATCTGTATTGTGCCTGTGGAGACAGAAAATGTTAACTCTTCTTCCTTAGAAAGTGATAATTTCTCTTTTCTTCATGTTTTTTGGTGGGTTTTTTGAGGGTTTTATTTTTGGGGAGTAGGAGGTGGGGGGCACAGAATGTTGTTTCTCAAAGACCTCATCGGATGGTTAGCTATTACAGGAGTTGTTCAGCAGGTTTTACATTAGCTTTCCCTTTGGTGCTCTGTTGTGTTTTACTTTGGCTAAACACAAAAAAATCTAATTTAGAAATTTTTTTTTCCTCCTCCTTCATTTTAGTATTTACATGTGAGAACCGTTAAAATGTTGTCTTTTAATGACCTGCCTGTTTTAAGAGAAAGTACTGAATTTCACTTGAACAAGAACATTTCTGTAATTACATAATAGTCAGACTGAATAATGTGAAAACAATTGTGCCCATAGGATGAGGACATGACTGAGAGAGATTTCCCTTGTTGCTTTGCACGTGGCAGTTTCAAATTACCTTAATAACAGGGCAATGCACACAATGAGAAATACACAATAAGAAGGTATCTCATCCAAAGCAAATAATGGCTGTGTCCTCCTCAGTAGCTGAAAAAGAGGCAAACTTATTACAAAATGCAGGAGAAAGCATGAGGGAATGCCTCGTTACTTAAACTTAGAAAAGGTCTGTATGTATACATATGCTTTTCTGAGGCAAGCTAGTACAGTTGGAAGCAGTAGCAAAAGTTTTGGTCTAGTTTCAAGGTTTCTTCTTACTTCCCTGTTCTGTAGATATGAAAATGATAGTTGCAAATAGTGATTAATCCTTGAAACTCCAACTATCCAATTTGAGGCATCTAGCATAAAAGCTGGTCCTGAAAATCTCCATAAGGATCATGGTTAGTCTTTGAAATTATTTGCTGTGGCGTACTTCTCCAGGCTGATGCACCGTAGAGTGTACAGCCAGAAAGTACCTGAGGGTCAGCTCCATAAATTTAAGCCAATGAAGCCCAACATGTTGTTTGGGTTGTGCAACTGCAGCACCTGGGCTATGGTGAGGCACATGGTGCTCCCTCCCAGCAACCAGGGAGCATTTTGAGTGCTCACAGCAGTCTCTGGTCCCCATCCTAGAGTGTGATTTCAGTCCCTGAAAGAAACTAGTAAAGGTCTTGAGATGGACTAAATTGATGAGATCAGTGCAGAAACAAGTGAGTCATTTGATTTCCGTACTTCAATTGCAGGTAGATAGATAAATTGAGACTGTTGGAAAATGGGATGTACATCACTTCCTGTCTGGATAGACATTTGCATGTAGCTGAGCTTGCTGTAGGGCATAATTCCTCAGGCTCTCTTAACTTTGATAGGCCTTTCTTCAATAAAACCAGGGACACAGTGAACTTTCACAGGGAAGCAAAAAGCTGCCTGTATTTCTGTTTCCCAAGGAGAAGCTCCTCTTAGTTACAATCTGTGGCCAAAAGAGCCCATGGGAAAACTCTGCATGAAAACTTTTCATGTAGAGCCAGATGCTTCAAGCCCTTAAGCAAGTGGCCTTTAATTTGACTAGGAATATTGTGACTTCACGCCATCACCTCTGGAGAGCATAACTTGTATTTAAGAAGTAGGGGGAGGTACGCCATAAAATACTTACCACAAAAAGACTGGCACAGAACTAGCAGAAATGCAGTATTGAATGTAAAATCCTTATCTCTGAAAACAGGAAATTTTTCTCAGTCCAATTTATTGAAATAGATCTGAAACTTCAGTATGTGTCTTTTTTTTAACTTCTCTTTTCAAGAATGGTGAAGCTAACATAGATAGTACATCATATTGATACACTAGACTTAGATATCCATAAATTAAAGTTTAAAAATTGGAGAAACATAACATATACAGTTTGAAAAGCCAGGAAATAG
Source organism: Acropternis orthonyx (assembly GCA_035583155.1). Taxonomy (NCBI): domain Eukaryota; kingdom Metazoa; phylum Chordata; class Aves; order Passeriformes; family Rhinocryptidae; genus Acropternis; species Acropternis orthonyx. The sequence goes on along the minus strand of JAWWEU010000081.1, from coordinate 68,240,843 downwards.
AGATGTTAGCTTCTTGCCTATTAAGCATTCTCTGTCTTTTAAGGACAGACTGCCTGAAAATTTTGAAGGACTATAGGAAAGTTTATATAAATTTTTTTGAGTGTGTGAGAACAAGTCTGTACTTGGAACAACTGAGGTATGCCAATGTGTGCAGCTAATGCAAAAACAAAGACAATCAAAGGCTTGTTAATATTCCAAAAGATTTCCCTTCTGCTTGTGTAACTTCAGCTCGGTCTTGCTTCTAGAGCTGATTAAATAGAAAATATATTCACTAAGTTCAAGGTAGCCTGTTGAACACTGACAATGTTAGGCTAGCATTTTTCTTGTTTTGCCATCTTAGTGCTAAGTTATCAAATGAGTTCTTAAATGACTGCTTATTCAGATATAAACATATCTGCCTTATGAGAACCAATCAATTTTTAAGTGTTAAAAGATTAGTTAGTCTTTAGTAGAAGAAGAGGGATATCTGTGGAAAGAGAATCCACAGCAAAAAAACAGAGTTGGTCTCAGGTTGCTTTGTACAGTGTGTCTAGAACTAAAGACATTTCCAGTTGTTTTTTTTTTATTTCCCAGAGCCTGTAAGAGCTCTGATTGGTGTAAGTTCTGATATCCTAGACCCCTGTGGCCAAGAATACGGGCAAATTTCAAGCCAGATTAAAGAGCATTTTCTTTAATATCCTAGAAAATCAAGTTTTTTGTCTTGTAAATTACAAAAATTCCAACCAATAAATAGATATTTACAGTAACTTTTTACTGTTATACTCTGTGCATCGATGTATCGAACACATGTAAAGTAGTTCTTTAGAATTCTTGGAATTACTCAGTTATCAAAGTATTTATGTGACACTACTTGCAAGATCAGGATCTTTGCTGATTTTTTCCCAGGCTCTTTTTATTCTATTCTATGTTTCCATCCTTTCATCTTTGTCTTTATAGTGTTCTAAAATGAGCATCTCCATTGTAGGAGCCTCAAAGAATGCGTGTAAGCAAAATGTTCGCACATTATTTTTCCTTCCTTTTTTTAACTTTGTGGGGAAGGAGGATCCTCTTCTCAAACTCAACATATTATTCTGAGGTCAGTAGAAATTGAATCAGATTATCTACAGTTTTAGTGTGATGTTTTAATGTGTTTTTTTCTCCTGTGGTGTAAAGGAGAGCACTCTGGACTCTGAATCCCAAGGGCTCAAGTTCGAGTCTCAGTAGGGACCATGCCCTGGGCAGTTAAATGCCTCCCTGCCATCTGATCCCGTCAGATCTTGGATGCTCAGCAGGGTCAGCCCCGGTTAGTACCGGGTGCTGTAGACAGTCCCGAGGATTTCACTGTCACTGTCCGAGCTCGCTTGGCTGTGGCAAATGGACCTTAGGACTGAAACGGTGGGACCAGTTCTGTGCACGCTGTGCCTCACCTGAAAAATCCAGCGCAGGCTGGAAGGGCCCACACCCACGTGGGGAGAGCCCTTCCCCAGATCTTCGTTTGCGAAGTCTGGCCATACATACAAGTAATTTAAATATTTTTAATTAAAAGCCTTCATATATCGGTACAGTATTAGCAGTGTTTCATTTAGTATTTCCATATAAAGAAGTTTCCTTTAATTAAGTCCTTAAAGTATAAATTAGTTGTTGTGTTTCTTATGAAAATGAAGTACTGTATCCAGTTCTGAGCTCCTCAAGTACAAGAAAGACAAGGAGCTATTGGAGAGGATCCAGTGGAGGGCCACAAAGATGGTTAGGAGTCTGGAGCATCTCTCTTATGAGGAGACTCTGAGGGAGCTGGGCCTGTTTAGTCCAGAGAAGGGAAGACTGAGAGGTAATCTCATCAATATATATATAAATATCTCAAAGGCAGGTGCCAGAAGGATGTTGCCAGGCTCCTTTCAGTGGTGCCCAGAGACAAGATGAAGAGCAATGTCCGTACACTAAAGCACAAGAAGTTTCATCTCAACATGAGGAAGAACTTCTTTGCACGGCGGGTGGCAGAGCACTGGGACAGCTGCCCAGAGACGTTATGTAGGCTCCATCTCTGGAGACATTCAAACCCCACCTGGAGGTGTTCCCGTGTAACCTGCTTTAGGTGACCCTGCCTTGGCAGGGAGGTTTGACTGGGTAATCTACAGAGGTACCTTCCAACCATAGTGATTCAGTGATGCTGTGACATCATGTGTTCCTGTATATAGGACTGTAATACAGCAGATACAAGTGATGTATAGTTCAACGAGCATGTAACTAAAAGATAAAGCACTGAAACATTTACAGGAACGTGTGCAATTTTATCATTGTCAGAAATGTGTAAGTTTGGTTTTTTGGGTTTTTTTACTTCTCTTAGTAGCTGAAATTATTCTGTTTGTTGTAGTTTCACTAGCCAAAACTTCTTCCTTGCATGTGTCTTACTGTAGGGATTTTGAGTGCCTTAGTGAGTTTTAAACTCTTGTGATGAATGAAATACAGAATCAGGCTGTTCAGTTCTGTAGAAGGTAATGGCTGATGCTGTTATTGCATCAATTAAAAAGAACAAGTACGAAAGAAGTAGGGTTTGGAACCGTCTGCTTTATGGTAGTCCACACAGCCAAACAGAAACCTGAGAACAAGACTTGAAGGAAAACAAAGAGCTTAACAGTATTTTTTTTTTCTTTTCAGGAAAACACACAGAAGCTAATTTTAGCTTCTTGATCAAATTGACCCAGTCCTTAACCCTGGCAAACGTTACCACAACACACTTCCAATAGACAATAGTTTGCATACCAGCATCACACTGGAAACAGATGTGTGTGCAGGACTGGCTTTTTTGGGAGACTCTCTGAGAATTCCACTAGAGTGAAAGCCTGAAAGTGCTTTCTTCCTAATTGGGTTATAAATTGGGTCTTTCAAACTCAGACTGAGATCTTTTCAGAGTCACTAGTGCTCTTTATAAACCTATTATGTCACAGCTATGTTGTGACCAGGCTTTCAAAATATCATTCACTTGGAGTAAAGTTGCTTGGCATGAAGCCTGATTATTATCTCAGAGGGAAAAAAAAATTGTTAACAGCTGAGCTATTCATGGGTGATGGTTGCACAGTTTGTATATCAAAATGTTTGGAATGTGGACAATTACCTCTTTTAGTTTCTCACAATTCTCTGAATTTTGTTGTTTTTTATCAAAACTATGTAGATACTTTCCTGCTGCATCTGCTCCGTATCTGCCACTCTCTCCTCCCTGCTGCCTCATCCATTTTCCTGGTCTGATCATCAAGTTTCCACTACTACTATGGCTGTTACCAGTCTCATCACCAACATCTCTGTTCCACTGCATTATGACTACATGAAAAGTTTGGCTCTATCGGGGACAGTGTAATATTAATACATGGAACATGCATTTTTGAAAAACAGGGCTGTACTTTGACAGGCTCTTGTCATTCAGATTTTTTACTTTTCTGTAAATTGCAGAATTTTTTTCTTGCAAAGTATTCAATCTGGAATTTTCCTGCATATCCTGGATAGTCTCTCAAGTTTCAGAGACAGCAAATTAAGAGCCTTTTTTTTTTTTTTTTTCCAGAGGGTAGAGAAACAATGGACTGTGAAGATAATACATCCTATTTCATTTTGCATTATATCTGATGGGCCACATCCTGAACATGGAGATAGCTTTGTTCAGATCACTATTCTAGTCAGTCAGCCTAATTTATTATTGGTTTTGCAGTTGTATTGGGAACCCATTCCTGGACCAGAATTCCATTATTTATAGTGTTAAAAGTCAGTACAAAAGCACAAGTACACTCAAGGAAGTTTACAAGCAAGGAATAAAAACAGAAGTAGAAGCGGACAAATAATAAATGAAGGCAACAAGAACAGGGTAGCAGCTACAGGACAATCCTCAAAAATATTTGTAACGTGTCTGCAAGAAAGGGAGTTTCCTAGTTGGTCACAAAATGCTCTCTTCATCCAATGTGATCAAAGTGGAAGAAAAAAAAAAGTTCTTGTGCAGTTTGATCGGAACATACTTTCTTCTTCCATTCCTTGTTGCTAAAATGAAAATCAAGAATCTTGCATTTTCATTTGTGCTAACCTTGGTTCACATCTCTGCCCCAGCTCAAGCAGATAATTTAAATTTTTAAGTTGTAGGTACATTTTCTTTCTGGCACTGTTGCATTTTTGTGTAGAATAGTTACATGATAGCATATATGCTTTTTTTTTTTCCAAAGTCATTGTTATCTTCTATGAGTGTTAATGGCATATGATATCATATGACATAATAGCACTAAGCCTGGTCTCTTGGAGCACAAAGGGAGGCTCTTAAATTCACCTTAAGTTTTGTTAATAACAACTGAACAACAGAAAATACGTTTGAAATTCGGCTATTCATTCACTAGGAGCCCAGTTTGCAAATAGTTTTGGGGAGTTAATACTTCAAGTAGGTGTTATGCATAGGATATTGGCTAGAAGTAACTGATAAAGCTCTAGCTTGGGTATTGATGGTGCAGTTCATAACCAGTAAGGCTGCATTAGGTTACAATAGGGCTGGAAGTAGTTGAAGGGTTATTAGGGTACTATAGCTGTTTTTTGTAAGATGTTTTTTAATGTAAATGCTTATTAGCATTAGTTCTAAGCCTTTCAAAGCCTGAATTTTGGGAAAAGCAAGACAATCTGCATTAATTTGATAATCAGTTGATAGTGTGATCTGCTGCTGTCTCTCATATGTTAATTTAGCTTGCTGGTCACCTACAAATTCATGTCCTTTTCTGTGTTTGGGGATTAGTCTGCTGTAGAATACAGGAAAAAATAGCATTGAATATAACCACTATTAAGCATAACATTGATCCAGCAATGCAATAGTTAAAAACAAGAAATCTATAGGAACTTCAGAGGATATCACATTCAGAAAAGCTGTGTAAAGCAATCATTTTATTTAGGAAAACTCTGGGAACTGACAGCACTAAAATACTACATCTTGACAAACAAATTATGTTATTTCCAAACATGTCTTAGTTTCTCTCATAGGTAAAGGTTGGCTGTAGCTGATCATTAAATTTGATCAGAAGTTTGTTTCTATTGGAAAGTCTTTTTCTAGCTTTAAGGGAAAGAATGCTAGATCCACATGTAGTCATCCCCTGGACTCCCAGCATTTTTTAAAAGGTCAGTTGCAGGTTTGCATCACAGAATTGGCATGTTAGTCTTGTCTTACATCTGGAATCATATGAACATTCTTATTCAACCTCTTAAGGGTACATTGGTTAACATGAAGGTGAATTCTCCCTTGGAGACACGTGTCTCCAAGAGACTTGGAGGAAGTGTTTGGTACTCTGACTTTCTTCCAGCTTTACTACAAGTATGACTTTAAACTTCCTTTCTTGTGCCTCCTCTAGAATCTGGTGTACGTATGGACCAAGGGTTTGTTAGCATCATTGTAAACAAATTCAAGTGTGTCTCTCTCATACAACTGTCTATTTGTCTGTCCACGACAAGACTTGAACCTGCTGTAAAAGTTTGGAAGCATCCATTGGATGGTGAAGTCATCCCCTTCAGACATGAATCTGAGGGCACAGCTGAGTGTTAGGGATGATCACTTATGCTTACTGGGGCTGTTAGTGAATGTTGGCTTGTAAAAGCTTTATCCAAAAAGGGACAGAAGTCACACAGTTATACTAAAAATAAAATGTCTGTAGCAAATTTTCACTTGTCATTACAGAGGTTTTTTGATATTGTTTCAATTCCCAGTGCTAGAGTAACCCACAGCTTCTCTCTGAAACACATAGCCTCTTGCAGAGTCTTCAGACAATATGCATAGAACATTATTCAAATGGACTTATTTTGCGTAGAATTTGGAAGTGTGTATCTCTTGAAATATTTTGTTGATTTAAGTTTGGAAATTAAATGAGAAAAATGGTTGTATCAAGGGCATTAGATTTATTTTCTCACCCCGTGAAGGCCTACTTTTAGCTTGACTCAGAAGATTTGAGCAATGAGTTATTATCCTAGGCAGGACAGTTTTCCTTTGGTCAAGATGTGTTGAGCATTTTGTGGTGAGAGAGAAGAAAACGAGTCTTTGAGAAAAGCTATCTTCCTTCAAGGTATTACACATTGCAAAGAAGCAGTTTTTTTTCAAACCCTCTCTATTTGAAGAAGCCCAAAGCTATTTGAACTAGGCAGTGAGGTGTATTCCATATAACTGATTTAGGGGACTGCTCTGAATCCTGTAACTAATTTAATTATAACTATTCAAATTGTCATTATACTTGTCAAGAAGATATTAAAAAGAATATGTGGCTAATGAACTTATAAGTCACATCATATAATTTTCCCAGGAGCAGAGTAACTCTTTCAAGAAATAGCTGCTATGCAGTTCTTTGACTACAAATAGCATGTGCTTTTTGTAGCACAGGCTGTCGTTGTGACTGCACCCCTAAACCTTGAAACTTTCTTGTGATGGTCTGCTGGCCAGCTTGGTAATCTCATATATGAAGACATAGCTGGATTAGAGGCCCATATAGCCAGCTTCTGTATTTGCAGTGGTATAGATCAGAGCAAATGCTTCTAATTTTGGGCAATGCAGGTTACTCATTTCTCAGGGGTAACCTACTCCTTTCCTATTTACAACAACATCTGTGCTTGCACTTAACTGCGTGTTTGAAGAGTTACTTGAATCAGAGCCAGGGCAGGTCATGCTGGAACAGTTTTCTCACATGAACTATACTAATATATTTTTTTCCCCCATTAATTGCAGTTTCTCACTACTGATCTGAAATTTGCAGTACAATTTGTATCAGTAAGGATCTGGAAGTAGCACTAAATATTTCTGTGTTCAGAGAGGAAGATCTATTCCAGCTTGTCAAATAGGTTACAGGAAATAAAACCCCAAATAAATAAAGGTTCCAAGCATGCATAGTGTTTATTTCCCAGTATTTTATAACACGGTTGCATTAAAAATTTTCCCATTAGAATGCCAACGTAACGTATATTTTGTAAGTTGAATACTTGCCTGGATTAATTTGGAAAATTGGTTCTGTGATAATATGTGAAACTGAGTTGAGTTTTGTGTTGCTAAGGAAAAACTATCTTTTTTAAGCTCTTTTTATTTTTTTATCCATATAAGCAAGAGAAAAAAATTCCAAATACAAGGTGAATTTTATCTAGTTATTACTTACATTTCAAATATTAAAAAAAACTAAAAGAGTGTTTCTGGCAATCTTGCCTCATGCAAAAGGAAAACAGGCAGTGCATTCTTCTCTTTGTATTATTTTCTTTGAGACAAAAACATGGCAACTGTTGAACTTGAGGACACTTTTGGGTCTGATCCTTGAGACAGTGAATTCAAAGGATATTATGACTCATGTGACATTATTTCTGAGCATAAAATTACTCACATATGAAAGTAATGGAATGTGTTTGAAGTTTTAGGCCAGCATTTTGGTCACTCAGCAGGTGGTTAACTTGTAACCTGGAAAAACTTTGTTGGTGGTGAATGTTATGAGGAGAATAATTGTAAAATATAGTAGAAAGCTGTGCACATTAATGAATTGGCTAGTGTTTTACTAGTGGTGTGCACGGGACAGTGCAAGATAATTTAATGCCAGAAGTGAGACAAATTTGTTATCCCATGGAGTATCTTGCTCTGCGAGCAGCCCAGTCCACTTACTGGGACCATTTGCTGGGTTTAAGTCCTGCTTAAATGAATAAGAACGTGGCACTCTATGTATATTTAATGTCTCTTTTGTAAATCTCACCACTGCAAGGGAGTTATGAGGTGATTTCTGGTTGCTTTGAATAATCAAGGTTGCGGATGAAATCACTTGCATCAATTTCAGCTGTAAGCTTGAGCAAGTCCATCATTTTGCAATGTTTGTGAATCTTTTTTGCCTGAATTCTCTGCTGTGCTCCAGTGGCAAGAGCAGCTCATGGTGGCACCTTCCTCCTGCTCTCTCTGGCCTCCTATCTGACCTCCTGATGAAATCAGAGGAGCAGAAGCAACCTGAATTTACATTACTGGTGTCATGTAGTGCAGAGTTATTTGTAAAAGAGTGCTGATGCAGCACAGCTCGTTGAGCATGTGCTTCTCTCCTCTGGCCCATGCACCAGCTGTTTCATTTTGGTCCTTGCTTTAGGCTGAATGAACTCATATTTTAGAAACAATTTAAGTAGAAGCAGATTTGGGCATAAATCTTCTCTTGAAATATTTGCTTTAATATCAGCCCAATTTCTGCCAAGTGATGAATATTAGAGTTCTACTAAATGTACATGCAAACAGCTTGAGTACAAGCGTAGACATTCCCACATCTCCGTTTCATGCTGTATGGAAGTATCTCCAAAGCAGCCACACTCATTTGTTATTCTAAGAGTTCATTCCATAGCACACCTTTTAGGAATTTGGATTCTAGGACTTTGGCTCCATTGCTCCTGAATCTCTTTCCAACCTGAGAGACTTTTCTGCCAAAGCATTTTTGGAAATAGAAGTCTGTGGAAAAAAAAATAGCATTCTGACAGCAGTGCAAGGTGTAGTGTGAGTAGTGAGCAATTAAGTACATATAATTATAGCCTTTAAAATTCTTTACTCATCTTCTGACTTCCTTATGACTTCTCACATCAGTAGAGATGACCAGGAGGCCATCTAATGTAATGTCAGCAGCCAAGCTACACTTACACCCTATGCAGCCCTTGGAGGACCATATCAGTGCTGAGCTCATGCTGTTCCAACTGATGTTCATCAAAACATTTAAGCCCAAGAGTAGTTTGCTGAGGTCAAGGGACCTGTATGAGACCTGTAAAGAGAAGTGCAAGTAGAAATGCTTTGCTGGGTCTGGCCCTAAATGGGTGGAGGGGGAATATGTTGCCAAATAAGTTTTAAGTGCTCAGCTCAAAAGGCCAGAGTGATCTTATTTAAAATAGTGTAAGACCTAGAATAAATTTAAAAAACGACTTCTTGAGTCAGCCATTGGAGCTTCCCACCCTCAGCAGAGACAGCTGTGTTTGATGGATAAGTGCACCTCCCTTCCCTTCACACCACATATGTGTAGTGAGGGTGTGAGATTTTCCCAGTTATTCTTGCTCTTAGGTTGAAGCAGATGTGCTGCCTTGTTTCCTTCAAAGAGAAAAACATTCATTTATTTGGTCTGAAAAAATTCAATTGCTGGGACAACAGGTCCTGTAATTCTTTTTGCAATTTATCATCTGTCTGTTCCTCCGGCTGCACAGCCCATGGCCTGCAGAGAGAAAGTGATGACAAGGCCAGCTGGCAGCGAGCACTCATTGCAGTTTAACCCAGGTGGCCACAGTGCTTAATGGAGAACTCAGCTCACAAAGTGCAGTGCTAGTGGTGAGGACTTATGATTTTCACTTTTGCCTACTCAGTCACTTCTGGAATTCAGCTAATTGTCTGGTTAATGTAGTGTCTTCTGCTTCATTGTAAGACCCTGTGCCAAAAAGCGACTTAACATGAAGAAGAGGAAATGTGGGGAGCCAAAGCTGTTGGCTCCTTGTATGAAAACTGTGACAAACAGACATTAGCTGAAGTTGAATGCAGCTTCCTCCCTGCTGAACAGCAGATTAGGCCGTGAGTCTAAAGAATCATGTGGTGAAACATCCTTCTCATTGGGATTCATATCTTGCAGATGCCTCCACCAGTCTTCATACAGATGCACTAGCTTTCTTTTCCAGGCTACTACCAAATGTCTTCTGATAGGTAGAGCAATGTGAATCAATACATAGTGAATTTATTTTTTTTTATCCTTGTTTGCTCCTCTCTCCCAAAAAATCCAGAAGCTAAAGTTTTGAAAGTAGAAGAAAAAAATAAAATGGAAATGGAAGTTAATTGTTTTACTTTCCTTCAGATTTTTCTCTACTGCAAAAAAATTTACAAGCAGAATAGTTCTTTCACAGAGATAAAATCTTGGTATTTGGCCTCCTCAGACTCCAGTAAGAGTTTGTTTGGAAAAACTGATTGACAGGGCAAATTCTGCATTAAGTGCTTCTGGCCTTTATCTTGCAACTGCTCCCATGCAGGTTGATCTGAGGACCCTTGGGGACTCCCATTGTGTGGATTCTTCCTTTCCAAATGTCATCAGAAGGGAACCATCACTGCTTTTTTTAAATAAAACAGAAGCAGCTCTGAGAACAACTAATCTTTTTTTTTCTGCCTTGAAATCACAATAACCAGCATTGCCATAGTAAGAGAAAAAAAAATTGCATTTTTAATAAGTTCCCTTCACTTAAGACACTCTTAGTACTTGCAAACCAGGTCTGATGTGCAAATATTCCAGCATGTTTCTAAACTGAAAATCATTCTGGATAATGGGAGATTGAGGATCTATTGTGTGAAATAGGGTGCTCTAGATGGTTCATCCTTAGAAACGTGGTCATAATCCTCTGCACAAAAGCTTTCCCAGATGGGCAAGCATATATGAAAATGTTAGAACTGGTAGGAGAAAAAATTGCATGTTGCCAGTAAATACAGATTATTCAATAAAAGAAAGGACAGAATCAGTCTGAAGAATAAAATGAACATTTTCTTCTCATTGGATCCTCTCTCTTTTACCAGAAAACAAGTACAAGCCTTTGTGCTATGTCTGCCTGGTCTTGCCATGTACACAGAGGCTGCTTCATTCATAGACAGCTGAAACCTCAGAGGAAAGTTTAAAGCAGTGTTGTCTAGACCACTTATCTGACTCATGAATGCCCAGCCTATAACCAATTCCACCCTGTCTTCTTGGGTCTGCAAGCTGCCTGAAGCTATAGCTCAAAAAGGCATGTGTGTACATATATATATGTGTGTGTGTGTGTATGTGTGTGTTTAATTTGACATTTGTTATACAACTGTTGATTTTATAATCAACCCTTACTTATTTTATTACCAATCCTTTTAAGTGGTGGGAGATGGTTAGTGAGAGCCTAGGCTATGAGGAAAGTAAAGGAAGGAGCAGAAAGATAATAAGGAGGAAAAGCCTCAAGTGAAACAAAAGGGAAAGTGGAGAAGTGGAGAAACAGAAGAGGGGACAAAGTCCTTAGAAACAGCCATGAAAGTAGCCTTAGGGTGGTACTCAGGTACACATAATTAATAAAAAAAGAAAAAAAAGAAAAATTACCATGTTGACAGAAAGACTTCTGGTCTAGACTATTCCCTGGCATTAAAAAAAAAGAATAAATCCTTCAGAAAGTACTTGATGAAAAAATAATTGTCAGTGAAGTCCTTGGTAGGACAATCAGCGAGCTAGCAATTCTCCGAAGGAGTAGTAGGACTGAGCTAAGCAGAGTAAACAAAAAGACGCTGACCATTTGAGCTTGCGTCAGAGCACGATGTGGCTTCTACCATAGCTGGAGAGAAAAGGAATGAACTAATAAAGACAGTGTGCATTTGCATACAAGGGAAACCAAGCCACCAAACTGACTGGCAGAGAAGCCAGGCCATACTCCCAAGGGAACAGCAGCTTAACCAACAGATGTTTGCTCAAATAGCAAACATGTGGAATCTTCCAGTGATGGATTTATTCAAATCCAGGTGGCCATGAGCCAGGAATACAAAAAAGAAGCAGGGTAAAAGTTATATTTATAGCTCTTCACTGGCCCAGCAGATTACACTTTTCATGAATGAGAGAGATGTCAGTCAGCAAGCTCTACAAGGCCCTGATTTCTTGAGGTCTTAGAGTGCCAGGACCCAATTCATTTGGACATGAAATAAAGAAAATTAGCTGACTAGGAGGTTGCAAAATTCTTCCCTTAGAAATGCCTTTACTGCTGCCCACGACTCAGTTGAGATTCATGGCATATGTGTAAGCATAGGAGATGTCCCAGCTCACACCAGCTATTTTTCCAGGTTTGTTTTCCATAGAATAAATCCATCATACATTCCACAAGATCTCCTTTGTCAGGTATTTTGGACTTTCTAAACTTATTTAGATAACGACTGTTGCTCTTCAGGAATTCAAATGCTTGTGTGTCTGTTTTCAGATGACACAAAACTCTTTAGTTCCCCTACCACGTGTGTATGAACAAGAACGCTGGTTGACATTTCACTGAGCTTTTTTTTAAATGGTAACCTTTTCCTTTTTATGCTGAGATAGTACTTTGAGACCTGTCTCCTAGTTCAAGATCTTGGGTCTGTGGGCACAGTATGTATGCAACGGCAGGATGGTCTGTTCTCAGAAGATTAGATCCAAGAGACAACAGATGAAAACAACGACCAACAAAGTATAAGGTAATGCTGGAACTAAACTGTTCAAGTGGAAAAAGACTGAATATATCCCATTTTCAGTTGGGAGTTCCACTATGCAAATTTATAAGAAATAAAAATCTCCTGAGAAGGACTCTCATTTATTCTACCATAAAGTTGGTTCATTTTTACTTAAAGAGCATAGAAAAAATGAACACTGGTGGAGTGTTCAGAGTCCTAATGGGGGCCTTCAGAATTAGACAAAAGCCATGTTTTGCAAATCAAACCAGCTTCTGCTTTTCTGACAGATCAGTTGTAGCTCTGAGTTAACTTGTGTTTTTCATCTGTTTGATGTACCTCTCTGTTGTCCCTTGCCTAAGATTGCAAGATCCCAGAGGAAAAAGCTGCATTTTCAGTTGTGTGTTTGCACAGTGCTAAAAGCAGATTGGGATTCCTTTGTGTTAGGCACTACACAAATACATAGGAAGAGGGTAGACTCTGCCCCAAAGGATTGTCAATCTGTTATAGGCAGGCTAGATAAAGGATGAAGGATGGAATGGCTAGAAAGGTACCAAAGGTCAAATCATAGCACAGCTACACTTAGGACAAAGTCTCCTGACATTCAGCCTGATGTTCTGCCACTGGACTACCCTACTGCTGCAACTGCACAGGGCACATATTTGCCATGCCTTGATAATTTGTCAGAGGAAAATGTTCACTGTTGCGATTCATTTTCCCCCTATTTAAGAAAGGAGGAGAGTAAGTGAGAAAGCATATTTGTTTGAAAGTTTGCAGATGAGGCACAGTTTGTAGGGAGGATGTAGTACCATTTATTGCTCTAACTGAAGTAGATCAAGATCTGTAAAAAGGCTTGTCTGTGTAAAAAACATTAGGTTGGGGGTTTTTTTTCCAGATTGGATCATTTGGCTTCATAAAATCTATAGCTTCTCCCTAAAAGCTTTATCTTGCTTTATTCTCATTCCTCTACAGATGTAATGATGTTAGTTGGTTGGTTAAGTATTTTATTGTGAACTAGGTTGTCAAAATATCTTCAAGTTTTCCGTCATAGGTTTTGTCCAAAAGAATTGGCACAATTTCATAGTGGAGAGATGTTTATTAGATACTGTCCAAGAAGTGAAATGTATACACCAAGATATTCAGGTGCACATTTATTACACAGCACTGAGGACATGGAGTCATTTGAACAGGAGATGCCAACTTCAGCCCTAGCAAAGAGGGTTTTAATACTGTACAGATGGAGAAGGCAAAACCTCTTTTTTGAAAGTCTCTCTGAGAAACATGGAAGACAATATAATTGCTTCTCTGGGAACTTTTGCGTTTCATTAATTCAATTTAATATCCAGTGAGAACCAAATACACAAACCTCAGAGCTTGGCACTGTAAATGACTTGAGTGCCTTGATTGTTAAGCTGAAACTCTGTTGCTGTTGAACCTTATGGATATGCCTCTACTGACTTTCACCTCCATTAAGGTGTGAGAAAATGATCACAGGCTCAGGAGTTCATCCAGGAAGCTGGTGCAATTCTAGCCTGTGAAAAGCACCCAGAATTTTCCAAGTTTGCAAAAATTGCTGTGCAGTATCCTCTGGATGTTAGTGTCACAGGGAGACTGAGATATGCAGGGAAGGAAAAGCTTCTCTTCCTGATTTCCTAATGCTAAAAGGAAATATTGTGATGGGTCCTGTAAGCTTGTGCTGGGAAGTTTCAAAGTATTTAGTCATATGTTGATTAAGTACGTAAATACATAATAACAAAAGAATCATTATGTGCGTCTTAAAAAAAAAAAAATTTGTTCCTATATTTAAGAAGAAACCAGGAACTTGTTTAATTTTCTGGGAACATCGTTCAGTGAAGCTATTATTTTCCCTATGGACCAGTAAAATTATTGTAGAGCTGCCAAAACTCATCTTGAAAAGTAAATAGAAAATCCTGCAACTTTCACTCATACAAGTGAGGTAGCCATTGCATGATGCTTCTCCAGGTTTAATTAGTCTTACTTTGAATACCAAAGTTACTTGAAGGGGATTTGATTTTAAAGTTTTTGTATACTATCAGACACAGCTAATATCTGTCTTCAGTAGAGAGGTCTGTTGGTGATTTTTCCATCAGTGTAAACCTTTTTTGCTGCAGTTAATCCTTATCCATCTGTCTTTATTATTTCAGTATTGTTTCATGTAGTCTTACACTTTGCCCGAACTCTTAATTTACACATTTGGCTTGGCTGAGTCCCTTTCACCCTGCCTACAGATTTATCCCATGTCATCTCCTCATAGCAATTTATAACCTCTATAAAACGTCATGTAGAGTCACTTTTTATATGTTTCTGAGTAATGGTTAGAAAGAATTGCATAGGGAATCAAAAATCTAATGAGCTGTACATTATTTTATTATTTATAACCAGGGAGCAGTCATTGACAATATTTGGCAATTTTACAGCTAAGAGCCCGGACTATTGTGCTTCTGAATGTAATTTATTAAGCAAATAAAACTCTTATTGGTAGCGAGTCCTGTTAAACCTGTGGCATGGCATGAGTTCCAGGCCCATACAGCTGTGGAACCTGCATGCATCTTCCATGTCTGGGCACTAATATTTTACACTTACTTCATAGTTTTATTTATTCAATTGCTTTTATGCACTTGATTGGGCTGTAACCAGCCATTTATAGTAGAAACCTTGGGTGGGGAGGGAGCGGGTAATGCGAGAAATAAAATGCATTTATTCTGGGAGGATTTAAATCCTCATTTTATGAGGCATGGTTTTTAGTAGGTCTAAACAGTGGAGAAAATGGCCAAAATATTAGTGGCTTATAATAGCATAAAATAGTCTTAGAAAATAGCATTGAGGTGGAAAAAATTACTAGTGCAAAATCACCCTGTGATAAGCAAGAATGAATTCAGCACTGTTCCTGAACTGATTGTGGAATTTAATTCCTTTCTTAACCTGACTGGATTCTCCTTATAAAGTTGTTCGAGTCACTAGAAGGAAGTCTTGTAACACTGTAGGGAATTAATACATTCTCATTGCATGAGTTCATAGCTATGTGTGTAGGTAAATAAGTTTGGCTTTATTTCTTTCACAGTGATTTTTATCTAGCAGGAAAAGCTTTTCTGTTTGAGTTTTTTTAATGCTTAAATTATTGTGGTTCTTGTTGCCCTCCTGATTCGTATGGATATAAATCAGGATTATTTCCCCTTCAATTAGTGAGATTATACCAAAACCCACCTGCATCATACATGTTGAAGAGGAGTAAGACCAAAGGCTGCTCAGTTATTCATGTGGCTAACATGTTTGTCACCTGATTAGATCTTGCTATTTGCATAATGCCTCAAAATGAATTAAAATAACAAGATGTTGTGCTACTTGCATAAACATTTGCTTTGGGAAATAAAAGCAGTTATTAAAAACCTTATCTCCTCAACATCTGTGTTAACTGATGGCAATTAAACAGAAGTGAGGAAACAAGGAGATAGTGGATATTGAAATTGTGAGGTCTGTGTTTGTGTGTGTCAAAATGGATAGTTTGTACTGGTGTGTACTACTGTCTTTGCATAGGTGGCTTTCCCATTCTTGAGAGGCCAGTTCTGTGTGGGAGAAGTACCAGAGGGACTAGAAGATGTCTTGCTGTTTCCATGGGTTGTTTTTATGGGGGTGGGTTTGTGTTTTTGCTGGATTGTTGGTTTTTTTGTCACCCACAACTTCAGGGTTTTGGGAGCTTCTCCACATTCTGCAAGCAGATATTGGAACACCCTCAGTTGTCATGGCTGCTGTTAACAATTTTAGCAATACTTGCCTCAAAATGCATTTCTGTCCAGAGGTGGTGCAGGGTCTGGGAGCACAGCTTACAGAGTCTCAGAATCATGCAATCCTAGCATGTCTTGGTTGGGAAGGGATCTTACAAATCCTCTAGTTCCAAATCCCCTGCTGTGGGCAGGAACCTTCCAGTAGACCAGGCTGTGCAGACCCCCATACAGTCAGGCCTTCAGCACTTTCAGGGATGGGGCACTTTGGCTCTTGGGAAAGACGCAGCACTCACAATGTGTCTCCTTGATGCCGTCTAGCGTGGCAGAGCATGGGTTTGCAGTGCCTGGGTTTGCAGTGCCATGATGCCTTGTCATATGGCAGGTTTAGCTTTATTAATAACCTCTGCCTTTTTAATTTTTTTTAATTTCTTTTTTTCCCAGAGACGAAAAGGAAAGCGTGCCTTAGGCTGGTTCAGAAGGCACCAGTGAGTTGAAAAGTCTGTGAGAATGAGCAAACCTTCTTCCTGCATTAGTATTAACCAGGATATCCTGTCCCTTGATCATCGCCTCAAGGATAAGGGAATTTTTCTATACAGTATACCTTGGTTTGTGGCTGAGAAAAGAAGAGACTTCATCCATTTTAGGAATCTTGAAGAGAGGTGGCCCTGGAAGGGGGGAGGAAAAGTTAATAGGAAACAGATTTAGAAAAATATTGTATCTATTCTTCTGGGTGAATAAATCATGACTGAAACAGCTTGATAGCTGTAACCATAACCTACTACACTGCACAGAAATAAATATTTCCTTTAGGTCACTGTCTACATACCACATGGTATCTGTGTGCTTGGCAACAAGTTCCTGCCATGTGCAGTAAACAGTTGTGAGAGAGTGGGTAGGGGAAGGTAGAGCTGGGTTTTTTAGCAAAAAACAATTGGAAAAATATCATTCCTAGATTTTAGTAACGCATCACTTTAGATTTCACTGCACCATGTTTATGTGCTGCATGACTGGGATATAATTCGATTGCCTGTGCAAACATACAGTTAAACCATACCTGAAAGATCAAGTAGCTATGCTGTCCTCAATAGCATGAATAATTTCATACTGGGCCATTTCTCTTCTCAATTGCATTTGTTTTTCAGTGCTTGTCCTAGTATAAACAGCAAGCCAAAACAGCTGATGCAATGTCCTCCACATTGCCAGTTTGAATTAAGCTTGGTTTTCTACACACACAGTCATTCTCTCATCTCAAGGAAATACTTTCAAGTTAATTTGAAAACAAAGCTGGCAAAAGTCTGCAGACTACTTTTTGTATTTAACTAGTTCCTGCTTATTTTCAATATTGCCCTATAAACCCAAATACCTACCCTTTGCATTTCACACCTCACAACACGGTTTTCTTCGTTAACTTCTTCCCTTGCCTGCCCCAGCCCCATGTACCTAAGCTGCCACAGTAAATGTAGCACTGAACAACTTTGTTAACATCAAGATTTCATTCAGATTTACTGACGCAAGCATGTTGGAGAGGGGGAGTGTTGGCCATCACCTTTACAGAGTTTCTCTAATTATTGAACTAGTACCTCTAGGGTCCAGTAAAGCTTTGCACTGTTAGTTAGTAATAAAGTAACTGAATTACTCCTTTTCAATTTTCTTTTTTTTTTTTTTTTCGTTTTGACTTCTCTGGTACTTTCTAAAGGGAGCCCCCACCTACTGCAGTAAATTGTAGCTGTAGCCCTGATAATACAGTACTTGGACAATAAGGTCTCAAGGGGTGCTTACTGAGAGAGATTAAACAGTAATTAAACTGCCCTATGAGTAAAAAGGAAAGGGGAAAAAAAAGATTTGTGGTTTTCATAAAGCAGAAAAAAATACATTCACTGGTGTTTACAGCTCAGAGACTTCGTCCCCCCGCCTCCATCTTGACTGCAAAACAATCTTATTTTTAGCTGGACAGGGTTTTGCAGTAGTGCCATATCATTCCCACAATCCTTTTCTTTGAAATAGTTGCACTGCGTTAGTCCCCAGTCAGCACTGACTGAAAAGCAGGAAAGAAACATTTAACACACATGCATAGAAGTGAATGAAATTTACCATAGAAGTATGAATTTATGTAAGCAGTCTGCAGTTCTATGTGTATATATATATATTAAATGGGGCCTTAATTGAACATGCAGCTATATAATGTCCTTTTGTTTAGGCTCAAAACTGTGGTGGGAAGGGGTTGAGGGCTTTTTTGTTGCCTTTTTTATTTTTGGGACTTCTTTTTGTTAACCCCTCCACTTATCAGCTCAACTATTAAATATTGTGGCTTTCCAGCTATCAGTCTCCGATCAGCACAGTTAGTGCATTTTACCTTCCAAGGAAGTGCACTTTGAGCCAGCTGGAGCACGAAAAATGTAGGAGCTGGAGAAAGTCATAATTGAAACAGGCGACTGTTCCAGTACAGACAGGAAATAAAAGGAAGACGGGGCCCTTCAATGTATTACATTAGATGTTTCAAATTCAGACAGTATCAGGAAAAAGAAGACTTATGTTAGAAAAAAAAAGGTAACAGTAAGTTCATTCAGCTGAACACCCAGCCCTCCCTTCTTCCCTCCTTTAACATATGTTTTTGCTGGAATCTTACTGTGATGCACTGAAGGGTAGAAATTACACAGGCCCCCCTGGTTGCCAAACAACAGAGTAGCAAGTCCCTGTACTAATTTTATACTATCCATATTTTCTCCCCCTTCAGACAGTCGTTGAGTATTCTCATTCTGTAAATTAAGCATGAAATTATGTTGAGCTGAGGCAGCAAGATTTCAGCTGCTCAGTAGTTAGAAAGAGAAGTATGTTGTACCTATAGCAAAACCATAAATTGCATGCGTTTCCTGCATGTTAATTTGAGACAGGCCTATTTCACCTCTCTATTCGTAGTACATGCTTGTGTACATAAATTCTATGTACATATCCATGCAAACTAATTTCTTCTTGCCATACAGCCACCATCTAGTGTTGTTAATTTTCATGCTTTTATCATGTCTGCAGCATTTTCTTCTTAGTCATGTGTGCATGAATATCTATAGTGCATGATGACAAAGAATGAAGATTTTTTATTAGTTCAGAGTTCAAAATGACCCTATTATTCATAAGTAGCTATACATGAGCTCTTATGGATCATTCCAAGCAAGTGCCACTAAACCCCCCATGTTATGCTGCTCCCTTGTGCCATCAGTGAATCTGTGACATGCATTTTATGTATGCAACTGGTTTTGGTTTCTTTGCTTTACAATTTAATTACAAAGCACTGGGTCTAATATTTGTATTCTTTCATCTTAACCTCTGAAATGGTCTCAGGGAAATAACTTTAGAGCTGGGCAAGGTTTTTGTAAATTCAAAATATATTTTTCAATTTGGTGAAAAAGCATTTTTCAGGTAGTAATTGAAAATATTATTTTCCCCCGACAACTGAAATCTCTGTATTTTAAAATATGAAGCATAATATGCACTGAGGTGGCCAGAATCTATTAAAGTCTGACCGATTGGACACATCTTGCTGTACGCCTTGAAACCTACTAAACTTGGCACTTTAGGAAAAAAGGAATCTTTGGCTCAGAACAATTAGGATTTATGAAGCATATAAATTACAGCAGGAATGCCTCTAATCGCTCATTCACCTTCTAAAATGCCTCAAGGGTTTTGGATTAGAAGAGAACCATTGCAAAGATTAAGATGAAATATCTTGGAAGCAAATGGATATAGAGAAATGTTTTGTTTTTTTCCTGTTGGTATTTTTTTTATGTCATAAGAAAAACAATTTTGAGGCATATGGTGTGTAAACAAAAAAGTTATTTATTTGGACAACAGGAGTTTTTAAAAGTGAAACATAGAAACCTGATAAGGAAGCTGGAGGAGTAAAAAAAATAGATGAATCACGAGATTAAGTGAATGCCTTAGCTATGTTATGGTTTTATGCAGTTTTTGGATGTCTCAAAAATTCTAGAGGTGCTCAAAAGTAGAGCATTGATTTTACATATTGTCTTCATTTGAGTTGTCTAGGTTGTTCCCCCGTTTAAAAATAAGATTCATTCCTTTTTGATGTCTTCTGCCAGCTTATGTGCATGCCACCCCTTTTATATGCACACAAGGGCTAATTAGATCCTATAACCAGTCAGGTAAAGCTTGATAGAGCAATGTTTTACATCCCTCTATCTGATCCATTGGGAAAGTGTGGGAACTGTCTGACTAGATGAAGTTATTTGAAATGAGAGGTCAGTTCACTAAGCAAAGGTATGTGTATAAGCAGTGTGCAAAATTCTGTATTCTGTTTTCCACATTCCTGGAGTACTGTCATTCTCTCTGTTTCTTAGTAAGTTTTTCAACATTTTTAAAGATAGCACTGCAGCACCGTTTTTGTGAAGGAATCTCTCACTGCAACTGCATTGCATTTTGTGCAAATGTCAACAGGGAAGAATCAGGTGAATAGCACAAAGGAATGCATCCTAGATAGGACTAGAAGTGGCCTCTTGGGCTTAGAAGTTCTGGAAAGTTGCCCAGAAGTGCGAGAAAACCAGAACGTTTGATTGAATTCTTACTGCTGAACCATGAGGACAAAAAGTACTGAAAAGTATATTCTTCTTGGTGATATCCATGGGCTGTAGGGTTTTTGGAGGCTGATTGCCTTCAGTGGTTTTAGGTTTTTGGTTGTGGGTTTGGTGAGGTTTTTTCCTAATTATGAGATAGATGGGAGGTGAATAAGGTTTATTTTTTTCTACAGCTTAATTTTACATAGATGTGATTCTCTAAACATACATACTTGTAAAATTATAAAGTGCAAGAGGGTTCTGTGTCACATGGCTCCAATTCTGGCAATCCCTTTTTTATCTTAAAAATTAAGGCCATCACACCAACTTGCTTTTGCTGTTAAAATTAATCTCAGAAAGCACCCCTAAAACTGGGCTTGGAAACATGGGACTGTGTTAAAGGAAGTATTTTTAAAGTAGGCAATTCAGAAAATATTTCCAGGGATTCAGCGCATGGCTGACTCTTTGCAGGAAAGATGCACTGTTTTGTGCCTAGGGTAAAGTGTGCTTCTGGGTAATTATTAGTGCAAAAGCTGTGAATAAATGACGTATTCCCTTTATATTGTGACCAAAATGGTACTGTGGAGTGAGAGCTGTCCTTATGTAGTGTGAAATGCAGCAATCATGTCCAGGGCTCCACCTGGCCACAGAGTAGTGAAATAGATGTGTTTCTCCAG
The DNA here is from genome assembly GCA_035583155.1 of Acropternis orthonyx. Classification (NCBI taxonomy): domain Eukaryota; kingdom Metazoa; phylum Chordata; class Aves; order Passeriformes; family Rhinocryptidae; genus Acropternis; species Acropternis orthonyx. Next base: position 68,219,731 of record JAWWEU010000081.1, on the reverse strand, counting down.
GCCCCAGCCTAGGTCTCTGAAAAAGGAATGCTCCATTTTAATGGCATCCTTCTCAAGAATGTCTATACAAAACCAAGCCAAGGCTGGGATTTCCAAAGACTTAGGGAACGATTGTAGTTTTGTGTGGGCGTAACTAAGCTGGCTTTGAGGAAGCAATATGTGCCTCTTAGGTAGCACGGGTTTCAGGCACAGAGTATTTCCTTGAAGAGGCAGACCTTCAATAGCTATGGCCACAAAAGTCCTGTGTAGGTGTGAGAGCAGGGAATCAATACAACTTTTTCACCTTGGATTTGTTAATTGTGCTATGGGGTTGTGATATTTAGGTATTCTGCCATAGAGACCATTTGTGTGTGTAGTTGCAATGTACATCAAGGCTAGGGCAGTTTTCAAGTCATGCTGTAAATGGTAGCTTTAGACTTGGATTCAGAGCTGCTTCAAACTGGGGTGCTGTGCCTCTCTGGGAGTGAGATGCTCGTGGGGTGGCACAGGAAATGCAAGCAAAACAGCTTGTTCAAAGCAGTGTTGGGTGGCTGCTTCCATCTGGGACTGGAGATCATACATTTGAAGAAATCCTCAGACTCATCACTTACTGACAGATCAGAGGTGTGAGTTTCTGTATTGTTGACAGATGACTGACTGCAGTGGGATGATAAGACCTTGTAATTAACGTGAGTGCTTTGATGAGATGTGCAGCCCCAGTCCACCTAGAAGGAAAGGGTCTGAGTATAGCTCCCTAAGCTGCTCAGCTCAAAGAATTGGATGATTTGCTACATTCTGTTTGCTCAATATTCCTGCATTACCTTTAAAAAACAGCTGGGAAAGAAAGTTAGGTTTGGTCTGGTTGCAGCGTTAGCTTGCTTAAAAGTTTAATCTGATGAAGGTGCTCTTGAGTGCAAGCTTTTTTCCTCCTTGTTGTACATTACTTTATATTCAGGATTCTGAACTTTCAAAAATAGTAAAAAATTGGTATGTTCTTTTCTCAGGGGTAAGGCATGTTTGCACCTCATGGGTTTACGTCACTTTGAATAATTTATTTCTGCTATAGTCAGCCTGAAAGGTTTCTGCCTGATTAACAGAAACCAGAATTTGGGCCCACAGCTTGCACAAACATTTGTGCAATTATCTAATAGTTTCTTATTTGCCTACAGCAGAGAATGAATCAAGAATTAATTAGCACATCAGAAGATTCTCACTTCGGCTTCCTGTCTTTCTTTTGTAATTCATTATTATCCCCACCTTTCAAATTGGTGTTTGTAGGCATATAACAATATGCAGCTCTGGACTGCAGAGGCTCATAGGAAATACTCTTTCATTTACTTTTCCTGTCTTGCATTTTATTTTTGGCTTGTGGGTTTGGTGCCAAATTGCCAGCAGTTGCCTGGCTTTGGGAAGAAACAACAACTACAGATTTTTCTCATGGCTTTTACCCAAAATCATAATTTCAGCTAAGTCTGCTGAAAGATACATAGATCTCTGTGGAAGTTTTGGCAAACTTGGCTTGAAGTTTGTATTTGTAATGAAGCTGAAATCCAGAGGATATTTGGGAGTTCACTAAAAAAGTTTCTCACAACTCTGTGGGCATATAGGCTGTGGCAGGTGCCAGCTGAATTGCCTCTTCTCCAGCCTCTTTTTCACAGGCACGTACAAAGCCAGTTTGGGGAGATGTTCAACAGCACATGTAGGAGCAAGGTGCTGGTAGTCAGTGAAAACCAGGCACCTACTTGCCTCTTTACTTTAGAAAACTTCCCTCATAAACTTTGAGTCATGGTGAAGTCTTGTAAAGAAGAGCTATTAAATCAAGCGAGCTTGGATGGAAAAAAAGCAAGAAGCACCCCTGACTGGTTAGGGTGAAAGCACATTGTCCTGTCTGAGCTTGCTGACACAAGGAAAAACTGCTTGTGGAAAGCACCAGTCTTGGATATACAATGCATTACCAGAAGATACCACAGCATTTCAGCTGCTCTGTGGTAAATACCTCCATATAGAGGTGGATTTTTTTCTGTGATAAACACAACACAGTGTTTTCTGTGCGGTTTTGTGTGTGTGTGGTGTGTGTGCTGTTGCCAGGGTACCACTTGTATGTCATGGAGCCATGCCCTTATTTGTGCTGGGGTAATTTGTTCCAGCATCTGTCTCCCTACACACTAGTAAAGACTTTGGCAATCTGAGTTTATTTCCTCTCAGGTCTCTCATGCTCAGCTGTGGTCAGTTGTGTCCTTCACGAAACTCGTGCTGTGGTAGTTGGGTCATGCATTCAGTCAGGTGGCATCTCCAATAGCACACGATTTTCTGGTACCAAATTCTTCTTGACCAGCACACCAGCTCTGGCTCAGGGGAATAGCATTCTTAGAGCTGCTTCTTGTGTTTTTTTGTGTTTGGTTGGTTGGTTGGTTTGGTTTTGCTTTTGGGGTTTTTTTTATTTTCTGTGATGTATAAATAGCATTTTTTTGAGTGCTCACAATCTGATGACCTTTGGTAAAATGTCAGGCCAGTTTTGTTTCTGCAGCTGCAGTTGTACATGTGTGTAATCTCCCATGCTTTACGTTCTTCTGTTGGTCTTCTCCACGCCTCTGAGAGGTCCACTTATTTCTCTCTTCTGACCACAACATTCTCTCTGACATCACTTTGCCCTGTTAAACCTGGCTGTGCTCACTTAAGGCATAGTCGTATTCCAGTAAGTGCTTTATGTGGTCCACAAATCCTTCATTATGTGTACAAACTCTTCCTGGGATGATAATTCTTATTGTTTCAATGTGTTGGACTATTAACAACACTGACAGTTGATCTGAAAAATGAGGAGAAGAAAAGGGTCTGTGGCAGACAGTGCTTTTTCAAGGGTAAAGTAAGTAAAAGGTACTGAAGAGCTGCAAGGTGATACCAAATGGTTTGATAACCTTCTCAAAATTTGTTTTCTTTGGTAGCTATTTCATAGGCAAAGCAAGACATCTTATTTAAAAATAATTTTTTTAAAAGCTATATAAAGGAATAGAGTTCTCCCCTACTTGAAATTATTACTCCTCTCCTCCTGAGCTAGAGAGATTCTTCAGTATCTGGTTACAGTCTGCTTAAACTCAGCAGCGCTTAAATCAAAGTGATATTTAGATTCTATGAGCCAGACTCTCCTTTCAGGCCAATAAACATCTAAAGTAACCACAGATTTACACCTAGGTAAACCCATGACTTCTAGGGGGCTATTTTGGACTTGCACCACTCTAAGTGCGAAAAGAATGTGGCAATAAATGATGACAATAAAAACGCTTTATTAAGCTGTTGTGAGTGCACTAAAGTCATAATAAGCACATCTATTTACATTAGCATCCATTAAAATGAAGCGCATGCATTAGCTAATAAAAAATAAAGTTTAATGCGGATGCCAGGCTGTGACACTGTTGAACTCTTGAATTTTATCAGCTCTGTGAAGCCTGTCTCATTTAACAGAGCTTTGCCTCTCATGTTTTGGTAGTAAGCAGGAACTAACAAGTTCTCTCTCCTGTTTCCCTGTTCTAAGCTGTACTAAGGAATGTTCAGTGTGTGCAAAGACCATGATAGCAAGACCCACGATCTTGCTGTGATGCCCTGGCACAGGAGGCCAAATGGTGCCTAACACATTCACACAACTCAGCCTTTTAATTTCTCATCTTCTGTATATGTTGCGGCCTGAACACACTGTCAGTGCTTGAATAATCATACTGAAACTACATGAATTAGTAAGGTGACTGGGATTTGGAATTTATATGTTGCCCGTGATGACTTGAGTTCAGACATCCAGTACCAAACCTGAATTTACTCTTCTGTTTCCAGTATATGAATTTTACTAAAGTTTTCACTTAGTAAAATCACCATTTTATATCATTGCACAGTAATAACTATCTAATATGCAGAAAATTGTTGTAGGTCTCTTCCTCTAATTTGTTCACTAGAGAAAACTTACCATTTTTATGGGAGAGAAATGAAACAGCGTTTCTCAGAAAGCAAAGCGTGCAGATGACCATCTTATTACTAGAAAAGAGGAAACATCAAAAGATGCAGAGCTATTTGTATAATCATCCCAAGCTCCTGTGGTCACCCTTTCAGTAACCCTCCTTCAGTTTTCCCACCCTTTCCCTGCATGTCTCAGCCCCAGGTCACTGCATGGTCTGCAGTTGCTCACTGTGCAGACCCTGGAAAAAATGCAAAAAGAGCATCGTGCCTGACAAAAATGTCCTTGCTCGTGCTCAGAGATGCTGAGAGCACTGAGCTGAGGCTGCACCTGAGTCAAAGCTGGGCTGCCTGGCTGCCATCTCCATGGGCAGAAGGGCTGCAGCTGGAGCTTAAATCAGCTTCCTTCAGAGAAATATGAATTTGGAACAGCAGCTGGAGGGTTTTATGGGATTTTTTGTTTGGGGGTGTTTTTTTTTATTATTGTTATTTTTATTTTTACAAATAGCTGGGGCAAGTGTTTTTGATGGGTTTGTTCATGCCTGCATGTTTGGTATGCTTCATCTACCTGGCTACAGATGAATTTCCAGGTCTGGATTTGTGACCTAGTCAGGTCTGTCTTCCCCACCCTCTCAGGCTGTCACACTCTTTCGTGACAAGTTGCACTTCCAGTGTTCTAAAAAGCCTGCCATTTATACACATGGTTTTTTTAAACACTTGAGCTGTAATGATTTGAAAGTTCTTGATTTTTAAAGAGTGAATTTGGCACAGTGGACATTATTAAATGTAGTTTCAGCTTGTGTTACAGTTATTTGATGTAGGTCTCCAGAGAAAGACTTATAGACTGTATGAGAAATAATAAAGTTTTCCTTTAAGAAGAACGTTGCAAAGAGATTAAAAATGTTAAAGTGAAAAAACACTATATACCACTTTAATATACAACACTGTCTGTGTACTTCAGAGTAAAATTAAATGTGGCATTTATTTTATACCTTTGCTTTGTTCTGAAGTAAGTGTCCACTAATAGTAAATATTTAATTTCAATTTTTTTTCACAACTGAATATTTTACAGAATAACTTTCCTATCATCAGAATTTTCATTTTTAAAATAAGGTTTTAATGGGGAAAACATAATTTAAAATGTTACTGTTTTTATTTTCAAAAGCCTTCATTATAAAACAGGGAGAAATTATCTCCTTATTTTCCTACTCATAAATATTTTATTTCCAACTATCCAAGAGTACAAAAACTACACATAGAAGAGGGAAAACACCACTGAAGAGACAAAATAAAACTTACTTTTTGGGGGAGGGAAAAAGTAGCAATCTTTTGCTAATCAACCAGCATCTGCATTGTTTCTTTTTCTCCATTCCTGTTCAGTTGATGTATCTGTCAGTCACGTAATGTCAGGGCTGGACAAAAATGTGCCATGTGGATCTTCCAGTCCACCTCGTCCTCCTTCCACAGGAAAATACTTGTTTGCATGGCAGAACTTACCACAACCTGTTGCTGCCATGGGATTTATAGAACAGCTGCACAGTCTGCCCAGGGGAAAAAAAAAAAAAACCAAAACATATTTTTCCTATGTAAAGTTGCTGTAAAACGTTGAAAGTTTAGGCCCCTCAGAATTTTGCAAAGGATTGGATCCTTAATACAAATTCAAGAGTTATGTTTAAGCAGCAGGATAACTGGAATACAGAGGAAAAAAAAAAGAAAAAAAAAGATAATAGAGGAAGGAACAAGAGGAGAAACAGTCAGAAATGCTAATCTTTTAATCTCATTCTTCTTCCTGTGTGCATTTCTTTTCTCCTTATTTTAAAAAAGTGCCATCACTGCCTTAAAGCACTGAGAAAATTGCTGTGCAGTCAAGCCCCACAATTACTACCATACCACATATAGGGTTACATAAAATGAGGTGGTTTTTTTTCCTTGAATCCTAAAATTGTTCATTCACACAGCTCACGCATTATAATCAAATGTGAACACAGGAAAACAGTCCATAGGATCAGCCCTCAGTACGACTGTAACTCCCAGTGAGGTGGGTGGAAGTCTGGATCATTGCGTGGCAGGAAAATAGAAGCCCTTCTGTTCTGAGATGGACTTATCACATGGTTAGCAGCTGGAATTTATGTGAAGTCCTATTAAATAAAACAGCAGTAACCAGTCACCTACTGCTGCAATATACTTGAAGGTACAGTACCTGAATATTTTCAGAAGCAGTTGACCTTTTGGTTGCTTCTGCATCTTTATATTTTCTCTTGCTTCTACTTGACAGTTTTTGACCTTCTAGTAAACTCTTATTCTTGTTTTTATTACAATTTAGGATTATGATAATTTAAGGTTTTGAGTTATATGATGGCAGGTTTGCTAGAAAAAGATTAGGACATGCCCAGAGAGCTGCTTTTAAATGCAAAACCATTTAATGCTAGGTTTTATTTTATTAAGTTGATTTTTATGTACATATGTATTTATTTATACACATACATATTTAAATATGTATGCATGTGTATTTTGGTTGGTTTTTTTTTTTTTTACCTAAAGAACATCTAAAGATTGTGGCTAGAACATCTGGAATAGCTGTGTAGAACAGAAGTGTGAATGGAAACAATACTTTTCTTACATAATAGCACAGGATATTTCATTAAAACAATTCCAGTATATTAAGAGTTGTCAAATTACAACAGTTAAAGAAGTGATCTACATATGGGAGCACTTAGTGCTTTGAAACATTATATTATTTTTAATTGTGTCTCATTCAGTGAGGGATTATAATTTTGATGGTGGTAGGTCACAGAACACCAAGCCACTACACAGCCAACAGTGAAATCCCTGGATTATCCATGTATCCCCTGGTAATTGTAATTTTGATATTTTATAGAGTTTATTAGTCTTCTACAGGAGGTGTGAAGACCAGGCTATTTATAAAAGCAGAGAAGAGAGTGGCTGTCCTTGCCCTGAAGCAGGACCTTTTGCTTCCAGGGGCTTTTGCGGTGGACTTCTTTGACAGAAAAGGTGATTTTTTAAATTTTTTTTTTTAATTTAATGTCAGGCGAACTAGAAACCACCTGGCCAACCCCTTCTTCATTGCCCTGCCAGAAGTTCAACATAGAGACTTTTTTCTGAGACACCTTTCAGGAGCGTCAGCTGTGCAGAGCGTTGGGCTGCTCCAAAGTGATGCCTCAAAACATGAGTGTATGTAGGTCAGATGGAAGGGAAAATGATAATTAAAACTGTCACACTGGCTTGGATCATGGTATGAAAAAAAGATAGGTACATCAGACAGTTCACATCACATCATTTGCTTGGGTGGAGGTCATCAGTGACTCATGCAGCCATGTGGAGGTGCTGGTGGAGGGACAGCCTGGTGCCACCTCCTGTGGGATATGGGCAGGCACAGAGGGCAGCTGATCCCCTCAGCAGATTTTCATGTGCATGCAGATATAGAGCCACTGTGAAAAGCTGTTTTGCCTGCCTTAAGCGTTCATTGAACTTAGTCGCAGTGATAGAGTTAAGTCCACAGGAGAGGGTAAGTTAGAGGTGAGTGAATGGAAAGTGATGAAAGAGCATAGTGGCACAAAATACTAGTTTCTTGCTCCTGGCTTCTGCTGGTTTTATCTCTGTGAGTTCTATTGAGTGAGTGGATTAAAAGTCCATCAGAAGAGTATGTCACACGTCAGTAAAAAGCTGGTTAAATTCCTAGACAGGATGTCCAGCCCGGGGCCAGGATTTTCCCTGAAGGAGCCAGTTGACACGCACATACTTTCACTCTGTCTCACTTCTGCTATAAATGGGCGAAGTCTCTCCAAGCTATGCCGAGAAAAGCTGAAGAAAGTCTTGGAAAGCAATTTGTCCTTTAGGTTGTCAGATTTCAAGGCAGGAGAGTTGGTAAAAGCATATTGTTTGCAACCTGGACTGGGCTTGCAGCAGGCAGCTCTGATAAGCTATGCTTGCCCTGAAGAGAATGTTATCTAAACAGCAAGCAGTTTATTTCTCTGTAAATAAGAGATTGATACAGATCCCTTGAAGTAAAAGACTACTGTTAAAATAAATGTTTTTCCCCTTAGGGGAAAACTGAACATCCATTTTCTGGTATGGCACATTAAACTTCATGTGAAGTATAAGTTAGTACATTGCAGCCTACATCGCTCCCTCTTGGCATGGCTGGGTCATTGAAATGGTACATGGCATGGCTGGAGAACCCACGCCTTCCATTTTCAAGTTTCCTGTCCATTCCAGATTTTTCAGTAGAGACAATGTACTAATCCCATCTCAGACATTACAATATCCTATTTATTATAGAAGCCATTTACAGATACTGTTTTGAAAAAGACAGAAGAAAACAGCCCTGATCTTTTCTCAGGGAAAACTTAAGCCTATGCTTCAGATGATTTTTCTGTTGCTGTCACTCCCTCATTGCTAGTTAATTTTTCCCTGTCCTCTGTGGTCTCAGCATTTGCATGGCACATCCAAACTGGAGTAGGTCACCATTTTGTTAAGTTCTGTGAATATTGACCTTATGAGGAACAAGAGAAAAGATTACTTCATTGTAAACTGTATATTAAAAACTTCAGTTTCAAGTGCTCACTTAAACTGCTAATTAATGTTTTTTCTTGTAAGTCTCTCTTTAATCAGGGAGTTTACCTATTAATGCTAATTTCAATTCTTCCTCTGAAATGTGATATTTCATACTCCTTCCTTCTTCCTCTCCCAGTTACCAAACCCATAAGATGCCAGAAAAATATCAGAAAACTTGCTTTCAGGAGTTCCTTTCTGCAGCACATCACATTCAAGTTTATTCTCCTGACTTCTCTCAACCATGGCAAGGAAAACACTCCTTTTTCGGTCACACTTGTCCATACTGGGTTCTTCATTCATGCAAGGGTCATGGAAGGCAGGCTGGGAAGAAGATGAAGAGGTACATGGGTGTGGGGTGTATGGTTTTAAGGGTCAGAATGAGAAGGGAAACCTACCATGTCACACGAGCCTAGGGCCAGCAATGATGCCAAATAGTAAACTGTGCAATGCCCAAGCTAAATTGGGATGCTGTTCCAGAGGTGTCTCTTCATTCATAAATCTGGTTTTCATATGATGAGGCTTTAGAGAGATGTCAGGTTATGTTTGTGATCTGTGGTGGTGTTGACTGAGAATTCTCACAGTTGACTGCAGCCTGCAATCGACTTTTTGGTTTCACATAAGGGGTGTGAGGGTGTCTTTGAGAATCATTTGAGTCAGGCATACATCTCTTGTCTATCACTGTGTCATGGTTTTGTTAGTAGTTTAGCATAACAACAGCATCCAAACTGTTCACAAAGAGCAAAAGTGTAGAATATTTGTATCAATTCTAAAAACAGTCTGAATGTTGCTTTGACTTCAGCCCTTTCTAATAAATACAGCATGGTTTTTGTTTAGTAATCTGCTTTTAAGTTTGCTTTTAATCACACAGACTGTGAAGCTTCAGTTATGTCTTCAATAACACAACTGTTGCTTGCAAAAATATTTTTCTGAGGGGAAAAAAAATTCAATGACAAAAGCTACGGTAAAAAACCATGTTTTTCAAAGCTGATTTCTCATTTTCTTGTACATGATCTGATCAGTTCTTAGCTTCTTGTTCTAGATTCCTTCCTGTAAGTTTGCTTTTGGGCTCAAGTTAATTACTGTAATGTACTTTTGACATCTAAACTTGAGCATCTGAGAATGTTTGCCTTTACTGAAATGTAAATGAGATGATGCAATTAAAAAAATAAAAACCAGCAAACTAAACAAAACAAACAAAAAATCCCAAGCTCCTGTCACCATTACTATTACAGTGAAGACAAATTGCATTAAAATAATTATTGGGAAGGAATTTTTTCAGCCTGCTACTCAAGAAAAAAAGCCCTTTTTACCTTTCCATCATTCTGCAAAGTCTTCTCTAAAAATACATTTAGCAATTGTCTTTTGCAGCATAATCAGCAAACCCCCAAATTTGAAATTATTTTATGTCTAGTGAGTTAAGTCCTCATCAGTGATCTTCAGCATTTTGTCAGCTTACAGAGTAGACTTATTCATTTCTTTATTGATAAATACCTGTTTGATTTTTATTTATTCTCATCTTTCAAACTATGTAAGCTATTTGAAGACGGGGTAAAGTTAGGAATTTATTTCTGTTATGCAGGAAGTCTTGTCTTTCTTCCTTTTATATTGGCTGTTACTGAATATGTGTTTGCTATCAGTCTCTCCCAAAGTTACTAATTTGAGTTGGATTTTGTGTAAAACAGGTAATTTTCATCTTCCAGTCTTAATTAAATGATAGTTATTCTTCTCCATTTGAAACACTCAATTATTCACTTTCTTCCTTACCTGTCCTTGCATTAGGTTTCTAGTTTGCTGTCACTCCAGATTTTCTTTCCCTTACTCTGTAGGGTTTTTTCCCACACAACCTCTATTGAATCCTTTTAAACACACCTTCAGGGATTTGGATTTTTTTTCTGATAAAATAAAAAGGGTTTTAGACATTTGGACTTTATGAGATTTTCTCCTGTGAAAGCAGTCTTGTGGCCATCTGTTGAGAAGAAGCAGGGAGCTCAGATTGATGAGGCTTGTGCTGTGCAAGCAGACTGACATTAACCAGTGGCTCCTTTGCAACATCTGTACCATGCAGAGGATTTGTTGAGCCAGGAATCAACACCAAACAAAATGCCAGCACTCAGAGGCACCTCCAGTGGCCCCAGACCTCTGTTGGAGAGGCTCTTGGCATAAGGAGCATCCCATTTAAGTTGCACAGTAAATAAGTAAGGTGTAAGGAGGCAGAAGCTAATAATCCCCAAAAATAAAGTGTAAGGAGGCAGAAGCTAATAATCCCCAAAAATAAACAGTGAAACCAGATATTACATTTGTCCCTGAGAGAACCAGAAAAATCTATGGTTTTGCAAGCTTCCTGCACATCCCACTTCTCCAGGACAGTGACCTTTTTAGAACAGGCGGGGAGGTAGCATGGCTGTTTTAAAGCACCAAATCAGAGCCGCCAACTCTCTCATTCTTTGCAAAATCACTGAAGATCTCTTTTGGGGCTTAGCTATTTGTCTCACTATTGCAGGAAAGTTTGCTTTATAATTTGTGGAGTTGGGCTAATGTATCAGTTGGCTTCACACCTAGTTTTCTATTCATTCAGCAGCAACATTTCTTTCAAGAGATAAATGTACTTGTTAACTGTCACTTTCCATTCTTACCTGGTGGGTATTACATGGTATTCATGCAAAGCCCCTCTTGGAGACTTGATTATGTTGTATAAGTAGCCTCAGAACAAGAATCTTCTGTGGGACTTTAATAGAATGAAACTGAATGGTGCTTTCCAGAGAGCTCTGTGCTGTTTTGGAGTAGTAATCAGTTCCTGTAATTTATGAGAATTCAGGCCCATGTTTAGCAGTAGCACAGTTCATGAAAATTTGAAATATCCAGCATGTTTCATCACAACTAGTTTCAGGAACAAGTTTTGACTGGGGATGCTTTGTTAGGATAGCCCAAACAGCAACACAAGTGACTTATACATAGGTAGGAAGGAAGAAAGTGCCCTGCACTGAACTTTTGGGTCTCCATGAAACTTGCACTGTATCTCTGTACAAGATGCCTCTCAAAGTGCCAGCACCCAAGTGTGGGACAGAGACAAAAAGCATGTTTGCATGGGAACTGAAAACATCATGGGACTTACACCTTTAAGTGTGTGTCTCTGTAAGCTCAGCTTGCAGTGATTTGGGCTTGTTTTGTTTTTACTGTCACAAGGAGTTTTAAATAACAAAAGCACAGAGGCAGAGAATTTTCGAGAAAGATAAATAACCTTGAGAGTAAAATGAGAGGCATTTCTGAACTGTGGAACATTTGAGGGGTATGCTCCCTGCAGAAACTAAATGCAATGAAACAGAAAATATATCATGTTTGAAATAAGACCTAACTTATCCCCACACTGGAAGAGATCTTAGTAATGTTTTAAGCCTTGGAGACTTCAATTAGTTTCCGAAATCTCTCATCACTGCCGGATGGTCTTTTGTCAGGAAAATCATGAGGGGTTTGGCAGCTGAAGGAAAAGGATGCCTTCTGTTTCTGTCAGCCTGCATGCAATGATTCATCTTGTCTGAGGGAAAGGAAAACCAAAGCAGTAGGGTTCTAGTCAGAAATTAGTCACTGTGAGATGGTGTTTGATCGGTGGCCCAGGGTTGGGATTTTTCTGTTTTGTTTTCTTACCCGAAGTCATGTGACTTACTCTCCATCCTCATCGTTCCTACTAGGGGATGTTTCTAGCTTGGGCTGTTACTAGGCTAATTGTTTTTAATCCTTTACCTTGTAGATAAGGGATTTTCATTGTAGATATGAAACTCCCGTTTTGCATCAAAAGTGCTGCTGATGATCATCCTCCAGGTGATGATATTGAAAAAGAGGTAGCGATGTTCCCATGAAATAAATTAGAAATGACAATCAACTGCGAGCCCTTCTCATGGTCTGGTTATTCACCTTTTTTCAGCTTACATGATGAATATAAATGAAGTATAAGAGTGTGATATGCCAGTTGGAAGGAAAAATGAATTTATTAATGCATTGTAGTTATTATAGCTGGAATTTTTTGCAGAGATAGATTTGTGCTAAAACATAGAATTACAGTTTGAAGATTAACATGCATGCAGTAACTAAGTGAAAAATCCTATCTGAAAGGCACAGAGCAGTAATGGCCTACACTGTTGCAGCCAAACTCGGCAGCGTCCCTAGCTATGTATTCATGTAGTGATCAAGTCCCCTTGAAGGTGGTATAGTTTCATATATTCATTTTCTTGGCAGCCTATTATATTCTAATGTATTCTGTTGATAGTGTCATAGAGATCTAGACATACTTATTCCTGCTCTTTCCAAGATCCTTGTACACACAGAGGCTGCGGAGAAGGAGCAGGCAAGGTCCTCACGTGCTGCTATGGAAGAGGCATTTTGCCACACTGGGAGAGGCTCATATTGAGTTGCGAGTTTATTGCAGAAGATTTCCAGAGTCCTTTTCGTCTCACTTGAGTGAAATATTTTCTAAATAACCCTTTTTGCTCTGGCATACTTTTAAGACATGAATAGTAATGTTGAGAGCACTTTATCAGAGCTCCTCTGTTCATGGAGATGTGTTTCTTATTGTAAATTCATCTGATTCTACAAGAAGATGGACATTTCAAATGCTCTGTAAATATTTTTTGCACACCAGAGGTGGCTTTCTAGGGGTCTGGGCTCTAGCTGTCTGCTTACTCTGGTAGATTTCTGCAGAAGACAGTTTCTAAGCATGTTGCTCCCTCTAAGCACTGCACATGTTGATGTGCCTTCATTGAATCATTAAGGCTGGAAAAGAACTTCAAGATCATCAAGTCCAACCATGAACCATGAACCAATACCACCATGAACACAACCATACTACAAAGGGCCACATCTACTCATTTTTTGAACACTTCTAGGAATGGTGACTCCACCATTTCCCTGGGAAGCCTGTTCTAATGCCTGACCACCCTTTCAGTGGAGAAAGTTTTCCTAAAACCCAACCTGAACCTCCCCTGGTGCAACCTGAGGCCATTTCCTCTCATCCTGTCACTTGTTACCTGGGAGAAGACATTGACTCTCACCTAGCTACAGCCTCCTTTCAGGTAGTTATAGAGAATGATAAGGTCTCCTCTGATCCTCCTTTTCTCTAGACTAAACACTCAGTGGAGAGAATAGTGACTGACATCTAGTTGGACTGTGACCCTAAAGAGGAGTCAGTCGTGCTTTCCCCTTGAAAATGCCCTTTTCCCAACCCAAACCCCATATACCGCCATGATGTGTAGAGGAGGAACAAAATATCTTCCTCTTTTGTGGGACACAAGAAATAGGAAGAAAACCAAAGTGGGGAACAAGTATTTCAAGAATCACAGCACCCAAAAGCAATGCAGAGCAAGATAACCAGGCTAGCCATGTGCAGAGAAGTTTCAAAAGACTTTATGGACAAAATTCAGTTCTTTAAAAATCCTATGAACTACAGTGGCCCTCTGCAGTAACAGCCTGAATGGTGTTTCCCTTTTGCTTGGATTTAGAAATGCAAATGTCAAACCTGGTTTTCTTTATTTGTGTAGCAGTGGAAGAAAGTTCACTCAGGAGGCAGAAGAAATAATGAGTCTGGGATATGAGGCACAGACAAGGGCTATAATGGAAATTAATTGTGTAGCATGTTAAATAATATTACTTTAATCCTGCAGCTTTGGGCAGTGGAGCTGAATTTCTATTTTATGGCATGTTTTACAAACTAAAATATTTCAGGGCTTGGAAACTGCTCGACTCTAGTAGTTCAGCTCAGGAAATATGTTTCCTTGCTATCAAATGCAGCAGTCTGTACTCTGCATTATTAGACATGGCATGGTGCATGCAGACAGTTCTCCCTGTTTGCTATCTCTGCTGAACCTTTCACATCAGCTCATTTATCTTTCAAGTGTTATAATAATTGACCCTCAATCAGTATTCCATTATCCTAAACAGGCAATTATCCACATTGTCACTTTTGTATTTGCTCTTTTGACCCAGAGGTCAGGGAGGCCTAGTGTAACTGAATCCAACAAAATTATTCCCTTACCTGTCATATAAATAGTCATCCTAACAAAATGAGACCCATGGGGGCTTTTGCTGAGGTGTTGAGAAGGCCAGTCTAACTCATTCCTTTATTCTGCTCCTTAAGGAATGCAGTACTGTTTTGGCACTCTATCAAAATAAAACAAAGTTCCATTTTTTAGCCTTCTTTCCGGGGGGGGGGGGGGGGGGGGGGGGGGGGGCGGGGGGGGGGGGGGGGGGGGCGGGGGGGGCGGGGGGGG
>JAWWEU010000081.1:68167674-68200461 GCA_035583155.1 Acropternis orthonyx | reverse complement strand
GAGACAGAGGGTGATTCCTCTGAGGTGCAGGGTTGGTAGATGAAAGAAAAATTCCAAGATTTTAAACCCATAACAGATGCTAAGAAAGAAAATTGTAGTATTTAATTTTTCCTCTCAGTGTAACATAATTTGTGTGTGTGTGTGTTTTGCATCATGCTGACTAAACTAATGGGAATAATTCATGTCATCTCAGAAGTAGCTGTTCTAGTTTGCTGTTTTATACCATCTTATGTTGGTTATATTGCCCGTAAGCTTGCCTCAGCAACATCAGCCCTCTGATATATGGATGAAGCCTCATTTGTATCTAGATTTAGTATCTCTCTGCAGAGTGCCTCGTTATGTAAAAAGAAGTATGAAATTCTGGGCAAAGCTCTCCTTGTAGAGGACAAAAGTTCATGATTGCTAGTGGTTGGATGTCAGTATTGGAGACATGGTCTTTATGAAGAGTACACAAAGTGGCACTGGAAACTCATTTTCTTCTGTAAAACCACACTGAATGTTTGGAAAAGTTTTGATGTCCACACTTTGCTATTGCAACATACTAGTGTTTTGCATTGATATATGTAATTAAAGATATGTATGAATCACATTTCCTGTTAGGAAAAAACTTGGAAACTAGATGAGGTGTGAGCTGAATTTCAAGGCATGGCAGTAGTATTACACAAGGCTATCAATAGAGAGTTAAATACATGTGATGCTGTCAGAACTGTGAGGAGCATGGGAATAAGTGTGGCTGCAGGAGTGGATGGCACAGTAGGGAACTACACACACTGGGTCCTGTGTACTCTCTTGCCTGAGGAATCCAACGCACAGTTGGCTCATGTGCTTCAGAGTGCCTTGGTGCCTTGTGACTAAAATCAGCAGAGGTTTTTAAAAATTTACTCTCTTATTTTGAAGCATGCATTAGTGAAGTTATGTGAGATCATCAGCTATTTTATGGAGCTAAGTTTGAGAGCAACTCAAGAGGCAAGAATATCTGTTTCTACGATCTGCTTTTATTTGTGTTTCATCTCTGACTTTCCACTCTCACACTCTCCATGCTAGCTTGCCAATTATTTAACCCAGGTGCCACAAGACAAGGGTCTGATACCTCTTTATTCATTAGAAGTGTGACGGCATCTCCGATGACTTCCCACAGTCAGGCACTGAGATTTAGGTGTCTTCCAGGACACTGCTTCTCTGATGACACAGCTTCAAGGCTGATGCTCTGCAGCAGTCCTCACTCAACCAGTGGTGTAACAGAAATCTGGCAGAGACTCCTATGCAAAATAAATTACTTCTGCTATTGCTAAACTCTTTCTTTGTATTTTCCTGTCTTTCCTGCCCCTTGGATTTAACAGTTACCTGTGTGAATTTTATTATATCTGTTACATTATGTTAGCTAATTCTTTTTCTCTAAGCCACTTCTGGCTACTTTTACTGGAGAAAAAGCATTCTGTGTGATCTTTGTTACCCCTCCATTCTCCTGCTCAGAAATATATCCCAATTTAAACATTAGAGAAATCAAACATTAACATGGGAGTTAATGTTTTAAAATAATGATCTCCTGCTGGAAGCCTGTTGGTCCTGATATGCTGCCAACTACAAAATCTAAATGAAGTTAGAAACCAGGAGAAAATACACTTACTCTGTTTTCATTCTCTACTAACATCTTTTGGGCTATCTGAAAACTTGATCACTATATTTTTGTGTGGTACTGAATTCTTTCAGTAATGGATTGCAGGTGCCACATTTCTACTAAACAATATTTAGGCTACTTAGTTTTATTGTTTGGTTTAATTTCTTGAGTGATTGATTTCACCAGGTCATCAAAGTTTCTAATTCCCATTCTTGCAAACAACAGTGGAGGGAATTGAGACTACTGAATATGAATGTTGGAGAGATGGTAGGTATTACAAATACATGTGAAAGAAAAGTTAGCAGCAAACTATTTAAAATATACTCATGTGTCCATGAATTACAAGTAACTGCAGTGATAACCTTTAGGGAATTGAAGAGCCACTCTCTATTTCCATAATAGCATGTAGATTGCAGTTACTGTTCTCATCATATAGAACATAATATCCAAAAGTGAATTAGAGGGCTTGTGGTAAAACAAACCTGGGAATTAGCAGCAGATAATTCCAAGGCATGCAGTATCCCAGAGTCTGACCACCATGTAGACATGAATGATGACCCTGAGCATGATTTTTAAAACTTGAGTGGGTGATATTTGGCCTTTGAGCAGAACTTGGACAGCCTATAGTGTGTAGTGGTATACATAGCACAGCAGTGGGTTGTTTTATTCTGGAGAACACTCTATAATGATGTAAGAGGCAATAAACAGAATTATGCATGCAACT
Organism: Acropternis orthonyx; assembly: GCA_035583155.1. Taxonomy (NCBI): domain Eukaryota; kingdom Metazoa; phylum Chordata; class Aves; order Passeriformes; family Rhinocryptidae; genus Acropternis; species Acropternis orthonyx. The sequence continues at coordinate 68,198,119 of JAWWEU010000081.1, read as the reverse complement.
GGGAAACATTCCTGTGAATTTTAATTTTGGGTTTACTTGGCCTTTGGCACATGGTTTCATTTCCCATAAACAGTCTAAACTCACTATAAAGACTACCATGGGACCTGGATGCATTGACTAATGTAGGGTGTGGCAATTTCCTGTCTGTCTGATTTCAAATTATGATTAGTATCTAGTTCTCTTATGGAGGTTACTTCACTGGTCATTATTTAGAAGGTAGTTTTAAAAGAAATTTGTTAAGAGACTTAATACAGTATGTACCTAGAAAATTTACCACCAAACCTTTTAAAATATATTCATATGTCCATGAAGACATTGTCCTGAAATGCCACAAGTACTTGCATGAGAAACACATGATTGTTTTATCTATAACAGTCTTTCTCTATCTTCTCCTAGAACTAATTCACAAGGAAAAGAGTTTGCTTTTTTGTAGTGTGCACTGCTATTTATGAGGCCTGATCTAAGTGTGAGATTTTTACAATGGATTTGGATAATATTAAATAAATTAAAAACACTTACTGTCTTCTTTATGGATGAAGATATATGTCTTAAATAGCTAATGCATAGAGAATATGGAAAATTTAAGGTATTATTTCATATTCAAATGATCATCTGAATAGTCTCTCTTAGTTTTAATTCAGTACTTCCTCTTTCAAAACACTGTACTTTACAGGCCTCAGTTCAGGGAAGAACTTCAGTCTGGACATAAATCTAATTAAAGTCAACAGATTTAATCCCCTTCAAGCAACAAGCATGTATTCAAGGCTTTTGCTTAATTGTGGTAGAGTAAAGGTATGTTTGAAATTAAGCACATGCACACTTATTTTGAAGAACTGGAGATTTATCTTGGAGCATCAAACCTACTACGGAAAATTCATAAAGTAAGGATTGCCTCCTAATTATTATGCTCATTTTAGCAAGTGCTGTAATCATAGGAACAAATTTACATAGTATTTACAAAGAAAGAAGTACATCTGTATGCTTCTAATGGTGTGGAGCTGCAAGCTGAACACACAAAGACAAAATTGAAAGAAAAAGACTTGTGAGAAAAACTACTTGTGAAATTATTATGGAAAAATGGTGGCTTAATGCTTTTTATAGGACACTAATATAGCTTACTGTTCCAAATAGCTGCAAATACTTTCTCTTCACATTGTTGATGCATGGTAAAAGGTTATATAATATCTGATTGCAAAAATTTTCAAAGGGATTTTGGTAGATACCACAATGTGATATAAAATAAAAGACCTGCCAGCTTTCCCTTATCCCTGAAATGGGATATACTCTGTGATGTTTCTGTGCCTCTGCCTGCCTGCCCAATACCCTGCAGTAATCTGGCTGGATTAGAAAGTGTTTATGCTGTGGTGCATCCTTCCTCTTCCTCAGTGTCACTCCCGGGTCTGAGTCATGATTGAAGGTGTATTTAGAATGGAGTAGGTTGGGATTGCACAAGGAAAACATGGGTTCCTTTAGAGACTCACATATATGGACTTTTTTACTTCAATTAAGAGATTAAATGTCTTGGCATATGTACAAAGAGTTTGTGTTCCAGTTGAGCAGCAATGTCTGCTGGTGAGATCAGGGCTGAACCAAGTGCCTTGATGACAGCTTATTTGGGACTTTGGCAGATATTTGTTCTCCCCTCATGGTTGCAGGATGTCATAGACTCCCACTGACCAGCCAAGCTGCACCAGGCAGATCCATGGGTATAACCTCTAGGGCTGTTGTCACTTGGAGTTTTCTGTATATCTGTGCTGAGTTGAGCAGTACAAGGGTAGTAAGTAATCTCTCTCAACTAGGAAGTGAAAAACAGTTTGAAGTGTCTACATTTTCTTCTTCTTTTCATGTCGTTGATCAAAATAACTTCTATATGTAAATCCACTTAGGACAGGAGGGTCTGCTGGTCAAGTGTGTTGGGCAAGGTGTGTTCAGCCTGTCCATTTGTAATTATTATGTGTTAGTTGTTACACAAGCCAACAGCTTCTAAAAGGGAAAAATAAAAAAGAAATAAATCCAAATACTGTGCTACTGCACAATCTTTCTCCAGAGCTGGTAAACTGGAACTTAATTTTTTGAAGATTTAGTTCTATAAAGAAGCCATTTGCTTTATTACACGTAGTTGGGTCACCACTATCTAATGAGCTGCGACCTATGCTTGAATTTTCCCATGCACTCTGATCCTTTGTAATATCTCTTTCCTGTGTGCATTCCCTGGTTACATTCAGGTTTGGCCATTCCCTCAGTAATCCAACAGGGTATCTCTCCCTTTGACAACTCCTATTTGAGCCAGACTTGCTGGAATTTAATATTTTTTGTACTACTGTTCCTTTGCCAAACTTTGATGGAAATAAGGCAGTAGGAAATCAGCAGTTACTGGACATGCAACTCTGTGTGTGTGAAGTGCATAAGCCTTGTTTCATCAGTAAACAAGATGAAAAATCTAGTGAGACATATCTGTCTGTTTTACACTAAATATGTAAAAGGAGAGGAAATGTTTTCTATTGTGAACTTGGCTGACTCTGTAGTAGAGGTGACTGGAGGAAAATGCAATTTAAAGTATTTATCCTCTTGCTTTCAAAACTGGAGTCCTTAAAAGTGGTGGCACAGAAAGCCTTAAATCTGACCTTGATCATAAAAAAGCTCATTACTTTTACCAGATACCAAAGAATGGACTTTTCATTACAATATACAGTCTTAAGTGTGTCTTGTGAACTGGTTGATTTTTAGTGGCCACTATTTCAATTTCTGTACCAGTATTATTGGGATGCTGTTAAACTTGACACATTAGTCTTTATAAATTTACAAATTAGCAACAGGAGCTTTTCAAAGAATATCTTCAGTTACTGAGTTCTGTGCTTTTGTAGATAACATTTAACAATGGATAACAATAAAATTCTTGACTTACACACCAGACAGATAGAGTCATCCTTTTGAACCTGACTAATGTATGCCTCTAATATATGGCCACAACGTTATAATCATTATTATTATTGTTACTACTACTGCCCCTACTACTATTAGGAATTTTCTTAGTCTGTCTTTCATTTACTGATTAAATCATCCATTCTGTGGTTTTATTAGGACTTTTGCAGAGTAAGGATATAAATATTTCTTTGTCACTGATGGAAATAGTGGTCTTGGCTCTGCTTTTTGTTACAGTAGTGCAAATCTTGAGTAATTTAATTGTCAATGTAACAGTACCAAAGAAACAGCAAAGTTAGGTTCAATGTGTGTTTGTTAGTGTCCCTCAGAATTAATTTACTATCTTTTAAGAACTTCCAGTCATAAATGATGGATCATTTTAGCAACTGTAATTGCCTTCTGAAACAATGTTTTTGTTGTTTTTCTAGGGTTATCCCAAAGTTAGAGGAGTGTTTTGGTTTTGTTTAAGAAAATGAAACACAGTTTTAAACCTGGGTCAGATGCCATAAAATGTTCTCCTTCTCTCCTCCCACTCTCTCTTCATCTGCCTTTTTCTCTGAGACCCATATCAACTCTTTCCTTTAAATGCAGAGCCTAAACTACTTCTTTAAAGGTCTGAGCTGGATGAAGCTTCGAGCCAGAGCCCCATTTAGTGTGTACCCTGTGGAGAACATTTGCAAAATCAAGGCCTGTGCTTGACTCTCCTGGACTTTGGGCTGGGAGGGAAAAAAACCACAAAACCAAACCAAAACAAAAACCCAAACAAAAACCCAAACAAAAACCAAAACAAACCCCAAACAAATGAAAAAAAGAAACACAGATGAAGACCTGGCACTTAAGGAAGAGTTACATGTTGCCTTTTAAGTGTAGCTGAGCCAATACGGCAGATTCACTGTGAGCTCTTAGCCCATCACAAGTATAAGTGCTTTCACTTAAAGCTCTCCATACAGTGTCTTAAGATGATACATTTGCTTTGGCTTCAGGACAGGGAAAACAGAAAGAAACCTTAACATGACTTATTCAGTGTCATGTGGCAACTCTGTGTGGTGTTGGTACAAGAACATGTATGTATTTCTCCACATACATATGCATGAGTCCCCTTTGATGCCCAAGGTTAGATGTGTGTAATAAAGTATTCAGGGTCAGGATGTCATCTGTGTTCTGGTATTTTGACATTCTCACACTTTTAAAAAATAAAAATTCCGCTCACCCTATCTCCATATTTTGCTTTCTTTTCCTTTAATAATTTCATTTTCTCAAAAGTAGTGGAAATAGGTTGTTCCTGAACTCTACCGTGATAACTGGCTGGAAACTTTCAAAGGTACCTTTCAAGCTAGAATTATAAAAGTCAGGATTTTCTTTTTGTGTGAAATTTTCCTCTACATGTGACACATAGGTTTATTTCACGTCTGCCAAGTTTAAATCCTTTTTAGAAGTTTAAACACTTTTTTTTAGAAGTTTGAATTCAGAGAGCAACAACATTAATATGTTAAAGGACAAAGTGTTCAAGAAAGTTGAAGTAATACATAAATCATATCTTAAACAAAGTTATGCCTTGCTTTCTCAATGCAGCAATTGTATTGTTTTGATTTTGTATGGATAACTGGAAACTTTAACCTGGCGACTTCTTTATCCAGTCTAATAACAAGCTGACTCCCGAGGTTTCCAAAAGTCCTCTCTTGCTCTTCCATTTGTATAATTTAGCAGTGGAGGATGTCAAAAGAGAAAAAAAAAGAGAGAGAGAGCTGACTTAATGACTTATTCCAGCAGTAGGTACTACAGTCCATCAGCCATGCTACTCTTGCTGAGTTGCCAGCTGCTTCCCTAAGTTCAGAGAGGTCACCATGGTTTCTTTCCTGTGCCTCCTCCAGGCATTGAATTGCTGGGAGAGTTGGGGGAAAAAAAGGCATCTTCCTTTCTTGCCCTTTGACATAGAGACAAAATCATTCCTCTCTATCTAGGTCTGTTCTGGTGAGGTATGTAAAAGCTCAGATGTGATGAAAATTTTTTGGGTTTCTGTGATACCTTTACCCAGAAATAGCTGCAAGCACATTACAGACTAATTGACCTACCAAGATATGCATGTGACATATGTATATGACACAGTGTGTATCTGTGCCCTCCAGTGCATGCTGTATTTAAAAATGCAAGGATTTCTTTCACCATTGACTTGCTGCTTTCTAAGGAGATAAAACAGATTATTTGGTAAATACTTCAAAATATTGTTGCTGGTGATTTAGGACAATGCAGACTAATGTATCCAGTTAAAACTCAAGGAGAAAGTATTTTTTTAAGGAAAGAGAACAAAAGCTGAGCTGTCTTTAGGTTAAATAAAAAAAATTCAATGTTTATATTAAGAACTCCATCACTCACCATACATGTTGTTCCTCACAGTGCAGTGTGCTGACAGGTCTGGTCCAGGAAAATCAGCCTGAATGAAATACTCAAGTAAATCAGTTCAGTGGGCTTGTATTCAGGACCAGAGTGTCTTGAATTAGGTAGATAAAAGGGAGGACTCTCATTCTGACAAAGAATGTGTTTAATGCATGTATAAGTAGAGTTGTTGAGATCACACCTTTAGTTTGTTTGGATTAATTTTCCTATTTGCACCTTCCCAAGAAGCCCTACAATAGACAAAAGCCTATAGCTATAAATTAAGGTCTCCTTCCTTGTGATTCTCATTCAAATATTTGAAGTTAGTTTGATTATTTTTTGGACACAAATATTATCTTTTCTCCCTTGTTTTGGCATTTAAATGGAGTTAGAATCTTATTTAGCAATCTTTCTCTGCCAGCTAATCATGTATTTCACAGACTTTTTTTCCCTCTAATTATTCATTTACCAGACTATAGCAGCTCTGAACTGTTTATATGTAAAGTCTGGTGTTTGAAAAGAAGTAACTTATATTTAACATTTCTCTCCCATTTTTAAGCACATAAACTTTTTTAAGTACATAAACTCACATGCAGTGCCAAATATGTCCTTCCACTGGATAATTAATAGAGATCTAATTGCACCAGTTTCCCAAGGGACACAAAAGTAGAAAAGCAGAGCCTGTGTGGAAAACACCCTTTTTTTCGCCTTTGACCATGACAGGCCCCTACACACAGAATGAAATTCCATCCTCACAGAAGTCTGTAGCAAAGATTTGACTGACTCCAGGGGAGCTGGATTTGGGCCCACATGCCTGACTTCAGGGTGTGATTTTGGTGATGAAGCAAGCTTTAGGGAGTGGGTAGGAATATTCACTGTCAAAGGAAGAGTTGATTCTCGAGCATTTTCTTCAGTGTCTCCCATGATGGAATAACTTTCTCCTTTGGTGTAGGGTTTCACCTTTCTGAGGAAGACCGGAAGAAGCACTTACTAAACAGACAGTTCTTCTGGAAAAGCTCAGTGGGAAAATTTGCTTTTTAACTGTGCATCTATGAACTCAGTGGCACCCATGACAAGGCAGCAGTCCTTCTGTGAAAAGGAGATGATTATGACAGGAGTAAGAAGCTTGCTTTAACCTGTTGGTGCCCCCAGATCTGTCGACTTGAAGTCATGTTTCCCAGCAGATCATTGCCCTCAGAGTGTAGCTAAGGGGCCATGCTAATATTTCCTTCCTGAAGGGAGAGAGCACATTGGGTTGTCCTTAATGTGAACTGCATGAACTTTTGTACCTTTTCCTTTTCTTCGTGTCTTCTCAGAAGGAGCATTTGTCCCAGTATAGCCAAAGCATGCTGTTATGCTGGACTGGCTTATAAACAACATTTAATAAAGTAAGATTTCACTTTCTAATCTCAAGTTAGTAAGAATAATGTGTTTTTCATTCATATTGGGCTATTAGGTGGTCTCACTTTATTACTACCAATATATTTAATAATACTTTAAAGTGTAAATTCCTGGGTCTCACCAACCCAATTTTTCCAATGGATCAAACTCATGCAGTGAAGTTTTTTCAGTACATTTTTATTTCATCTCCTATTTCCCTAGAGTCAGCAGTTACAACCTCAGCCCAAGTGAAGAATTTCTAATTTGCTCCCCATCCTGTTTGTATGCAGACAATCAAATCCTAGTTTTGGAGCTGTTTGCTGTTGTGTTTGCTGTGAATGCTCCACTGCTGGAAGATGAGGTGGGATATTGCTGAGTGTGTTGATCTACCTTTTTGTTTTACCCTGCCCTTGAGTTGAATGGGAAACACTATTACAGAACAATATGCAGACATTCCCTTTCTCCAAGTTGTCTTTTTTTCATCATCCATTGAAGGAACCTAAATAAAACTCTGTGTACACAAGCCATTTAAAAAAAAAAAAAAAAACAAAACAAAATGCAACTTTGGGACTTGGTTGTATTTGTTTTGCTAATGATTGCTAAGCCTACACAAGTAAGTATTATAATAGTGTTGCATATGAAAGAGTTCATGTTTCCTGTTAAAAAGCTCATCTAAAGGATGAAGTACATCAGTGTTTATCTTTCACCATTCACTCAGTGCCCTACATAGTCACACACACACAAAAAGGCAAAACAGTAACTAATCAGACCTTTTAGAGCTGCCTAACGCACTTTTTGTCTTTATTATGAAACTAAGATTTGGTCAACTGAGGTCAAGTTGTGCACTTAACACAGCTTCCATTATAGTCAGTGAACTCTGTAACAGAGAGTAAAGTCAAAATATAAACAGAGAACATTTCTGCAGCAGCTCTGGGCTGGGATTAACTTGGATCACCTAGTCTTCTGCTTTTAATGAAATTCTCTCCCTTGTATTTTCTTGTTTGGAAGAGAGTCCAAAGTTATCTCATGCTAATTTAGTTAGGCAGTGCCCTCCAGGGATGTCACAGGCCTCCATGACCTCTCCAGAGAGACTCAGCAAAGGGATGAGGAGAATTAAACATTCCTGAGAAATTGCAAAGCAGCAGCCCCCAGAGATTTCGCATAGAAATGAGCTCCAGACTAGCTGCCAGAGACCCAAGTCACCTTTTCAGCACTTCCTTGACATGTCTCTGCCAATCCCATCTGGCTTGATTCAGGGGGTCAGCATGGGGACTGGGGAGAGGTGGCAGCTAGAGAGCGGAGGATTCAAGGGAGGTCTAACTACAGTGGTCTCAGGCTTTAGATGTTTCTCCGGGATGTGCAGCAAGATGGTTTTATTCCCTTTCCTTCCCACATGGCCTCATGCTTTGGCATTTTCTTTGTGCTGAAAAGGAGAAGAATACTAAGTGAGGAGTTTTAATAATTAGTTATTATTTCACCATTTGCTGCAACAGTTTGCTTCATACCTGGGTTTACAACTACCTCTTGGGTCAAATGCAGAAAGTACTGCAGCATCAGAGAACTACTTACACTAACATGAACTGCCTTCCTCTCTTTTATGTTGGCAGGTTGTAGAAATTCATGAAATTAATTTCATGTAAAGCCAGAATCAGGCATGGTTTGCAGGATGAACCTCATTCCTATGGGAAGATATTCAAAGAGTTAATTTCCAGGTTTCCTTCAATTATTGTGCCGAAGTTTAAGCAAGAGAGAAAAAGACACCAAGAAACTGCTGTAGCTTGCTTATTAGTATCTTGATCATCGGAGCAATTTTCTTACTTATCTCTTGCATCATAACAGATATGTGCAATACTTGAAGAAATGTCTATTTCATTAAGTTTTGGAGCGTGTAATCTAACAATGATTTCTTTGTGCTCTCATCTTTACCTTTCCTTGCTCCTTTAATTTGTTTTGAATTAGTCCAGAGCTAGTCAATATTCAGGAAGAATGTTTGAATTCCCACCTTTCACTATAGCAGTGCAAAGGCATCCAATTCTATTACAAATAATGCACTTGAAATGTCTCTGCTACCCTTAAGTTTCCTAGAGCGCTCTAGTTGCATAAATATTATGGCTCCAGCCTCATTGACATCAAGATTTAGACGGTAAGATTAAATGCTTTAGTGAAGGCCCCAAAGAGATTCATTAACACTGCTGAGATTGGGACACTGGAGGTGGCTTCTGCTCACCATTTGCTTGGACCAAACTGAAACCAATAAACAGGCTGGACCAAGAGCTGGACCCTTGCAATCAGAATATGGTTTATGGAATAGCTATATAAAAAAGTATACAGAGCACAGAATTATGTTCATGTGAAAAAAGTTTCAGCAGTTAAGTTATAAATCTCTGAGAAGAACAAAAAAATGGAATGAGACATGCACATGGAAACCAGCATATAAGGGATGACAGTGTCATTGTGGTGATAAATCCACTGCATTCTGCAATGACTCGTGCCTGTGCCACTGTTATTTGCCTGAGAACAGACCTCTGGCCCTTGCCATGTAATGTGTGTGGGAACGTTGTTCCCGGTGTCTGACCTGTGGAGGTTATTCCAGCCTTAATGGCAGAATACCTTGTGTGTGTGGAGTCTTGTTCGTGTCCATTGGGGAGGGAGGGCCCTTACATTGTCTGGATGTGAAATGAGCAATGACTTCTGACATGCATGCAGCAGAGATTTATTGCAAGCAAAAGTTGAAGTGTGATAATGCTACTGGGGTATTCTGTAATAATATGGTAAAACACTTGTCATCACTTCATCTCAGGCAGTGAAAGTCAATTGTATATGCTACACAGAGACAGATAAAAAACATAAGTATACTTAAAACTTCATATGGTTTGCATTTTTTGTAACAGCTCTCTTGACTCTAATATAAGACAGGTTTTAATTTTGTTTTGGGTAAGTGGATGTGCTTACAGTCTCACACCCACAATTCCATGGCTTTAAATAGAATCGCTCCCAGGGTGCATAAAAGAACACATGCTGTTATGTGAAGGATTTATCCAGGATGCCAGGATTGTATTTATTGCTGGGAACAAACTGAATAAAATTTTGTACTCGTTTCTGACACTAGCCCACAGAGAGCAGCCATATCTATGGTTTTAATGCAGATCCCTCCCTTTCCCTGACTTAGGGTTTGGTGCGACTAACTGCTGTTGCAGAAATAGTAATTACTAATGACGGTGGAATCAGAAAGACCAGAAAGAGCCAAGGGAAGGTCAATGTGAAATGCCCTCCAAATGTATTTTTGAGCATGCTCAAAAGAAATCTTCATGTTGCCTTTTCACGTCTGTGCTGCACACCCAGAATTCTAAAACACATCCTTTGATTTCTGGAACCATTTTGCTGTTGTCTTTTTCCAGCTGAAATTCCCATGCCCAGGTTTAAGATGGCATAGACCACGAACAGGTATCCGACCCTGAGCACTCAAGAACTCGGTCAGAGCAACAGGAATGCTAACACTGTGGCAGCAAGTCTGTGAGGCAGATTCCTCTGTCCTAGGGCTTGGGTTTAAACCACCAAACTCTTTGCATAAGCTGCTCTATCACATGGTGGCCGTTTTGGGTACTGTTGGCCTAAAATTGAACTTGTGACATCAGGTAAAAATAAAAAAGAAAATAAATCCCTCTGTATTTCATTACCGTATCCCCGAGGCACCCAAGTCATGCTCTTGTCTCAATCTGTGCTCAGCCAAGAGAACTTAGCATCAAATTCCAAAGTGTTGTCACCTGAAATGTTCTCGTAAAGAAAAATATCCACTGTACCAGGAAGGAGAATACTTTAGCATCATTTTATTTAATCAGGTGACTTCTTGCTTTTTATAATTAGTAAAATAGTGCCTGGTGTACAATTTTTTCACTGTGTCGTAAGTAACAGTGACATAATGGTGAAAATCTTTTTTCTTCCAACTCCACTGCACTGAAGACTGGAATAAAATCAGAAAGTCAAGTTCAATGATGTGTTTAAGGTATCAGGCTCTTTATTTGCACAGATAACTCTCAATTTTTAAGAACCCAATCAATAGTAAATGTTTTCCTCAAGAGGAGTAAATTAACATTTCAGATCAATTGTTTTAGATTAATATTCAGGAGTGTAGCATCATTTGGGAACTGGTAGCAGTCTCAGGAGAATGTGCATCAATGCTCAAAAAGATGAAGCAACAGCTCTGAAAATTTGAGGGGGAGATATAAATTATTAAATAGATTTTAGGATAATTTTGTGTTGTTAACTCAGTCTGTCTCCCTGCATTTTTTTTTTAAATAAAATTTTTCATAGATTTTATCTCAGTGCTCTTTCTTTGTTACTGTAACTATCGTAAGGGATTGCTCTTCTTCCTTCCCAGTTATACCCTCAAATATGTATAAACATTATAAAGTGCTGATTTATTATCTCTGAGCCTATCTGCCTGTGCTCTGGCAGTTCTCTGCTGCTCTTCCCACCTTCTTACATTATGGCTAGTGATTTAATCTGAGTTAGGGCCCATTACTGGATAGGTACTGGGAAGATCCCTGCAGACCTACAAACCTTGAGTGCAGAAGTGAGCAAGCTGAAGAGGCAATGCTGACAGATGGGAGGAAAGGAGAGGAACATTTGGGGAGGGAAAGTAGTTTTCTGAATCATGGTATGGACACCAATGTTTTTGATCCTGTGGAGATCAGTAGTACTTTGATCCATAGATCATGCTGTTCCTCTGACCTCCATAAAAAGGAGCACATCAGCTTGTGCTTAGCTGTAAGTGTCTGAGCAATCTAGGAAAGAAATAGGAGGTAAACAGGTGTCAGAAGCAGGAACCAAGATCTTTTTATAGCCAGATATTGCACTGTAAACAGTTTGTGATCAATACCTACATTGTGTTCGTTATGTTGAGGCTGATAGTTTTGCTCCAGTGAACATGCCAGTACTTGACTTGAAAGCCTAGTCTGTTTTCTTGTGGTTGGATCATGACCCCAACCAGCCCTTCCTGGCATGGGTCCCTAAGACTTCTCTGCCCTCACCGCAACCTGGGTACAACCCTTTACTTTAGCAGTGAGTAATCCTGTCAAATGGGAGTCTGCTTCTTTGTGAAGAGGTATTTGATCTTTCATTCATAAAAAAAAAAAAATAGCAGGGAAAATTAATTCTGTAAGGGTAAAAAGGGAGGTGGAAGGGGGTCAAATATCTTTCAGAATTGTCTGCTAGGTGGAGCCTGAGAAACATGTATTTGTTCTATATTCTTGACTAATACAAATCTGAGTGGTTACAACTCATGCAGACTTTCTGCAATTCAATTTTTTTTTTCTCTGTATAGCTTTGAATTTCTTTCCCTTTCTCTTAAACAGAATTTAAGGCAGCTCTTCCTTAACAATTGTGACAATATCCTCCAAAATTAAAATTAAAGAAACAGAGCATATATGCATCCTTTCTGTATCTTTTCATTTAAGTTACTTTGTGTCACACGTGTCACTTCCAATCTAACCATTTGAAGAATAAACAAACCATTGTGGACCTAAAAATCTGTTCAAAAAATTTTGGCAGGAAAAAAGTGCTATATTAATTTTCATTGTTGGTGAGGTTTCCCAACAAGCAGCTTTACTGTTTCTTTTTTGCCTCCAGCTAGCAACTAAAATCAGTTATAAAACTGTATACAAATACTTCCACGTATTGAAAGAACAATATTTTGACATTCAGTGACACAAGACAAAAAAAAAGAGTAATCTAGTTTTTGATAATACAATGAGAACTTTGTGTTCAACCAAGGTGCGTGTGAGAAACATCATGTTGCATTAACAGGGAAGGTTGACCTTTAAGGTTTATCTGGATTATAATTCTTGTGGTTTTTATTAATAAAACTGCCTACTAAAGTTTCATGAGTCCTCCCTGAGATGTGTAAAACAATTGGCCTATATGCTTACAAGAGAAAAGTTAGACAGTATTTCCTAGTATTTCCTACAGATGTGAGGGCTTTTGTTTCAGAAGACATTGATATTGTTTTCATTTGAGATGCTTCGCAAAGATTATCAGGTATTTTATTATCTTAGTAACTTTATAATTGTTGGATTATTATCTTTAAATGTATCAACTATACTCTTTTAACTTAAAAGAAAAAATCATGGATCTGAACACTGTTTAGCTCTGAACAAGTTCACATCTAGAGCCAAACTGTAGGATTTGACTAAATCAGCAAACATGCTTCAAATTGCTTCTGTGACAATTTATCCACTGTAACTTTGAAAATGTGTGAGAAAGTTTATAAAATGAGTCACAACATGCTATCTCTGTACCTATACCCTGGGAGTCTTGTTTGTTTACTTTCTTGGGATACTTAAGATAAATTTTCCATTCTTTCTTATCAAATTCTGTGTTTTTTCTCTCAGAGAAAAATGTTTGCATCTCAAATCTGTTCTCATTTTGTATTTTTTTCTGTCAGCGATGTCTATGGTTTGCAAACATCGCTCTTCTGAATGGAAGCAGCTGCCATGTCATAAGTACTGAATGTCTCCTCTGCATGAGTAGAAAGGACAATGCTAAAGCAAAAGCTTTGTACATAGACTTTGGAGTCCTTATGTTCAGCATTACACTGTTAAGGAAGAAGTATATCAAAATGTATTTAAACTGATGAGATCTGATAGATACTTAAATGGTGATCAGAAGGGGTTTTCCATGAATGGAGGTTCCTTGAGCAACAGATCTTGCACCAACACTGTGATTTTTGGTAATCTGAGAAAACACGATGATGACTCTTCAGAGGAAAGGAAGAGGCATGTGTCCTGCACTTCTTGGGCAGTACCTCTTTTGCTGCATGTTTTGAGAGAGGGCTGGGCATGTGAAAACTGTCACTCATATTGCAATGATAGACAATGACCTTAATACTGAACTCCAGTTTGGTTTCAAATACAAACTGTAACAGCGTAGTAAGGTTCTTACTTAATGGGTGTGCACCCTCACTTTTTAAGTAGCTGAGGAAGAAGGGTTGTAATTTAGAGGAAAAAAACACAGCAATACATTGATTATGCATACTCTCATATTCCTGCTGTCACTGGGTTTTAGGATCATTGGCATGCCTGGCAGCACATCCCTGTGGTTTTCTTTGGCAAGAGCCTCCCTGCCGTGCTTGCCTTGACCTATAACATTGTCAGAAACAAGTACTAAAGCAACAGTCACTGCTCTAGACTGAACTTCCATTGTGGCAGGGAGCATGGGGTCATGCCCAACACTTTTGTATGTTGGCTCTCAGGCAAAGGCAACTTACACTTAACTCTGATCACAGGACATTTTTTGCTGCACTTTTGGTTCATTAGTGTTTTTCAGCCATGCATGCTATGCCTCTATTGCGTGCTGAACATCTGTAAAGAGATTTTTCTTTTTGTCCCTCTGTTGTGTATTATATGTATTTATCACTGTGTCTTTAGTTAATATCTTCATATAACACCCTCTCATGCCTTCTGGGTACATCCAGTACACACCTATGCTTTTAACAGTCACAGAAGTCCATCAGATGTGGGTCACTCAGCCAGCGTAGCACCTTTTCTTCCTTCTGTGCCTCTCCACAAGTAAGTAAATAGATAAACTGGAAGTGAGTATGGGTTCAGAGCTCTGAGTCAATGTCCTGTCTCACTTTTCCAAGGCACGATCATGAATTGCGGTCAACTCTGTAGCAGCTTGAGAAACCACAGCCAGTCAGCTGGGTTGTGTCGGGAGGGGCCAGATGGTGGCATCTGGAACTGCTTCACATCGCAGGCAGGCAGGAAGTGCGTGGGCATGACATCTCCCCACGTCGCACAGCACGGAAGAAGCTGAGCAGCTTCTTTCAGTACCAGTGCAATTGAGTTGGGACAATGCAGAGAGGGAGGTGGTACAATAGTCCAGTGTTTTGTAGCACAAATGAAACAGTCCCTCGTGATGCACACAGGAACAGCACTCATGCCAGGCCTTCGTGCTTGCCATATGGGGAGAAGGTTCTCCTTTGCTGCCACATCCCTGTAAAGGCTCATCATGCTTTGGCCCAAAATGCTCAATTCTCCATCTCAGTGGTGAACCCAGCAGGATAGCTATGTTTGGGATCACTAGAGAGTACCATATCCAACCCACTGAATGCATCTGACCATTTCTAAACGATGGAATATGGGATACTGTAAAGATAGAACTGCTTTCAATGGTGATAATGTACTCTTGGGTCTCTCCAGGTGGTGATGTTTTCTGACTTAGTCAGAAATTGCTCCCTGATTGTTGACAGTTTGGAGGTAACCCATGCCTTCTTCCAGTGATAAGTAAGTAGAGCTAGACATTCAGCAGTCTACGCTTCTTTGTGTCTGAAACTCATGGATAATCCACTGTGCATCAAGCTACAACTTTCTGTTCCATCTCCTAAAGTAAACATTACTGATTTGATTTGATTTCCCCCCCCCGCCCTGTGTGTGGTAAATACAAAGAAATTGGAATTTCTCAGCATAACTCCTAGAAATATGTAAAAAAAGATTTATTTTTTTTTTACAGTATACGGCTTGGAAAAGAATGTGTGTAGCAGTGAAGGGCAATAGTAACTAGTACCAACAGGAACATTTTCAGTTTATCCCATTGTGTGAATGTTCAGTCATACCTTGAATTGTAAGAGACATATGAAAAGGCTTTACTTACTCTCTTGAAAAAAAGTCATCTTTTATTTCTACAGCAAAAAAATCTGAGAAAGTTGGATTTGTATTTTTTTTCTCTTGAATGCAAAGATACTTGACTATATGCCCATTTTAACAATGTACAATGCTAGAGCAGACAGTGAAACAAAAGTCTCAAACATAGAGAGTTAAAGATAACCTCAAATACCGGGTCTTTGTTATCCATGGATGACAGCCCAGTTAATAAATGTTTTCTCACTAGGATATGGGCTGGAAGTTAATGGTGAAATGCATCTACAACATACTCCAGATGCCCAAGAAAAGCAGACACATCACACCCGTAACAGCAGTGGCATGCACAAAATGTACCTATATGGGAGTTGTGTTAGTCAAACTTGGGTTTTCCCACCCACTAGCCCAGGTGCAAACATTGTGTAAGTGAAGAAATTTGGGCAGACAGAGGACTGGCTCATGTTTTGGATATGTTGCTTGAAAACAGTGCTTACTACTGGCAGGCGTCTATATAGAGAAAAGGGAAGAGAGAAAAAATGAAAGAGGAAAGATTTTGGCAGAGACTGTAGTGCAGGCATGCAGAACAGATATCCTAGTCCACATAATCATAAAAGTGTGTCTGCTTGCTAGACTTGCTATGTATCTCTTTCCAGTTAGGTTTCTGTCTTTAAATGTAAATGACATAGTATTACCTTTAGACTTTGTGAGTCACTAGACCAGAGCCAAAAAGAGTTCAAATATTAAAAAATATGTTTTGTTACGTTTGCCATTAAAGGAACAATCTTATTCTAAGAAAGTCAAAGCTTGAATTGTTTCTGTGATAGTTTTCTCCTCCTTTTCAACATCTGCCCATGTTTTTTTTTTTAATCTGGAATGCAAAAAAAATTAGGGACAAGGCAGAACTGAACATGAGTAATTTCTTCACTTGTTAGCCCATCCAAAAAAAGCCTTTACGAAGAAAGACAGGAAAATCCACCATTCTCCATTCCTGCAACAGAAAAATTCCCAAAATATATGACCTTGTGATGGTTAAAAGATAACCAAGAGCCAAAGCTGGGCAATGTTTTTATCCCAGTTCAGCCATGTCATGGGTCATGTGGTTCAGCATGTGAACAGGAAGGTGAGAATGGCTGAACTTTTGCCTCAGTTGTGCAGTCCATCAGAGAATAAATGGAGCAAATCACTCTGCAGCTGTATCAGGAGGTGAACGGCTGAATACCTCTCACACAGAGGCCTTTGTGTTCTGGACATGATCTAGCATTATGATGGGACGCACTAGGCTGAGGCTTTGTAGCAATTACTAACCCATTATCACGATAGAACATGAGATCATTTATCTTCTAATTCAGAGTGTCACCTGTTCTTCATTTGCCAGTCAATAACCATTAATTACTTTCAGTGGAAATTTAAACAAAGCTTTTCCCCCCTGTTAAAACCAGTAAGCCATTCAGTAATGACAAATAAACCTAGAGCTGTATCTCCCCCTTTCCTCTCGTTCTCAGCCCAGAGTCTGGTACAATACAAATTCTTAAAGGAAATGCCTATAAATTGATAGGTCAAGGGCCTTTATTATTCTGATATGGGGGGAAGCACATTCCTGGCACTTGTTGTAGGGAAAGCACATAGCTACTGCTGTACACAGTCTCATTGGTTGTCATGGACTGTACCTGTGGAAATACAGATTTGAATGTGAAACTTGTTCAAAGTTTTTTCTCTCTTCTGGCTTGCCTTGTCATTTTTTTACAGACTGTTCATGCAGGCAGCAACAGCATTTGGTCACCCTCCTCAAAGCAAAACAGAACTATCACTTACTTTGTAATTTTTTTCATACCTGATTAGATTGAGGTAAATGTAAGTGGCAACAATTGTGAATGCCAGAAAAAAAATAAAAGAACCAGCAGTGATAGATTCTCAAGTAATCATTAATCTGAAACATTCTTTCCTGGTAGGATTTGAGGCAAAAATTGCTTTTAGCAACTCTGACTGCATTGTTTGATCATTGCAGAGCTGCTCCTGTAGAACTTGCAGTTTAAGTTGTATTTCTAAAACAGTGTTTGCTTGCTTTTTGAAATGGTAGACTAAAGTAGATACACCCAAATGCATAAAACCTGGTTGGACCTACTGTCAAAGGCTTGTTTTTTGTTATTAGTTTGTAGCTGTCTCCTTCAATGTAGAGTATGTTTTAGAATTAAGAGAAACTTTCAATGCTATTTTATATGAATATGCAAAAGTAATGTGTAAATATTTTAAATACTTGCAGAAGTGTTGAATGTCTTGGCATAAGTGCCCACACTAAAATTTTGTCCAATGAATTACAATACTGAGGTGTTTAAAAGTGGAGGGGTGACAAAAAATTGTCAGAAGCCTGGTCCTTCTTCTGCTTAGACATCTTAATATTACTTCAGCAAGTAGTAAATAGTAAACAGCAGGTGCTTATGTTAATATTGCATATTTGATCAACCTATGTGGCATTTGGGGGTAAGGGGTGATTTTTACCCATAAATTAGGTTTTGTTGTCTCATCTCTCTCAAATGTAACTGACATTACAGTGTCAAGGCGAGAACTTGAGTTCATTACATATAGGAAACATCCACTAAAGTTTGAAGAAGAACCACTCTAAGTTTTGCCTCTGTCTGACTGGTTGTCTAATCTTGGAAATCCTTTTTGCTCAAATAATGCCCTCTCATAGGAAGAAGCATGTTGTTTTCAGCTGGACTGCTTAGTGAAAGCTGAAGGTCTGTGAAATCAAGGACTAGGCTATGAGAACCAGAACTATCAACCACTTATTTCAGATATTCCTGTTACCTTTCTGTGCAGCTGCTACTGCTGTAAATCCTGCAAGCTTCTCCTATCATGAAGAAACAGAAGCTGGAGATTTACGGTGACCTCTCAAATCAGCAAAAAAACCCCAGTGTTCCAAGGAAGCTCATATGAGAGGTACAAGTTAAGACATCTTCTCCCCACAAGAGGAGTTTCATCAGTCAGTTGGGTATTTCTGCGTCATTGGCTAGGATGTTCAGTCCTGGAAAGGAAAAATAAAGTTGCTACCATTGTCCTGCCCAGCAGGTCATCTCCCTAAAGCACAATTTATGTCAAGGACTTACACAGCAGTTGCCCAAAACCCAGCTTTCCATGCACGTTCAAGAAGCAAAAAGGTTCAAAAGGAACACGTTAATAAAATCTTGTCAAAACTTTGGAAGATGCATAAAAGAATAACTGGGAAGAAAAATGACTTGCAAATAGAACCATATAAGTGGAATATATCGCCTTGCTATGCAGGACACTGATTTATTAAGAACAGGGGGGGAAAATTGAATATTTCAGGTGGTATTTAGCAAGAGAAACTGAGCTGTCCCAAAGCTTTTATTAATCTGATTTGCAGAGTATCCGCTACCATCAAGGGACCTACTAAAGTTGTTTTCTTTAAAGCTGATGTGAAGAGGTCAATGCAAATAGCATCGTGGATTACACTGTGAGAGGATGACAGTCCTTTTTACCATATGGAGAGAGATGAATTATTTTGTTTTCCTTTTTTGGTTATTTATTAAATGAGGATCATGCCATACAGGTATTCCCTTTTCCTCTTCAAAGGAAATGAAGTGTTTGCATCACTTTGATTGATCAAAAGTAAGAATTATTCTGTCCGCCTACAGCTCCTATGCAGTCAAATAGTCCAGTCACTATAGCAGTGCCTTGCACATTAGAAAACTGAAATGTACCTACCGTGATACCTCAGACAAGTCACACGTGTCTTTGTGTGCCTCCTGTTCCATCTGCTTTCCAGTTTTCATGCTGACTTAGCTGGCCAGCCCTCTGAGATGGCACACATCCATCATTACTTGTTTGCTGGAGGGGACTCTGTGAAAGACTGCTGCAGGAATTAAAACTGCTCCCCTGAAATGCAAATATGTTGACAATTCCATGAAGTTTTGCTTCAAAACACGTTGCAAACCTTTTGCTGCACAGTTCTCTGAAAGTGATGTTAATGGTTGTCTTGGTTTTCCACCACTCTCTTCTGTGTTCCTGTGTCAAAAGAGACAGTTTCTTCTACAGTGCTAAAATACGTAACACTCAGCACATATTCAGGAGCAAAAACAGGTTAATTTGGTTAAATACACTGTTGAACATTCTTAGTTACCTCTTAAAGTCTTCTAATTAAGAGCTCCACTTGAGTGAAACAAATGTGGCACAAGAAATAGTGCAAAGGATCCATATTTTCATGCTTCAGTGTGTTTGACATCGTTCTGTACTGGACAGATAACAATACTATGGACTGAAACATTACAAAATTTCGTTCTATTCTCTATGCCGATGTCAATTCATGCAGTGCTTTAAACAAGTGAATCCATACTCTTGAACACTAAACCAAATCTCAGTGTTCAAAGTAAACATATTAAAGTCTCCCCTGCAGAAATCCCTGCTGTGAAACAAATTGGAAATCAAATACAGTGTTGTTTTCTGTAATAAGACATAACTGAACTCTTTTCAGAGTTGCATTGAACTGGTTAATAGCCACCGTGTAAGGAAAGTGCTAATTTCCCCAGTTTGGAGTATGTGTGTGTAATTTTCAAATCAAAAACTCAGCAATACAATATCATGTACTAAAGGGGCCACTTACTTGTGCACTGAATCTGACTTTCTTTATCTTTCCGCAGGCCATGTGGCTGATGTTGCAAACGGATGAGCCCGAGGACTTTGTCATTGCTACTGGGGAGGTCCACAGCGTACGTGAATTTGTGGAGAAGTCATTTAAGCACATTGGGAAAACCATTGTGTGAGTACAAAGATGAGACAGCAGACACAGGTTGAATATTTCTAGCCTGTCACATTTGCTGTCTTACAGAGTATTGTCTACATCCTTCTTTTCTTCCACCCTTCACTTTCTAATTGTAACCTGTGAGACCTTCCAGTTATAATGACTGCCACAGCGGGTATGTCTAGTGTTGCCCTCTAGATCGTGAGTAAAAATGTAGTGGGTTAGTTTTAATTTTTTAATCAAAGTCTTTGTTCTCTGTTCTCCCATTCACTCCCTGTCTTTGGGGAGAGATGCCCCTCTGAAGATGTTAGTACTCTTAGTGCTGTTCATTACCATTTTCTGCCCAGTTCTCTGTTTTGTGTCCCCAGATCCCCTCAGTCCTGCTCCCATCCTCTGCAATCTGAAGAGGTGACACCTGCCAACCCTGTTCTTTCCATGTGACAGCCCATCAGCCACACTACAAGGCTTATGTAGCAAACCACTCTACATTCCTATTAGCTCTTCTCCTGCTAAGCCATAGAAACCTTGGGCAGTGGGTGCAGAATGTTTACAATGCATATTCCACATAGTTTGATTGAAAATACAAAATTCCTTCTCAAGGCCATATAATAAAACCAGGATGGCTTGGTGAGCGCTTTCTGTAATTTATATTCTTATTGTTTATTATTTTTTCAATTTCCCTCCTTCTGTATCTTCTCTGGGCCCCATGCATCAACATACCAATCTCAGCTGGAAAAGGGAGAGGAAAGCCACAGGCTCTTCCATGACGCTAGAGCCAGGGCTGTTCCTCAGGCCATCAAAGTCACTTGTGCAGCTGGTGAACTTTTGACAGGGCCAATAAGTTTTACTTGGGAACAAAAACTTGACAAATTCAATAAATATGCAGAAGTGCACAGATATATACAATATTATTTGAACAGCCAGTGGGTAGCTGGGGAGGTAATAACATTTTCTCCTCAATGAGTTTTTAGTCTGGTTTCAATTTTTGGCATCAACTTCCAGAAAAAAAAAATTCTGATGAGGGAGAGAGACTATATTAATAGTATTTCTAACCCAAAAGCTCAGTTCGGGGAATAAGTTTCTCTCCATATTTTTAGCATTTCTTGATAGTAAAGTGTTCCTGTGATCACACATTGTCCCTACTTAAGCAGTAGTGAGGTTTGAGAGGGTAAAGGGAGGGTAGGAGGAGCTCTAGTAATGGCTTTGTCTTTCTTATTTTTTCTTGCCTTTTTATACTTTTGTTTCTTGTATTTGTGAGCTAATTCTCCCTAGTAACCATGGGCAAGAAAATGCTGCAAATTCAATTGCTCCATATAAGTAAGAATTTCAGTGATTTTGAGAACTGCTTTGTGCCTCTCTAATATTGTTTGTCAAAGCAAGAATGAATGTTTGGTGAAAAACTTCTTAATATTTTTTTTATTTTGATTACCTACAATTAGAAACCGATACATACAGGTCAGTACCTAGCTGAATGTCTTCATTTGCAGTGGTTCCCCACATCACAGTTTCTTTTGATGTCACTAAATTTATCCATTAGTTTAAAGTTGAACTCCCTGCTTTGGTGTTGGCCCAAGAAGTCTCAGTATTTCCCAGAGTAACAATTCAGCATGTATTTTTCAGAAAGCAAATTAAACCCTCAAGAAAACCTAAAGAAAATAGTAAGTCCACATATAAAACTGAAAGTACTTTTATGAATAGCTTCTCTTATAGAGGGGATATTAAAGTCTGACTTTAGATTTCGTTTTTCCTAACACTCAAAATTTTGTGTCCTGTTTAATTTTTGCTCACATATGGCTCCATATGGTGGACTGCATATCACTCATGTTGGTGTTTACTGCAGTCAGTGTTTGGAGTGAATAAGTCACAAGTTGCTCTCTCAGAAAAGCTTCACAGTATGACTCCAAATGATGAGGTAGGGCAGGTATTTTCTGTGTACAGAGGCATTGTTGCTTTTTTTATTACTAATAAAAAAAAGTAATTTTCAAAAATAGTAAAAGAACTCACATGACACCTAGTGACACAGCTTTTTAGGAACATAAATCACTTTAGAAATGGGGGTTTGAGTCTTCTGAATTTTTCTTTCCTGTGAATAAGTTATTAATTCCTTAAGGCATTACAGTGTATAACTATACATAGGAGGGCTAAGATGACATTTTAAATGCTAATGATAATTTTGTTGCTAATCATTTTGACAAGAGTGCAATTCTGAACATTTTGGATATACTCTGTCCAGGTAAACCAGTCCCCTGCTCCCAGGGAGAGGGAGTAACGTCATAAAAGACCCACTTCTCATCTCATAGCCATTGCTTATCTTTCAAATTGCACTAGATGTGAAATATTTCTCAGGATTTGGAAAGTTTTGTTAAGAATCTCCACAATTTTTCTAGGCGTCAGCCTGACCTGTGCTTTTGGAGCACACACACACACAGACTCACAGCTTCTTGGCCAGCCAGCTGCTAACCTCTCACATTCTTTGAAACCCCCAATGGCTTTCCATTCCCACCTGCTCCAGTTTGAATATATCTTCTTCAGAGAGTAACCTGGCAGCAAAATCCTCCCTTTTAGCATTGTGGGACCCCACTGGTGAGTCCCATTGATCTGTTACTTTACAATTTATGAGGCACCTAAGAACATGAGTGCAATTGCTAAACAAGTCCCTGCAAGGACAGCTGCCTTCTCCCTTTGTCAGTTTTGTTGAGTTGTTTGGAGTTCCTGGGGTTTCTTTGCAGGGTTGCAGGTATTATGAAATTTTGAAACCTCAGAAACTTATTTGGGAGATTTTCAGCACCTTTTTCACTGCTGTGAGTGATGGCACAGCTTCCCAGTATTGCTGTACAGTCCACTTTTCAAAATTGATGGACTGATGGAGTAAATGGCCAGCATGGGTGCTGTGGTAAACAACAGTTGGCAGAGCTCACATCACATCTGAGAATACTGGGCACATGTGCAGGGACTCTTAAGCAATCATACTTTGAGCTTTGCTGGGGAAAGTTGCAAACGTAAAATCTTAGCTGTCACATTATGATATTGCAGTAGAGAACATTAAGAAAAGCAATCCTGGCTTTTCATCAACCAGCTGAAAATATGAATTTTTTTTTTTTTTTTTTTTTTTTTAATTTTTTTTGTCTTCCTAACAATTCACATTAACTTGTAGAGCTGAAAGTCCAGGACAGCCTAAAAAGCCTTTCCAGGAACACAAAATAATATTCTGTTCTAGCCAGTTATTAGCACATGTCAGGACTATGTCTTCTGGCCAAAATAAGAGGAAGAGAAATTTTACTACATTTTTGTAACTAATGAAATGTACAGCTGCAGTAAGACTGATTCTCTCTCTGAAATTGATTGTAAAGTGTACACAGAAGTTTATCTACCTTGTGTGGTTTTTTTCTTCTAACATTTCTTTTTCAAGGAAGAAATTTCGAACTATCTTTATATAGTCCTCTGAATCATTCAAATTCAGTCCTTTGTACTAACAGGAAAGCCTCAGAGCTACAAATATTTTCCCCTATAAGGATTACATTTTTTTTTCTTTAACTTTCCCTTCTACTTATTACTAATTAAGCAGTACTTGGGGGGAAACACTTCCCGCCTATACTTTGAACTACAGGAGGGTAAACCAAAACAGGCAAACACTTGTCTTGACTAATTTTCTGTCATTAATCTTATTAAATCAGAACAGGATTGCGAAGATAGCCTGAAACCACTACAGCAGAGTCATTTGCAGACTGCTACAAAGACTGATGTCTGCAAATATGGAAAGTAAAAAAAGAAGAAAAAGAAAAAACTGTTCAAGCTGCAGAAAGATTTATTGTGGGTTTTAGTAATATAAAAATACATGCACATTTGTTACAGAAATATTCATTGCTTCCAGGATCAGAACTAATTCAGAAAAAAAATGAATATTTTATTCCAGTCATTTGGCTCTACATACAAAGTTTATCTTAACTAACTTGCTAGTTGGTCTTACAAAAGATCACCCTAAAAAGAAGTTTGCAGATAAGCTATAAGGCCTAATGAGTATAAGGTCTAATGAGGTGAACTACTAACAGAAGTGGAGCAGTGGCCTCTTCAGTGACAGTGAAGGTTGGACTGAGACTGAACTGAGGGAGGAGGGTTTTTCTGGTTTGTTCATTCATTTTTTTGTTTTTACCTCAAAGTGAAAGGCTGGGTTACAGAAGCACCTGAGATTTGAAGAATTGCTGTAAGAATGGAAAGCTAACAGTACATGAATAATGGTGCTGTGGCAACATGGAAGAGGAGCCATCAGAAGTCATCAGCAAAACAGCTGCTATTTTCAGTCTGGTTGGCCCACCAATAATTGCTGGCCAGCCGGTGCTATGTGGTGTATTTAACATCTTGAGAAAATCAGAAGCTTTCAGATGAAGAGGAAGGGAACAGAACCTCATGCAGAAACTGGAGGCATTTTGAGGAGTGGTAGTTGAAAGGAACCCAGCCAGGTCAGTGAAGAGTGCTGGCCTGGGTTAACCCACATGAGCAAGGGTCCTTGCTTAGGACTGTACTAGTTTTGCCACCATTCTTGATGCAGAGTATTTTATGGGTCATTTAACCCACCTCAACTGGATAATTAACTCTTCCAGTTGAGCATGCTTTTGTTACTTTCTTGTTGATATAAGGTTCTATCTGTGGGCAGACCCAATAACTGTTTCAGAATTCAAAAAAAGGCTTGAAGACTGTAACAGTCTAATTATCTGATTTCATGTTTCATAAAAGGCATGAGAGTTTCTCCTATAGGAAGAAATTTTACTGCAGGTTGACACTAATGGAACTTACTTGAAATGAAAACTTTTCTCTCCATAATGCTTTGGTTTTCACAGAAATATTAATATTGTTTCAGAAAATAATTTCTTCTGAACACCAACTTTCACAAACTAGAGTAAAGGGATAGAGCTTCAAAGGCTTTTCAATTAACTGGAAAGAAGAAGGAAAAAAAAAGTAACAAAAAATAAAGAGCCTAGCATGTATTCTTTTTTAAAGTCTTGTAATATGGGGAATCACTATTCAGATTTTTTAAATTTGAGCTTAAAAATGCTTGTACTATAACAATTACAGCATTGTTTTAACTGTGTTTGTCTAGTGAAAAAACACTGAAGACCTGATTCATCAGAGCTTTTGAAAAAAAGGAAGAATTAAGTACATTGTTTTATGGTAACATACTTTTGATTTAAGCACAAGGTCGTGGTTATGCAATCCCTATATCCTTCATTACTTTGATGCATCAGAGCTGCTGGAGAGGCTGGTGGTTGAGCTGGAGGCAAAGGAACATATGAAGAGTCATACTTGAAATTTTCCTACAAAAGATTACTTGCAAAAGATATTAATGGTCTGTTATATGGTGTCAGTTTTGCAGTTCATAAAGTGGCAGGAAGCAATGAAGGGCTTTGGCTTAATTCTGCATCAGAAATCAGGGCATGGATCTGACAAGTCTACTGAAATAGTGTATCATATTACCTGTGGAGGAAGAGCAAAATTTTCCTAAAATTTTATTTTTTATTTCATTTATTGTTCATTTTTAAATGTAAAAGTATTTGCTATTGGCATACATTTCATTTTAAAGGGGTACATGACTGTTTTATTTTCTGTAGAGGCTGAGCAGCTGTAGCCACTAGTGGTTTTGAATATTTTTTTAAATGCCATCAGATCTATTTCTATGTAAAGATCAAAGAAGAAAATGAAATCCATATACTTGCTCAGTTTATCTGTGCTTCTGTGAGAGACTTCATTTTAGATTTCTTCACCACCATAAAAATATAGGTATGTTGCCTTGTTTGCTCAATTACAGCTGTTCAGATCACTTGGTTCATTGCAGTGCTATTCCCATCCCTCCTCAGTTATCTTGGCTCACGTTTCCTTCCCTGCCCACCTTACACTCCACCAGGTGGGTACTCCAGCTTTTCATCCTTACAAAATTCTCTATACCCATGGATGTTTTCATAATTTGAAGCTTGCTCTCTTACTGAATAGTTATAGGAAATGAAAAATAATTAGAATCTCCAAAGTTGAAAAGCTAAAGGAACATTCATCACTGCTGCTAATAAGTATTGTAACAGTAGTGATCTGCAGTATGGCATTGGCCTTGAAGGAAATGCAGGCCATCCCTCTGTAAATCCAGAATTTAAAAGCTCTTGAGGTGAAGAACATTTCAAGCAAGTAAACTTGCACATGCATTTGAAGCTTAGTTTTATGGGAAGTTCTGAAGTCATTGATACCAGGGATATCCACCAGAGTTGACAACTGACAATTGTTCTAAGCAATCCCAAAGCACCCATCTCCAACAGTGAGGCACTCCACAGGGAAGTGTAGACACAAAGGGCTAAAACCTACTTTGTCAGTAGCAAGGGCAGAACATTCTGGCCTATGGCTGATGCTATCAGCTGTGACAGCAAACCCATCCTTTGCTTTGCTTCATTGAGTGGGTGAAGCTACACAGTTGGGGCAGGCAATGACCTTGCTGTAGAGGCTCGTTGTCTGCAGGCTCTAGGACCTTGTGAAAAGTCTACACTAGGTTTGCCTGGTAGCTCTGGGCTTTGACACCAGCTAGGGGTTGGGGGGATCCACTCCCCATCCTCTATAGATTTAGCCTATCCTGATAAGCCAAACTTTCTTTGGTGTTTCCCCCAACCTACACAAGACTGTTTTCTTGCCTATGTGGGCATCAGCCCTAAAGAGAGGAAATCTGGGTAGTGTGTCACTGGTACTATCTAAACCCACAGCAGTCTGAGGGTTCCCCATGACTCTTCCACCTTGCTTGTGCTTCAGGATAATTTGGCATTACATTTTCCAGTTAACAATTGAGACTGCAATTTGACTGTGAATTAAGGAGGGTTTTGGTGGTGGTTTTTTTTTTCCTTCTTTTTCCCTTTCCTTGTGATTAGAGAAAAAGGGGAGGGGGAGTTGGTTGGTGAAATGGATGTCTTGGTGCTGGTGTCAGGCAGGCCCCTGCGCAGTCCCTTTTATCAGCAGTATGGTGTCCCCAGCTGCGAGCATCATGGTGCCAAGAGTAATTAGAAGGGCAGCTATCAAACGTTACTTTGTTCACAATGTACTTTTTTTTCTTTTTTTTAACCTTGTGAACTTTTCACATTACTGGGCTGAACAGAAAGGGTGGAGATTTCTTCTTAAGCTTTTTCTATTGTTATATAACTTTGATAGCGACATTAAGTGAGTCTTTACTGGCTCGGCTGAGCCTTCGGGAGCCTGTTGGGTGTTAAATGGGGTTCTCTGCTCAGTGACCTCCAACAACTGACATCTCCTGATCTAAGCGCTTCCTGTTGTTTTACTGGTGATGGTTAGTTTTCTATTAAGCTCATTTGAGTCCTGCACATTTTTACCCTCTGCCCTTTAAAGGGAGGTACTAATGTTAGTTTTGGCTTCTGAATGAAAACTTTGCAGTTCAAGCTTACAACAGAGCAACTGCAAAAAAAGAAAGAAAGAAACCTTGAATTATAAATCATCTTTAGCATCATGGCATGACCATTAACAGCTGACTTCACTGTCACTGTTATCTGTTGGAAATGAATTCAATGTGAAGTGTTCCCAGTATCAAGCATCCTACAGGCTTTGCTAGTCATTCAAAAGACATGAGTTTTCCTTTAAAAATTTTGGGATTTAAAAACTAGTAATAAGGCATATTTATATTTCCTTCTGCCTTTCACTGTTTTAACTTTCATGGATACACAGAGGTCACACCTTCAGACTTTTCTCCTTAGCCCTTAGGGCTAGAAACTCAAAAATGAAGGCTGAGATTGTCAAAGAATTAAATTCTTCTAGGAGCTTTGGGGATGGGGAGTGGCGGGTTGGGACATGGGAGCAAGAAGAAATAAAATCTTTGACAAAATCGTAAGAGCTGACAGAACAATTAGCAAGTGGGAGGCAAAGGGTGCTTTTCTTTCCTTGCTGTTGGCTGAGGTTAGATATAAATCACAGTGCTGATTTGAATTATATAGATTTACTTAAGCATAAAAACAAAATAAGATAGTGGATTTCATCATCACATTTTTATGCCAAGCTGTTTCAGAGCCGCATGGTATATACCTCAAGGCAAAAAGCAAAGAGAGGATAGAATTTCAGTCATAACTCTGGATTTTGAATATTCAGTGGATTCGGTCTGATGCACCCATGTACGTTCCTACACGTGTCATCTGAAGCATTTATTCTGAGTGGGAGCATTGTCCTCAGGCTTCCAGGCTGAAGGCTGACTTCCCCAATGGCAGAGCTAGTCACCCACCAAATCATTCCCGTTCTGCTGCTCCTGAAATTTTAGGCCAGGGCAGTCTCTGAGAGAATAGTTCACAACGCAACCAGACCACATAAATTGCAGCAAATTGCAGCCTGTTCAACCCATATGAAACTAATTTGGACAAAGTGGCTGGCTTTCAGCTCACAGGTAGTAAGTAGTGTTTACAATACATGTATGTGGAATGCCATGTTGAAGTAGGACTGAAAACCCCCAAGAACTGTTTTTGTTTTGTTTTTTTCTATTTAAGCACAAATTAAATTATGCAGCTTAATGCTATTCAAACAGAGCTTCACGTCTATAAAATTAACAGATTAAAGAGTTCCTGAAAGTATTGGCAAAAATACCTAGAATTAAAAATATTTTAAGAAAATGACTTTGAACCAATCCACAAATGAAAAACCTCCCTGTCATATTTACTTGGAAATACTTGAGACATTCTGAAATAAGGACATTTTATTTTCCCTTAGCATTATGTGTTTCATTTGGAAGTCCTGTATTTTAGACCTTCCACTGAATCAAAAACCAAAACAAAGAGACTTCAAAAGCCATTGTTGCTCCATTCAAGTCTAAACTCTGCCTTTGTTCCTACAGCTAATGAGTTTATACTGTCCTGCAGGGAGAATTGACACCAGCCTCAAGTAAATGAAAGCAGGCCAAATGTTGGTAAGATCAGAGCACTAAAGTAATTATGGGTTGCTTGAATGTTTATCTTCTTTACAGGTGGGAAGGGAAGAATGAAAATGAAGTGGGAAGATGCAAAGAGACTGGCAAGATTCATGTGACAGTCAATCACAAGTACTACAGGCCAACTGAAGTGGTAAGAAAATGCCCTCTCTTAGCTTTGCAAATGAATAATCCAATCACTCAGCCAATAAATTGCTGCATTTGGCCAGCATTCTGTGAAAATGGCTTAATTGCACTCCCGCTGCCAGCTTTTAGAGCTCTAAATTAGCCTGCTTGTTGGCCCCTTCATAGCCAGCTACCTGGGAAGAAACAAGCGAGCAGCCTTGTCACAGAGAGCTGCTCTGCTCTGCTCACCGTCTCTGAGTGGGAGAGGCGATGCTGTAGGGGGTAAAGCATCCTATGGGAAACAAAGCAAAGCGTAAAACAGCTCGTTTTTCCTTCTGGTGGTGGTGAACCGGAATATGGTCAGCTCTCCTCCAGCTGCGAGAACAGAAGGCAGAGGAAGGTGGGCACTGATGAGCTTGATTATAAAGTACCTCCTTCTGTGTTCCATGACAATATTGCAACTCCATCCAGTGAGTAACCCCTGTCCAGCTTAGATCTTTGTAACTATGGGTACCACAAAATTCCTGGTTTAGAAGTGCATGTGTGCTTCATTTTCTTGGGTGCTTTGCAGGATCTCCCTCAGCAAATGCTCATTTGCAGAACACATTTTTACTCCTGGGAATGCACCAGTGAAGTCTACCAGGGGTGCTGAACCAGCACGTGCTGCCAGCAGGACCAAGTCACTAATCCCTGTGCTCCAATCACCTAATGAGCATGTTAGGAGAGGGGGAAAAAACCCAATATTTCAAGCAGGATAATGGCAATGCACAGACCAAGCCTGGTTTCTGGACACAGGGAACAGTAGCCCCGGTTGTGCAATGTGGTAGTGGGTGTTCCCAGGAGAGGATGTTCTTCTCTCCTGGGGGGAGTGATACCAGCCCCACTGGCTGCTGACAAACCATCAGCCATCCATCGATGAAGACCTGTCTGATTCGAGCCATGGGGTGACAAGAGAACCTTTGTGTACATGGCGATTGCAGGGTGGGAATGGGGAGCTACATGTGTGGAAGTGGACGTAGGTTCTGAAATTGAAATTCAGAGTGGAATGGAGACTTTCATGTTATGTTAAAAAAGGCTAGACCTGTCGATTGGAATCAAATGCTAGGAAGTCATAAAGAGTTGTCTATCATTCTGTGCTGTGGTAAGGTGTCAGGATGATAAGGAGGACGGAGACAAAAGGACTTGCCAAACAGGAAAAGGACACTTGACCCAACTTTGACTCTGCTTTGTGAGACCCACTTTCCTGCTTTGTCATACTGTGAGAAAAATTTCTCTTTTATTAAATTTAGGAAAATGACAGAGTCCGTGGAACAAAGAAAAATAACAAGTAGG
>JAWWEU010000081.1:68125036-68163769 GCA_035583155.1 Acropternis orthonyx | reverse complement strand
TTCACTGGAAAAACTGCAGAAAACCGCCCCGACGAAGCAAGGCACCTCCAGAAACCACAGCTCTCGGCTCCGAGCACAGTGCCGACCTAAACCGCGTGCGTGAGTGGAACCGATCCAAAAACTGGAAGAAAAAGAAAAAAAACGTTCCCCTCCTTCCTCCCTCCCCCGGAAGCTCCCCCCTCCCCTCCACTCCGGGCTTCACTCCCAGTCCAGGTGGGTGAGGGAAAGGGAAAATTCTGCAACCTTAAACCCATAACACTTTGCCATCCTCTTTCTTTTATTAGTCCCGCCTGCTAATAAAACCTTCAGTAGATTTGTTTGTTTGTTTGTATTAGGCAAGGCCTTACATATCAGGCATTTCAGAGGTATCTCTGTAAATATACATGTCAAATTCAGCCAAGTAAAATAATGATTAGTAGTAACTTGTCTCTGTATAACATCTAAGCAGCACTTAGATATTTTCAATGTTTTTCAGCAAGCATGTGAAAAAGGTTTTTTAAAAAATAACATCACTGTGTTTCTGCTTCTGAAATGTGTATAGCAGAGCAGAGAGACTGCACAGCTTGAGTGATATCATCAAGTGGCAGCAAACCTAGGGGGAGGGCCTGATGGCAGTGTGTTTTGCTTCCACTCCTAGTGGACACAACTGCCCCTTCACAGGTAGCTTTCCAGCTATTTTATCTCACCCTGATTTTGTTCATCTTAATTCTTCCTTAGAAGAGAGGAAGACCATTATTGCTATCACTTCTTCCTCTCAATATGTCACCAAACCAGAGAACCTTAAGAAGGCTCATGTCCAGTCTTGTTTGATCCTCTTAACAGACTCTTAGCAGAAGCCCTAGTTCACCTCCTTTCTTATGGGAGGAGATACTTATGTGCCCCTCAAATGCTCCCATACACAATTCTGACTTTTTGCTTCATAAGTAGCTCATTACATCAGTATTAGACAGCCATATCCAGTAAAGGAATCCCTCTGGACACCGCTGCTCATGTTCTGTGCGATACTCGTTGCTTCTCTTTGCATCACTCTGCTCCTCCTCTGCTGTGCCTCCAACAAAACATTTCTCTGGCAACTTCTACAGCTGGCTTTGTTCCCCTTCTTCCTTCACCACCTCTTTCTCTGCTGTCATTCTTGAGGTTTTGAAACCAGCCATGTGTCATCTGTGACCTTCACATCTTCATTGATCTTCCTGAGAACATCAGCCTGTCTCTGAGTCTGTTTTCCGATCCTCTCATGCCACAACCATCTGACAAGACTAGCCAGAGGAAAAGGGTGTCCTTGCCTCCTGGGATCTAAGTTGGAGTGTTTTTTGCACCTTGGGTGTTGCACCATATGTTCATTTACAAGACAAGTAGTTTTTATTTGAAAATGTTCATACTAGCTGAAGAAATCTCTGACTGACTTTGGGCAATGCAATTTTGCATTTTGGGTGGGTAAAGAAATTGCAATCCCACTGAAAAGCTGCTGTGTAGAGATAAAGCTGTCATCCAGGCAGAAGGGTTGGTGATTTTAATTCATTGCTCATTTTTCTAAATGCTGTTGACACATGGCAATTAGTGGCAATCTTAGACGTGACAGATCCAGGCTCAGCTCCTGAGAACAGATTTTTAAATTAAACTGAGGTGACTGGAGGATTAAGACTGAGGGAGAGGTGAATGAGGATAGAAGGCTCTTTCCCTCCTTAATTAGAAACTGACTGATTCAGCACTGCATCCAAGCAAGTGCTTCACTTCAAGGGCATGAATAGTTAATAGGGAGAGTTTCCATACTAGTAGCTAAGAGTGTGCTTGTGTGCATTGCTGCATCTTAATATGAGGCAAAGCCATATATCTGTGATGGGAACTGAGATGGCCAGCCTGAACATCGTGGGAACTCAGGAGGTGCCAGCTGATTATTCTTGTTTTCCTGCCCCATTGTACTTGAGAGCAGGGCTAGGGAGAGGAGATGCTGAAGTAGCTCAAGAGAGTTTCTGTAGCCAGGTTCTCTTAGGGTAGCTTGGCAGGCAAGAAGGAACTTGATGAAGTTCATGATGTTTTTGGTTTTAATCAACTGCTCTTGGAGTGGTGTTTCCTGTCCATAGTTCTTCTCTGCCTTCCTGGCAGTGGGGGGTCTTACCACCACCTCTTCACTTACTCATGTTTATTCATGCACAGAAAGTCTCTCTTTATCTCACCTCTTATCCCCTTTCCTCCTCCTCTTGGCTTGCCATTTGGCCTCCTCCTCCCCCTTGTTATTCCTCCCCTCTGTTGTTCGACCCTCATTTGGACCATCCCTTGTTCTCTTATCACTGCCGGTTCCATGCCTGTCCCATACAGACACTCCAGCAGATGTGGTGGGAAATGTAAAACCCTCTGAAGGGAAGTCACAGCAGTGGGAGAGAGCCTGGAGCAGGCAAAAGCCATGGCAGAAGTCCAGGCTCAGGCAGCACCAACGACACATTTGTCGCAACTGCTAAGTGTTCCCTCCTGCCAGCAGTCTCCACCACCTACAGACTATTCCCCCGATCAGACATTCAAAAGAGCCAAACTGTGGTTCAGACCACATTTTGGAGTGCCCAGTGAGACTGGCAGAGTGACTCAGCACAAATCTGTTCCCATCAGGGCTTTCTGAAGACCTTGGTGTCAGAGGTGGTTGAGGTCACTTACACACCTGATTACTGGTTCACATTCAAAAGCGGGAGCATGTCTGAAGACATCTCCCTTTTAGAAGCTTTTTATTTTACAATAGGGTTTTAAAAGTCAAGCAATGTGTTAACAGTACTGTTCTCATTTTGACTGCATTTCCCAGCCCGTTGTAACTTTCCTTTTGAGTGTTTTGTGCCAACTCAACCCTTGCAATGGTTTTAGAATGGCAGCACAGAACTGCAAATGGCATGATTTATATGAAAATTAAAATGGCTTTTGAATACAGAGGATATGAGACAGAGGTGAGGTTTTCTTCAGCAAATCTGGAATTAAGGACTTAGTCTGATGTCTAATTTCTTCAGCCCTAGCCAGAGCTTGCTTGCCTTCAGCTGTTTGTATTTTATTTTACGGTTGAGGTTGTGCACAAAGGAAGATGACAGCTCCAGTGTTCATATGTTTCATCCAAGAAGCCATGAGATGGTTCCAGTGTTCGTAAAAGCAGTTTCTACTGGGTTTGGCTCAGCAGAAGCCTTGACACTGGCCTTTTCAGCATGGAGTCTTCCACTCAGTGGTTTTCTGGGGGAATTGCTGTCTCGAGCCTGAGTATGCCATGACACTTAATATTTTTCCTGCTTGAAAAATGGCACTTCAAGCCACTGATTCTTGAAATCCCATGCCCCCATCCTCCACACCCCCCTCCCCAGCTAAATATTTAGCATTGTTACTTTGGTGCTGCTGAAGATGTTATGACAGTGAGTGCAATTGTCCCTCATGATTTTTCAGGTGTTTCACAGTCCAAAAATGACAATAGGCTTCTCTCAACTTCATTTATTTCTTTAGTTATCTGAGGCTTATTCCCTGAGAAAATGTAGGATGTTTTAACTTCACATACAGAAAAAAAAATCAAAAAATATTCTGCTCAAAAAAAGAGAAAAAATTGTGGCTCCTTACTTTTTCTAAGTCAAGCCTAATTTGAGTGGCAGGAAGGTACTTTTCTGGAGTAGTCAGGCTTTTTTTTAGATTGATCCTAGAGGTCTTCTGTCTCCCCCAAAAAGTCCACAAGAAGTTTTCTGTTATCTCTGTCCTTCACCATTTGCAATTTGTCTCAAAAGGGCAAATGGTGGAAAGGAAGTGGAGGTTTGGAAGTGGTTGTTTAAAAAAAAGTAAACCTTCACTTTTCCCCTCTATCACCTTTAAAGTTGTTATTTATAAATTAACAGTTTCTTAATGGAGGTGGGACCTTT
Source organism: Acropternis orthonyx (assembly GCA_035583155.1). Lineage (NCBI taxonomy): Eukaryota > Metazoa > Chordata > Aves > Passeriformes > Rhinocryptidae > Acropternis > Acropternis orthonyx. The sequence continues at coordinate 68,159,900 of JAWWEU010000081.1, read as the reverse complement.
GTTATTATTGCTACCCTGTGACGATGATGATAATGCTGAGAATTGCTTGACCACCTGCCATATCTTCTTGTCTCATCTATGTATTCCACTAAAATCCTATAGCAATGATTCTGACCTTATCAGAACTTAAAACCATTTTATATTGTTGTTTTTTTTTTTTTTGTATCCTTCATACTTCCCATATGTTCAAAAATGGTTGAATTACAGGGGATATTGAGTCTTGCAGATATAGTTTACTTTTGAAAAGTGGTGGTGCAGTGGGTTGTTGTTGAATAAAACCCTAGAAAAATTATCTCTGTGGCATAAACATCTACAGTACTTGTCATGAACCAGGAAATGGATCTTCATGCCCATCTTGGATGTTCCCCAAATTGTCTGATGTCCCAGCTGGATGGGTGAAAGAGGAGACAGTAATTATCTGCAGAGCAAGAGAGACTTAGACATTAGGAACTTTATGCCTAGGACCAGCTGGAATTTTTGCTCATTCCTCACATATAGTCTCTGAGCTCGCCAAAGTCGACAATATGAAAAATATTAACAGGATTCAAGAAGACATTAGTAATAGATTAAGAGTGCGTACCTCCCTTGTGGGACTTTTCTTTTCCTTGAATTTTTTTTCTTTCAGTTAGAAAAGTCTAAAGGTGAGTAGGTGAAGTCAATTTTAATAATTCACAGACAATAATACATATATTTCTTACTTGACAGAGCTAGTGTTTAAACTATTAGCATTGTCTGGCATAACATGAAACAGGATCAGTCACTCATCCCTTTGAAACCTCTAACCTGGCCTCATTTAAATTTCTTCCTTCCAGCTTTGCCAGTACATTTTAATAGTCTTGGTAGAGCTCTCAGCTGCCTTGTGACTTCAGACTTTATCTACCAGCTTGTGGTTAGAAATAGAGTAAGACAACACCATTCCTTGTCATCTTTTCTGTACGCAGTGACACAGAAACCTGAGTGCTACAGGTAGCCATTGAAATTCAAAACAGACCACTTGATTGCTGAACAGAAATGAGTTTTTAGTCAGATTTTCTTTTTGGAACACTGTTCTGTAATTTTTGAGAGCACTCTTATTTTTTTTTCCATCATCTAAATTGCTGAACTGTTACTACTTTGTAGTCATCCTTTGTATTGAATAGCTGTAAGGGGAAAAGGAGATAAACAATAATGAAAACAAAAAAATATGGTTTAAAATAAGACACTTGCCTGTTTTTTTACAGGGATCTGTGACAAGTTCATGTTTATTGTTCATTGCATCTTTTACCAAGTTAGTGCTTTACAGACCTTAGTTTTAAAAATTTCCAGATTGGGTGACTAGGAGTTGAATTGCCTTTTTTTTTTTTTAAATTTTTAATTCTGCTTGCCCCATAAAATATTATGCTTCCACCTTCTGCTTTTGAAAGCAAAAACATATATTGAAGCTTCTTTACAATACTAAAGGCTTCTGACTAAAGCAACTGGCTCCCACTATAGTTTTTCCTTAGGTAACAGTTGTAAATTTCCAAACCTCTAATCTTTGGCAGCATTTTCCTCTTGATCCATGTTTCTGTTTCCATGTGTTGGTGGCAATTAAAAAGTGGGTTGTAAAGGTGAAATTGGAAACAGAGGAAATGTGAGGTTTGGGGGAAAGCTAGGTAGGGCCAGGTTTGCTCTGTGCACTGTTTTCATATCTATGAAAAAAAGCCTTCTGGGGCCTCTTCTTTTACTGCAGTGTCACTACTGATCACATGTTGCAACATTAACTCCTCGCTCAAAACAATTCTTCTGTAGTGATAATCCTATAAAATTACCAGTCCTTTATACTACACATTGTTGGCTGAGAGGGCTTGCTGATGAGTATCCAAGGTAGTATTTAGGTGTTTTTCCTGACCTTTCTTTCTCTGTCTCCTCCCCAAGGTGCTTACTGGTATTATCTCTGTATTTTATATATTTGTTAGGTGCCTTCTGGATGGCTTCTGGGCTTAAAATAAAGGCCAAAATTAATCTTGACTGCTGAAGTGAATCCCAAGAGTCAGATACCTCTGGTACTATAAACAAAAAGTTGTCATGATTAGAATGTGACTGGCCCTATAGATAAGTCACCCACCTCTGTAATAATTCAACAGCTGTGTGGCCTAATGAGTGCAAGGGGAAGGTGGACACAGAAGTAAAAACAGAAACACAGGAAGGTGCATTATTCACCACAGTAGAAATTCACAGCAGCATGAGCACTTGAAGAATAGCCAAAGGGAGTGGGTGATGGATGACAGGCAGTTTGTGTGCTGGAAAGTTCACAAAAAGTGTTCTTATTTTTGCTTTCTAGTATTAGCAGCCGCAATTAGTTCTACTTTGGCTTAACTGCTGGATGGAATTAAAAAAAATAAATACATGATTGACTTAATTAAGTTCTTAAATATGGGTTTGTGAAGGATTTTCTACTCCAGAGTAATGCCTGGGCAATTATCTTTGATACTCTTGCTAGCATAGCTTGCTATGACTGAGAATACAGTGGATGCAAACTTCTGCATCCAGCAGCTTCTTCAGCTGTGATATCCTTTCAGAGGAAGCAAGTGTGAGGATCATGCTTGCAGGGTGGAAAACTTCTGGGGAAAACCCTTCATATGTACAGGTACTTGGTAGCTTATGTACTTGCTGTGGGTTTTGTGAGGATTAACATTATGTACTAGAGTTCTTCAAAAGGGTGTTTTGTATGTTGACATACAGCAACTTAGGACTTAGCAGAACTCTGAGCTGGGAGGAACCATTCAGAAATGTGACAGTGTGGTTGGAGTCACTGTTGCTCTTGGCTGGAAATACCAATGATTGTCCAGTTTATCATAAGAGGAAAGGATCTGCTGAAGGGGTATGTGCAGTGGTCAGGGGAAGGTAATAAGTAACTCATTCTACACACCACCGAATGCCAATGACTGCTAGAGACAGAAAGAGCTAAATGCATGAGACGTGAATGCCTCCTTGGTTTGTTTTCCAGCTATCCCCTTGTTGCTGACTATTTACTGTAAAGCCTGTAGAAGCTGGGTTGTCCTTCAAGTCTTCCAATGTCTTTTTTAACTGCCAAGAACTCAGCGAGACACTGTTTGCAGGGCAAAACTTCACAGCATGTGGTATATCAAGAATGTCCTCAAACACTGTGGGATATGAAGGCTTTCTCAGGGTTCCTGTGTAACCTGTCAAAGACAGTTCAGGAGATTAGCATCCTCCAGTAGATGGATCGCACCTGTGTGTCACTTCCAAAAGTCATGAGTAGATTGTTGAGGCAGAGTAGGAAACTTTATATCAAGTTCCTCTACAGGAAAATGTTCATTTTGGATCAGAATTAACAGCAAATGAATATCCAATTAGAATTTTTTGCAGTTCCCTTTTATTCATTGCTATCATTTCACCAAATTTTGACATTCTCATAATCTAGCCAATTACAGGGGTCTCTATGAGATGCACTTTGAAGAAAGGCATTCTGGTGATGTAAATTATTTTACATAGGCTTTAAATATTAGAGAAATTCCCGAATAAGAAAAAGGAGGGTTAAACATTTCTGCAAGGATACTAATTTAAACTGTAATGCTAATGGGAAGAGAGAACTTGACAATGCACTGGTGGAGGTAAACAGACTCATTTCTGTGGAAAGGGTGTTGACAAGCAGTGATTTTTGGGAAGCCTCCAGACAGACTCCAGACTCTGACTTTAGGGATTTAGGCAATATAGAAATTGTTATTAAAAATTTTTTTAAAAGGCAAAAAAAAAATTCACTAAAACATTTACATCAGCTATGCCTGCAGGTTTTTTTTTCTTTTTTCTTTTTTTTCCCCATACTTTTGTTCTGTTAAACATTTTCAGAAACACTGGAACCTAGCACTGTGAAAAGGACTAATATCCTTTTTTGATGAACTCTTCCTGTGTTGCTTTTGTGTCAAATCAAGTACATTTCAGCTGCAAATTTAGTCTTCTTCAAAAGAATAAAATATACAGGGTCTTGATCTTGATAGACCTCATGCAGACCTGAACTGAAATGATCATATCAAATATCATGTTGTTGAATATGAAGTGGCCTTGCATATTTTCATGGCCTTAGGCATAGATATAGAGATGGCTCCCTCCAAAACCAAGTTCCAGGCATGCTTACAAAATCATTTCCTCATGTCCCATATAGTTTTTTGCTTTGGTTTATTCTCATTCCCCAAATTAATTTTTATTTTGCCTAGTAAGGTGATGCTTTGGAGAGAGGGAGCTTACAAGCATTCTGTTTTGCTGCTTCCGTTTTGCCCCCTCTACAAAACATCCCTTGATTGCTGCTGCAAAGAAAGCAGATTCCTCTTTCTGTATGCTCAGATCCCACCTGAAAACTCTCTTGTTGCCCTCAAAAATCACTGTACTAGTGATGTTCTGTGACTTCTTGTGCATCTTGATGACTGCTGTTGTTTACTGTTGTCTTCTTGCACTTCCCCGTATCTCTACTTATTTGTACTCCATTTCATGTACTGTGGCCATGTTCATGCAATGACCTAATGACTGAGCTAAGGAGAAAAATCTAGTCACAAGAGTGTGAAATGCTTCAGTGCAGCAGAAACCAGGTAAATTAGCTCATATAAAAGCGTGTTTGTCATGGTAGCAGTATGACTTCATGTTATTAGCTAGTTCAGTAACATGCTGCATGGCCTTGGATTATGAACATTTTGTGCAGGAAAATTTCCTTTGGTCCTGATTTGCAGCACAGCTGGAGTAGAAAGATCCTTGGTGATGAAAGGTTTTGAGATACAGACTGTAATAATCACCATTGTGTCTTTGTAAAGATTTTAGAGAAATGTATGTGGGAACCTATTAATTACATCTATTAAGATTCTGACCCATAAATGCAGACTTCCACCTGCATGCAAAAGCTGAGGGAAGCATATCAAACCTAGTTCACTGGCTGAGTAACAAAACAGCTTTTCAGTGCCCTGAGACCCAAGGAGCTCATCCTCTTACTGGAAATTCTTTGGATACAATCTTTAAATGTTTTTCAGTATTTTTTATTAGTATTTTCCACTCTTCAGTGGATCAATGGAAGCCTGTTCTGAAATTCTAAGCACTTCTTTCTTTTCATTAGTGTTTCAAATTAATGGTCTGCAACTGTAAACTCACATATTTGTACTGACACGTGTTTTAAATATAAAGCTCTCATGTTCCTGTAGTTAAAGGAAGATCCAAAGAAAATGAGAATATCTGGCACTCCAGTCTCCACTATCAGCTCATTAGCCAATTTTACAAATTTATTCTTCATGCGGAAAAAATGTTGTTACATAATGCCTTGTTGGCTGTATCATACAAGTGCTTTACTGGTAACTGTGTTACTATAAATTTCAAAGCAGTGCATATTTTCAGCAGTTACCAGGTATCTTCATGAACATTACTGGCATACTTTAATAAGACCTATTTTATATTCAGAAGGGTGGAAACACTGAAAGAGGTAAATGTGGTTTTATCTAGCCCTTATATGAATTGTATAGCACCTGGCTTTTTCTTCTTTCAAAAAGATTCAGTTAGAGTCATACAACAGAATCACAGAAAATCCTGAGTAGGAAGGGACCCACAAGGACCATCAAAGTCCCACTGCTGGCCCTGCACAGGGCACCCCAGGAATCACACCATGTGCCTGAGAGCGTTGTCCAAATGCTGCTTGGACTGTCAGGCTTGGAGCTGTGCCCACTGCCCTGGGGAGCCTGTTCCAGTGCCTAATCACCAGAAACTTTTCCTGATGTCTGGCCTAAACTTCCCCTGACTCAGCTTCATGCTGTTCCCTCAAGTCCTGTCACTGGTCACCAGAGAGGAGATCAGTGCCTGCCCCTCTGCTTCCACTCATGAGAAGGTAAAAAGTACCTAATAGATCCAAATAGACCTATCCTGTAGTTTTTCTACTAAAAGTGAAAAATTCAGGGTTAAGGATCAGGTTGTCTTTATTTACTGTGACCCTTGGCTGAGTTATATACAATTTCTGATGCTAAAGACTCTGAAAGTTTTGTGCAGAAAGTTTGGGAACTCATTTTCATTTACACTGTGACTTTCCTATACTTCTACATGAAAATGAACTTTACAGGGGAAGTTTATGAAACTACTTGTGTGAAGGCTACAGGTATGAACTTAATTCTGCTAGTGGCACATGTCATGTGCAGACTGTACAGTATTTTTGCAGGGCTGAGGCTTGTCTCCTGTCCTGTTCCTTTTCACTATGTGTTTGTGCACAGGGTAACCTGAGTGTACCTCGCTACTGAGATAGATAATCTGTCTTCGTATTTTATTATTCTCCCTAGCCTTACACTTAATTCTCTGCATTCTGATCATCTAATCACCCATCTTCCTATACCACTATTAGTCATTCCACTATTTTCCTTCCTCTTCCCCCCTCATCATCTCTTACCACTCCTTTGTAAATGTATATAGACATGTCATTTTTACTGTTACATTTCTTCAGAGCTAAAATACTTCTGTTTTACTTAATACTTTTTTTTCCCACAAAAGAAATATGAGACTCTTGTCCCAGAGCACTAATTCCGTACTACTGTTACTCTCCAGCACCTACTACTGCTCTCTGCTTTTGCTGCCCAACATGCAAGTGTCTTCTCCATCTTTTTGCAGAAACAGAATTTCAAGTTTTATTACAGGAGATGCCTTTTTAAAAGGTTGCCAGGAATCCCATGCTGTGCTTACACAGAACAAAAACAAAAAAAGCACATGCCTGGAAGTAATCTACAGGCAAAAAAGGGGAAAAGAATCCAATCTTGGTGGATTTTTTTTTCCAGATATTGATGGGTGAAACAGAACTTGATTTGGTGTTCATTCTTGATGAGATGCATGTGTTGTGCACATACACGTGCTTGTGCTCTCTTTCTTTTCTGTTTAAATCCCATTTAAACAGTGCTCAGTGACTGTTGGGAGTTGTAATCCATGTGCAACTCTGTCATGAGGCAAACACCAGCTGGAGGGACAGCTCTGCAGAGCTTTATGCAACCAGTTGAGTTGCTGAGGAGTCATAAAAGAGGGGGAAAAGGGGTTCGTGAGAACTCAACCAATGCCTTTTGGAAAGTGTTTCTTATACTTGCTTAGGAGATGCAAAGTCTGTATCTTGTACAGTTTCTTGTACTTAGCCAGGGACAAGATTACGAAAGAGAAAATGACAGAACTTCACAGCCAAATTGATACTTTCTCAGATTTGTTTAACAGGGTATTTCACACAGCTTCAGAGTAGACTGAAGGCACCTATACAAATCTGCTATTTACTACACAGAAAGAAAAATCTGCTATTTACTACATAGAAAAAAAGAAAAATCTTTTGCTTTTTATTGAAAGAATTTTTTTCCCTCAACAGAATTATGAACAGTGTGAATATTTCTGGTTGGTTCTCTACTCCTGATATATGTTCTTATTACCCATCTCTAAAGTCCCTGTTTGGGTGTATTTGTAGAAGGTTATCTGAAGAAACACAGATGTTTGAAAGTTTACCATTCTTTTAATTAAATAATGTGCTAGGGTGTATTTATTACTTTGCTGATTCTGAGCACGGGTTAACAGCTCCTGTACTCCAATACTATTGAGCAATTGCCCAGAGCACTATCCTAACACTTCTGTAAAACAAAGCACTAGGGACTGTTAGTGTAGAAAACTATAGAATTTTATAAGGGAATTTTAATGTGGAGGACTATTAAAAATAAATACCTCTATTTATGAGTATTGGTTAATGAGTGGAATGCTAAAAAAAGATGCTAAATAGTGACAGCTTCAGTGATAGGAATTATAAGCAACAGATATTTGTGAGTGGTGAATATGTCATAGTTGTTATTACTGAGTTTCCTGCCAGGTTTCCTTGGTGTTGTGCTCAAAAATAACAAAGTAATTTGTACCTGTGCTGTAGTAGAGCAGATCTTGTGAATGTTTGGTGATGCTTTGAGTTATAAAAACATCCTGGCTACATGGATATTTGGACTTGGGCATCTTCAATTTAAGTACATCCCACCCTTCCTGCTTCCCAAGGCACCACACTAAAATGTTAGCAAAATGAGAACCTTGGGAAGTGGTGGTGGTGAATGAGAAGGTAGCCTTACAGATGGTGTATGTCCTCTTAGGAAAATATGTTGAATTGAAGGGGTTATAAGCTGTGGGCTGTGAAACAGATCTCTTAACACTTGACATGAACTACAAGGGGAGCCATTCATTCTTTAGGTGAAATTGATTTTAACGTGCTATGGTGCTGATGCCTATTGCAGACCATCTTGCAGCATACGGAGGCCAAAGAGGTAAAGTGTGGAAATGGTCACTCAGATGGAGACTGAAGTCCTGACCAAAGACTTCGCTGGAGCCCAACTCTCATTTGCGCGGTGTGTTTTCACAAAAGGGATCCTACTGCCTGGAGAAAGGCTGCTTTCAATAAAATGCTTTCTGCTTCTCAGTGAGGGGTTTTAATGGGATGACTGCAAGGAGAGGCAATGGTAATCCCACCCTGCATCTGGGCAGGATAAGAATGGGAATTGCAATTACCATGATTTTCTTTTGTTTTGGTAATTTAAAGAAACACACATGCACACACATATGAACACAAACACTCTGTCTTGTCCTATTCTGTCAGTTTGGAAATCCTTGCTTCTTTCCCTCTGCCTTTTTTTCTGAGAAAATGCTGCAAGTAGGAGGTCTGTGAGCATTGCTGTACAGATGCTCCAAAGTGTTGGTTTAAAGGATGAGTTTATAAAACTCTCCCCTTCTGTGTGACAGCAAGAGTGCTGTAACTCCATTGCCACTCACATACTTTCATTTATTTACTGTGACCAATTAAAAGTCAGCTTTGAAGCAAAAGAGCCAGTGATACCATGCTTAATTCACTCCCAAAATCAGTCCCACATAAATAACTGGCAGTAATCATACTAATATTAGAGTAGAGGCTTAGGGGGACACTGGACCTCAGAGCTACAAACAGTTACCTGAGATCTTGAGTCCTGCTTCAGGGAGGAATTTGTGAGCAAGACATCCCCTCCAGGGTTACAGAGGAAGGAAGGGATGGCTGGTGTCTTGGCCTTAGGGCTTAAATGCTTGCCAGCAAAGCTGGAGCACTGAAAAGGTTCAACAGGGTTGTGGTGTAAATACTCCCCCACAGCCAGAGTCAGTGGACAGACAGAGACACTGAGTGAAGGCTCACTTTAGCTGGAAATGTTCGTCCTTTGGAAAACAAGTATTTTATTTCACCAGGCATACCCAATTCAAAGGTTCATTATATCAACATCTCAGAAGTGACCTTGGTTTCCAAATCAGCTATTACTGACTGACAGACATTGTTGACATGAGAAAGGAAAGCTGTATATTTACTGCCAGTAACCTTGCCCAAGCATGATTGTCTTCAATAGTGGCTGAGGTGGAAACTAAGTGGTGTTTTCTGTTGATTTCCTTACTCAGTTCCTTCAGATAAAATTTTGGGGTTTATTTGGGGTTTCTTTGGGCTGAGAATAATAAATTTTACTTAGATGACATGAAATAGTACAAGTACAGAATTTTGCATGTATTCAGTAACAATTCTGACCTTGGGCTAGACAAATATGTGCAGACAAGCAGAAGAGCCACTGAGCGCTTTCAAACTGAAGTTTTTTAGTGTCCAGGTTACTTGCATTTTGAGGTGAAAGGGATAATATTTCTCAAAAATAAAAATGTTCTTTGGAAATGCGAAACAATAATTGTTGCTTCAGCAAGATTTTCAACTTTAGCTTTTTGTGATTTTAAAGTTCTCCCTGTGTTTTTAGTCCTAAACTCTTGGTCTAGAATTGGTGTAACTTAACATACATTATGCTTGGCTTCCTAAATGAGTTTTTATTAAGTTACACTACTCTTTGCCACCTTGGAAACTTTTTAATTCTCACTTTACACTTAAGAATTCACAGCTATCTCCATGTGCGATGCAAACATTGGCTGTAAAATGAGCAAATAAAACACCTCCCTGCAATTAAGAAAGGAGGCGGTTTCCCAGTGGAAATAATCTGCATTGGCCATAGCAAGACCTACAATTCAGCATCTCGTTTAACACTTCAGATTGTCTTTGCATATGTAGGCTAGAGTCCAGCAACATTGGGAAATCCTTGGTGGATTGTAATCTGGAACACAAAAAGCAGCAGTCATACTTCAACACAATTGATAGCCTCTACTTACTAGCAGTCTTCTGGCTAAATTAGCATGGACATGCAATTAACTGTCTTTCACAGAGAGGGTGGGTCCTTCCAGATCTAGAAGAGGTCACAGATGGGGCAGTGTGGTGATGTGGTTACAGATAATTTGGTTTGCTCAGAAAAAGACACAGACTCCAGGCACTTAGGCTCAACACATGCAAAGCCAGACAGCAAGAAATGCCATGTACCACCAGCCCACCACATCTGCCCCCAGGTGTGACCCATCCAGACTGCAAATTCAGGCTTTTATTTTTCCTCTTTCTTCCTGTGTTTTCTGTCAAGAAAGTAACTTTCCATCAGAGGAAAGAGACACGATCAAGTGGGCAGTCTTTAGTCTTGTTGACTCTGGAAAGGAAGTAGTTTATAATCTTTCCTCCAGGTATTTGTTGTGCTGAATTCCCTCTAGGGGCTCTCGAGTGTTTTATTATGCATTTCATGGGACTCCTCAAGCTTTAAGTTCCAAAGTGGGAAGGAGTTTCATTATTAAAGCTGTGATTGGAGCCATGTCCTGAATATGAAAAAATCGAGTTAATAATTTGTTTACATGTCTGAGACAAAGCAAATTAAGAATGTCATTTCTTGCTGAGAAAACACACTTTCTTGGCAGACCTTAACATAGATGTTTCCAGCAGAATCTTCTCTCTTTTTAGTCTGTCTAGTGTTGGCTTCCCAGTTTAGTTTGAGATTTGACAATGCCCAAGGGAAGGGATGTGTCAGTTTTAAGGAATCCCCCACACCCCACAAAACTTGGAAATTTTACATTTATCACATCATGTCTGCCTTCAGGAGGCAAAATGTTCTTATCTGTATTAACCTTCAGCTTTTTTTTTTTTTTTGTATTATTTTCAGATGGACATATTTGACTCAAAAGTCAGCCTAGCTGCCACTCTGTATTGGTTCTCTTCATTATATGGACAGCAGCATTTAAGTATCACCTTACACATAAATAAGCATGGTACAACGAAGGTGTGAAGAGATCTGAGGATCTTTAACTAGTATTAATTACTCTACCATCTTTGACTTGATTTTCAGTGCAATTTTAAAGGCAGGCATAGGGATTTAGGCTAGTTTTGTTGACACAGCCCATTCAGAGCTTCTCTTCCTGGAAAATAGCCACAGGCTGAGAAAGCTTTGTGAACCTTGTAATTAAGTACTTTATGCCTCCTTCCAGTTGGTTGCAGTGGATGTTCTGTCCTTGTAAGAGTTCAGATATCAATTTCTTCTGTATTTATTGCAATTTGTATTTTTTCCCTCCTTTTGTGTCAGGTAGGGGAATCAAACTAGGGTATTTGGGATCCAAAGTAGCCATGGGATGACAGAGGTTGACACAGCTACAGAGTCATAGCCATTTGCTTTTCACAATTTCTGAAGCAGATTCTGAGCACAGAATTGAGACCTCAGTCTGTCCCTCTGTTGTTCAGTATGTTGTATCACATCCACTTTGTCATCTGTGTCCTGCAAGTTCCTGTCTTGAAGTCCTGGCCTTCAGAGGTTCATGCTGAGCTGCACCCTCCCACTGCATGTTTTAGTTTCTTCCTGGCTTAAAGGAAGCCCAGGGAAGTAGCAGGCAAAGCAGTGACACAAAGTACCAGGCAGGACTCAGATGGAGTCTCAATGATGTTGCAGTGCTCCTGTTCTGTGGAGGCAATGTTTTTCCAATGCTGGATTGAGCACCAAGAAGAACTAACTGGGTTAATGGAAAAAATGGAATAGCTTTACCTCCACTGCTGTCTTTCAGAAGCCAGTGGAGACTGAGTGGTACACGCATTGTAGACCTGCAGAAGTTAAGAGTGGTTTGAAAGCAAGGAGGAGAGCAGTGTAACTGTTACTTGGTTTTGGAGGAACATGTTCTTAGCATCTCTATATGTAGAAAATTCCTTGGAAAATCCCAGCAGATTAATATTTTCTTGTCTGATGAATCTGGCACAAAACCTAAGATCTGGGAATTACGATCAGTTTTAAAATTTTATAGATCATGAGAAATCAAACCAGAGGAATGTCACTAATACATTTCATGAGGTGTTCATCTCTGTGCTGCCAGGAGAATAACTGCTATATTTAACCAAGCAACATCTTTTCAGCCAAAAACAGTGGATAGTCCTAACTCATTAGTTAGCTAAGCTTCATTTCTCACTTCCACTCCCTTCCATCATATCTCTGGTGGCACAAAGCCCATTGTAAAACTGAAAGTTGCCTTTCATGTGGCTAGGTTGCACTGAAGGAGTAGCATTAAATGCCTTGCATATATTTTCCTTTTGTCACTAATACACATTTAAAGGATAGACAATTTCCATCCCTGCTGGCCCTTGTTGCTTTAATTCAATTATTTCTCTAAATGTGCTAATAGTCTCAGATTTCCAGTTTACAGAATGTGTTTTCAGCCTGGAGTGAAGTGCTGCTCAAGAGGCAACACAAATTTCAAGAATGAAAGTGAACGCTATGCTTTACTTGAACTGTTGTGTGCTGATAAATTCAGGTCTGATTGAGGTGGACTGTGAGGGCTGACTGTGTTTAACACACCTCCAGCCTTCAGAAGGTGCAACCAAACCTGTCTACTTCTGAGTGCCATGCTTGCCATTCATTTTCCATGTTTGTAAGCCATTCTTCTTTCCAGTATCTTTGCTGTGATTTTCAATAATTTGTGGCCTTTCTCCTTGGCAGCTTCACTTTATTACTTGAAGAATCAGAGCTTTCAAGAAACCCCATGAAAGCTGTTCAAAGAAATTGCTTCATATGTTAACTTGGCAATACTTCTCTATATGAGCAGCCTTGCTGTGCTCAATGTTATGGGGCATCCCAAGGGATGGAAGAGCAGTAGGGCTTGTAAGCATCAAGGTTGATTAGAACTGAGGTAAAGGATCCACCATCTCCCTGCTGTCTTGAGGTGGTATCATGAACAAACTGAAAAATTATGAGTTGCAAAGTTATGTCTTAGCTGAGCACCTTTGCAGCCTAATAGAAAAAAAACCCTGATTTATGACAAGGTGGAAGAAAACAAATCCAGACACTGGATGGGGGAAAGGCATCTCTGCTGCTGCTTATCACAGAAAGCCATATTAGTCAAGGAGCTGCTCAGGTTACACCCTCAGAAAATCTGTCCTGAATGTCCCAAGGAAGTAGAATCATAGAATCATTTGGGTTGGAAAGGACCCTTAAGATCATCCAGTCCAACCATTAACCTAATACTAGTAAGGCCATCACTAAACCATGTCTTAAAGTGCCACATCTACACAACTTCTAAACACCTCAAAGGATGGTGACACCAACATTTCCCAGGGCAGCCTGTTCCAGTGCTTGATAACCCTTTCAGTGTAGAAAAGTAATCTACATTGGGCCAAGTTTCAGTTCCAGAGCCCCACAGAAAACAAGATCATAGGCATATATATGTTGTTGAAAAGGTTTTTGGAATCAGGAGTTTTTGTGAGTGGTGAGGACCACTGTGAAAATACAAGTGTCACTCCTGGATGCATTCTGAGCAGTAGAATTTGGTCTGCGCTTAAGCCAAAACAGACCTGTTGAAGTGAACATACTGTTGCCAGGATGAAATGGTTGTTCGAGTAAAATGACGCTTCACTTAGTGTGTGAGCTTAGGGAGACATCTAAAGAAACTGGGAGCACAGTGACCATCTACTAAGAAGGAACCATTTCAAGAGACTGATAGACTTGGGCTGTTAAATGTTCTCAGACTGTGTGGCTGTTTCTTACAAAAATATATTATGCACATGTAGGTATTTCACCTACCAAAATTTTTGCTGGCTTTTTATTTTTTTCATAGTAGTGCTTCATGTGCAGGCATTTACCAGCAAGGAATTCTAATTGCATTATGTATCGTAAACTCAGAGGAACCACAGTTATTTTATAGACTTGAATTGCATTTGTTGATGTTAAAGAGCAATGGTTTGCCATAACCTCTTTTTTCTTTTATCTGTACCTTTCCACACTTTTTTCCTTTTTGTGTGCTTCACACCTTTTCTCCCTGTGCTGATCCTAACATAGAAGTACTTTTGCTGTATGCTCTTTCTCTTTCCAGCAGGTATGCTAGCATGGTTTCTTTGGCTTTTGACTTAACAAGTGTGCAACTTGGTCTTGAAATTTCAGGCACTTGAAGATTTTAACTTTCCTTCTTCCATCTCTTTTTTATCCACCTAAAATGAGGCATAATCAAATTCCACCTACTTCCATCTCACTTTCTGACTCACTGGTATATATTTATACCCAAGTTTCTTAGTAGATTTAGAAAACCAGCTTTTATTTATGGACATCCTGCCCTTACCTTTTTTCTGTGCCAAAATGATGCAATAGTAATTATTGGCAGTTGTAACATTTCCCTTGTATTAAGGTTCCTGGTTTATTTGTATCTTCTACGTACCAGCATACATGCATTGTACATGCATTTAGTTTTCTGGGAAAATTAGTTCACTCTGGTAATCAAAAGATGTCACATAGATCTGAAGTACAAACCCTTCACTTCTGGCAATTGTATGTGTGTAGGCATATATGCCTATACTTTTTTACTTCTAATGAGCTATCATTTGCTAACAGAGATCTTTTGTTCTCTTTTTTTTTTTTTTCCCCCTCTCAGAAACATTATTGTCACTTTACGCTGGTGTAAGTAAGCAGTGTTTATGTCCCAGTAAGTCTTCTACTGGTCACAGTCCACAAAAGTGTTTATGATCCACAAAATTTAGATCACTTTCTCTTATCTTTTCGTCTTGCTAAGTGTGTCTATCCAGATTAATTTAAACTTAAAGAGGATCATCAAATGAACCACATTTACCAGTATGTCTGTCCCCGTGGGGAAAACTGGTAAATGTTGCAATGACTCAAGAAAGGCTGAGCCAACTACTCAGCAAGCAACATCTTCAGAGTCTGTCCTGCCGACCTCAGGCGCAGTTGCTTGATGATCCCACAAAAATGTGGTCTGTTGCTTTGGTTGTCATAGGTCTGTGAGCCTTTGGGCTTTATGACAATCTTAGTACAGCTCACATGAGGTGGAGCAACAAACATTACTTTGTGGCATGGCAACATATTATTTAATAGTTTTATATAGCAATACGTGCTCTGAAGGGGCCATTCTCACAAGAAAAGCTTCTTTTGGAGTCAGTGGCAAAGTGTTAGCCACAGGTCTGCAGCAGGAGTGGAGCCCAGCATTCCCTGAGGAAGAGAGACAGAGATGTCTGAGTGCAGTTATGTCCATCAAGTTGCAGAGGAGCAGGGCACAGCTGCTGAAGTCAAATATCATATCTGCTTGAGCTCAAATTTACTGGTGTTTTCCCACCTGGGGACTATTTCCTCTCTGCAAAAGATTTCCTACATATCATATTTATAAATGTATATAAACATAATATGTGTATCAGTAGAGGGAGAGACATAAATATATACATATGTGTGTGCATCTATATATGTAAATATATGTATGTATAATACACACAAAACTTAAGTATACATTAACCAAGATAAGCTATGTTTGCCAGTGCTTTAATCTCAGTGGGAGACTGTTATTGCTGGAGTCAGACTCTTGAGCACCAGCTGAGGATAGGAAACGAGGTTCTGGCATGAAGGGTGTGGGAGGAATCTCTCTTTGTCTATCCCCCCTTATTTTGTTTCAGAATACATGCACAAATAACATTCACATGTTGCCACGAGTGATGTAATGCGTGCAACTGACTCCAAAAGAAGCTTTTCTTGTGAGCAAAGCCCCTTCAGAGCATGTATAACACTATTAAATAATGTGTTGCCATGTCACAAGGTAATGTGAATTATTTCAGAATGCAGATTTTTTATTCTGTGAGAAGTTGGAAACCTATTTGTATTTTTATCATCCCTATTGGTTTACGTATAGAAGATATGTTTGTCTGTATATGGCTGTACAGTGCATATAGACAGAGAGGCATGAGACAAATCTCTTCTGGCTTGCCAGATTTTTGTATTTTAATCTGTTTTCATTGCCTTTGCCTTTCACTTAGAATACCAGAAGCCTGTGGCACATAGATGCTGCTGTCTGTAGCTTGATCATCAGGTTAATGCTGTGATTTCCTGTCTCGGGAGGCTGTGGCTGCAGGGCGCACAAAGTACTGTAAAGCCTGCTTTCTTGCAAACATGTTTGTGCTCCAGCACAATCCACGCAGCACAGACCCATTTCCAGTTGTTTAAATTAAATACCACAAGGGCAAAATTTGCCTAAATTGCTAATGCACTGGGTAGGAAATAGAATAATAGAAAATGTCAAATTTCTTCAGGCCTCAGGGGAAATATGAAGTCAGTGTTTGGAAAGTAATCACAAAACTGTACCATCTATTATTAAAAAAAAATACTTAAAAATAAAGTCAAATAAGGTTTGTTCACATTGGCCTGAGAAGCAATGGTTCACATTTTCCCTCTGGCTCACAGAGGGTCACTGGGAGAAGATTCTGTATGAAGTGCAACTGTACTGAAGAACTGAAGAGGACAGTTACATCAGTGTGAAACAGGGTATGTGAAATCAGATTCAGAGCCAGCATGAAAACCCTCTTAGCAAGGGCTGTTTTAACACACATGGAATTATTAGCATATTATATTATTATATTATATATAATATATAATATATATTATATAATAGAATATTAGCACAATCCCTCCCCAGATAGCACAGATAGTGTCAGAAAAAAACTGGCTTTCCTGGATTAAGTATAGATTGCCAGGGTTTAAATTGCATGATAATGAGTCTGTATTACTGCTATTTATTTTAAGTACCTACTACAATATATTTGGCACAAGGCAAAAATAAAGAGTGTCTTCATCCTAAAGAACCTGTGGCATGAAAGCAGACAAAGGTAACATGACATGAAAGGACATACAGGAGGTATTGTAATCAAATGTAAATTATTTTCCTTTAGGGTAATTGATACAGTGAGTAAATTCTCTGTGGCCCCAGATAGGCCTCATCTCCCAGTAATCTAGAGCTATTCTAATTGGTTTGAAAATAAAAGTCCAGTACTTTAACTCAAAAAAACCCCAGCATATCTGAAAGGGGCTAGATGTTGGAAGCAACCTTAAAAAAAAACCCTGCCTCAGACTGATCAACCTAAAGAAAAAAAAAAAACACAACTCCTTCATTTAATTTGTTTTCTGTGATTTTAAGCAGTTCAAATAACAGGCCTCTGTTACCTCTAATTTCCAATTAATTAAGTAATTACGAAGAGTATTGGAAACCATAAGACCCCCAAGGATCCTCATGACGTTTTGTTGCTAGAAAGCAGCTTGTGTTTAGATTTTTCTCTTTTCCCTTTGTAACATATCCTGCCTAACTGCTGCAGGTAGAGTTCAAGCTGGCCTTTAACAGACAGCCAGTCTTATTATTTCCATTTGGATTGCAATTTGAAGGGCCCTGTGAAATTCTCTGTCAGGTGAACCCTGTCATTATGTGCAATGGGTTCAGGAAAAGATCTTCAACACTCAACATGTTATTTTCTCTTTTTCCGGGAAGTGTGTCTCATGTCTGCATGGTATACCTGTTATGACAGCAAAGAGAGACAACTGTTTGAAAAGAAGCTATGGTGGCAAGAGCAGGTCTGTGAAGCACTGCCTGTTGACATGCTGCAATGGAAGATGGGGTGCATGAACCGTGTTTGTACCTCCCTGGGCTTGGCTAGGAGCCAAATCCAGTGGGTTGTTCCCAAGAATCACACCCTGGTGTCAATTGTCTGCATATAAAGGATAGTTGTGGGCAAGAGCTGGGCTTTTGTACTATTTTGTTGACTTAGCTTTCTGCCCTGCATAGGAATGTTCTCCATCCAGAGAAAACAAATCCTGTCTCTTGGCCAGAATCTGTCTTTTGACTGGTTAAGTGACATCCTGACTCATTTATGATTAGGGGAGGGTGTACATTGGAAGAGGATTTACTGAAGAAGTTGTATTATCTTAAAATAGATCTATACAAAGAAGTATTTAAGCAATACTCTGCCTTTGTGTAGAGTATCAACCTACAAAAAAGTTTCAAATGGGATTTTACAGAAGTCTCTCCAATATTTTACAGGCAGCATATTTGAGTGCAAACAGCATTAGATGGGATTAGCTAAACATTCAAGGCCAGAAAGCCACCTGATAACAACTTGGGAAGAAAGGCTCAGAGTTCAAAGTGACCTTAACTGTTGGGGAAATTACATGAATAGGGTATGATTCAATGAGAACGAATGCAGAGTACTGCACTTAAGGAAGAGATACCAAATCTGCCATATAGGATGAAAAATAAGATCTAGAAAGCCATTTTCCCGAAAAGAGTTTAGCGAGATCGTAGAAGATTGCCATCTAAAACTTGACAGTGTTGTCAGAGTATTGTGGAGAAACAGATATCCTCTTGGAACTGATGAACAGGAGTATTGTGTCCAAAACATTCAGTGATCCTTCTACTCACTGCTGGCAAGGCACAGGATGGTGTCTGGTTTTGCACACCATATTGCAGAAGGGTTTAGGATGATGGACTCAGAAAAGGAACAAAGACAACTGAAAGTTTAGAAAATGTTCTAAAGAAAGATAGTAAGATATGTTTAGTACAGAGAGGAAGCATGATAAGTCTTTCAATAGGAGGATGCTCTAAAGGGGATGGGCTATGCTTGTAACTGGTTGAATGGGACAAACAATGAAAAGCCTAAAATGCAGAAGAAAGGGTTTAAATTAGCTATGAACAATATGTTTGCCACTGCAAGGCTGACTGGGAAATTGAAGGAATTGAACGCAGATCTTTCATATCTTTTGATATATGCTGATATATTCAGATGTTGCACAAAATCTGTGTATCGTCTCCTTTGGCCACAGTAACTGATATCTGCTGGTTTCAAGTTGGTCAGTGCATGCCTACAGTGCGTATAAGCCATAGGGCATAAGGGCCTTTGTGTTTGGGCATTTACATGTCTTGAAATGGAGTTTCAGTGAACTGGGCATGTTCCAGCCCACAGAGTTGCAACTGGGCTCATACGCACCCATGTTGGCCTGGATTAATTTAGAACTCTTGAAAACAAACATCCTGAATCACTGCTTGAGGTATTATTGCCTACAACAGTCTCAATCCTGACTTCAACAGAGGCAGCAAAGTACCCAAGCAGTGAGGTATTCATAAAGCTGTACTGTTACTTAGTAATATTGTGTCTCTGAATTGCCTGGGAGAGGTAATCAGAAATTGAGATACTAATAAATAGACAGTACTGCAAGACAGAATCATAAGTAATGCATTTGTGCACAAGCTGTTAACTTTGCACTTCTTTTCATATATTGGAAAGATTTGGATCAACAACTCTTGCTTTTTGAAGTCCTTTTTTCATATGATGTTATATTAGTTTCCATATTACACTATTTTTTTCTCATAGCATATTCCAGATGTATATTAACTAAATTAGTGAAATATCACCAGAACTTTAGAGGAAATATATGTATAACTACGACAAGAAAAAGTAATCTAGTTTGCAAAACCAAAATCTGTTCCCCAAATACGACAAACTGTAACGCAGTTAAGGTGAACTTTTTCCACCCATTCTACCCACCCTTTTTTCTTTTTTTTCCCCTAAGAGTGATAGAATATGAATTAAGAAGCTCAAAGCTCTTAGGCACTTTAGATTAAAGCTGAAGCATAGTAATAGTAGCTTGATAATTGAATGACATCTGCCAAGCTTCCTTAGGGGCTTCAATAATATGAGGGTAATAGATCATTAGGAGTGTTGAACACTGTGTCTGACATGTTTAAATTTATGGTATCACATTCCTCTAAAATAATAACTAGTAATGGGTTAAAAGCTTTGGAGGAATTTGGGATATACATGCAAAACCACAGAATAAGTGGTGGTACCAGTTAAATAGCTTAAGATTACCTACCAGTATATTTTAAATATGTTAAAAGGGAACTTACTTATAACAACTTTAACAATGTTTCCCTCCCAATTCCTTTCTAGAATGTGAAAGTGGTTTAGGTGAATGTATTTCAGTCAGCTACTGATGTGGGCTAGGATCCACCGCTGGGAAGCACAGCTCAGCTTAGTGGATGCCTGCCATGAACTGCTTTAAATCCATCAGTTTCAAGCATGTCTTTAGATCTGTACAGTCAAAAATTATATAATAATTTGGTTGGTTCATGTCAGCTGACAGAAAATAAATAGTCTTGGAATTGGATGCCAAAAATGCTAGAATTCATCCTTTAATTGAGTTCTTTGAAGGAAAAGACACCTCAAAGGAAAATACAACTTTATTTCCAATAAGAGGACTGCCCTGCCTTTAGACACAGCAGATCTCTGCAGAAGCAATGCTGCCTGCTCTTGTGGAATCCTGAGTTAAACAGGAGCATCTCTTACCAAAACGTGGAAGGGAATTTCTTGCAGCTCTCCCTCATTAAACTGGGAAAGTCATCACTGAAGTTATGACTACCTTGTGGAGCAAGGATTAAAGTAAGCCAAATAGCACAGGTCTGCAAAATAACTGAGTTGACATATATGTCATAGTTTGTGGAAAGGTACATAAAAGAATATCTTTGTTGGACTGTTCATGTTTTTGACGAACCGTTTCATAGTGTAGTTCATGCTTGACACAGTGGCTGATGGATTCAGAATATGAGCAGAACAGCCAAAAAAAGTAAGATAAATGCAATAATTCACACTAAGATGAGACCAGTCAGGTGCCCTGTGCTGTTCACCCTTTGCATTGTGTTGTCACTTACTGATAATATAACAATGGCCATGCAGTATCACAGTGTTGATACAAGGATCTGGCTGTGTTTTTGGTGGATTCATGATAGGTGGACCCTGATCTGTTCTGCCCAGAAGAATCCCGTTCCTCTCCTCCGCAGTGTTATCAAATCCCTCTTCTTGTGACAGGCCTGCACACTGCTTTCTCTGTGTCACTGTCAAGGGCTAGTGCATGGCATACCTCAGCCACAATCATGGCACTGCCATATATCTCTAGATGGGAGGAAACAACATCAAGCCAGACTGCCTTTTCTGTGTTGTGGGTTTTTCTTGGGAAAGTAATTTATTTTGGACTCTCGCTCACCAGCAAAGCTCAAGAGCCTTGGTAGACCCCAGAATTTCTAGTCCTGATAGAGTGGAATGGTGAATATTACCTAGATTTGTGCTCATATTTCATGTGAAGTATGTGGTATGAATCCTCCTCAGGTTACTTTTTGGCTATGGAATTACAGTGTAATAACAGATTATACCATACATTGCTCTCACAAATGTAACAAAACTTGGAGTTTTGTTTCTGTCAGACAGCTTTCGTAGTCTAGTGTCATGTAACTTCATTTAACATCTAAAGGTCATAAAGTACATGTGACACAGCTTTTTTTTTTTTTTTTTTATGTAACTTTAATCAGTAACAGCAGTCATTGTACTGGAAAATTATACTGAGAGTCAGAGGACAGAAAGAGAAATAATGATAGTTTTGGGAAGGTACGGATTTGGGGAATACTACAGACATAGTCACTACTACTCATACTGAAAATATGGTCATTAGCTTCAGTCTGACCAGGTCTGAGACCCTGAGATTAAGTAGAACTGTTCTGATTTATGCAGATGTGGCATAAATAAAATTTATGCAGGTGGCTCACTGTTTATTTAAGTGGGATTTTTATTTTAAAAATACTCTAAGACATGTGTGTTCCTATTTAAGTTCTTTTCTCTTTTTTCTTTCTTCTTTCTTCTTTTTTTCTTTTTTTTCCCTTCTTTTTCATAATTCATATGCATTTATGACAGAGCTAAGTGATGACCTGATTCTCCTTCCTTGTCCTCGGGTTGATCTCTGTGCTCAGGGAGGCACTGGCAGCAGTCGGCCACCTGACTCTGTAATTGCAGCCTCGGAGCAGGGAGTGGCAAGTAGCTGCATACCATGGGATAGCTGTCTGGCAAGAGGCCTCCTCCCACTTCACTCAGACATGTCAGGACAGCAGCTTGAAATGCTTTCTGAAAATACAAAGTGAAAATCCAGCAGCTGCAGGAGAGATGTCTCCAAGACGTGATACCAAGAATTACTCCAATGCTGTTCAAAAGTTCAAGGGATGCAGGCATGCTCCAGTGGCAGCTATGTGGATATTCCAGAGCTCCACATCTTAAAAGGTAGAAAAATTAGTATCTCGGTAGGTATTCTACCTTACTGAGAGTCAACAAGGAAATTACGAATGCCAGGTAGAAGGAGGAAGAGGAATTTTCTTACTCTTGAATGTTTTGTCAAAAATACTATTGCTGTATGGCAGCAGTAGAAGGCTTTTTGTAAAGGTGAATGAAAGCCTCCTTGAAAGCAGTGGAACAAGAATTCATGACGTAGTACTGTTAACATAATCTCTGTCAGAACAATGATGGTCTGAGTTACCCATTAAATGAGTTGAACATCTCCAGAGACAGCCATAGGAATTCTTGAATTCTCCTTTCTATCCTTCACTTAAGAAAGTCCTCAAAGTCAACAGTGCTTCATTGCACAAGCAAAGAGCACAGAATTTAACCTCTGCTGTAGAAACACAAAATCTTATTTTGCTTTTTTTTTTTTTTTTCCAGTATAGCTTTTATTTAATAAATACCATCCATTACTTGTCAGGAGTCACATTCCTTTGTTCCCGTCTTCTTTTAATTTGAAAATAAAGCTATTATATATTTCCCTGGTATTTTCCCTTGCACTCCTTCTGAGCTGAGAGGTGGAAATTCATTCCTGTCTTTGGGTGCAGAAAGCAATATGTAGCATCATCTCAGGGTATGAAATCACTGGATGGAAGAGTAAGTGTTTACATTCTCAAACAAAAGGGGATATTTTCAATAATATTCAGTAGTTCAGCCCTGATTAAAATTATTGAGATTGTGCTTAATGTTTATTAAATGAGAGTAGAGATATTTAAAAGTGTAATTCTTTTGCAAATCTCTGTTACAGAGCATATCTGCTGATTTAAAGGCATCCTGCTGAATGTTTGCATTTCTAAACCCCATATGAATTTGAGGCATGGCTAGCGGGATGTCAGAGGCATTAAAATTTTAGCTTATGTTGATAGCTGGCAAGAGACTGAATTCTATCTGCATATTTTAGGACTAATGAGAAGTTGTGTGAGTATTTTCTTTCAACCAGCTCTCCAAAAAGACCATGAATAACATAAACTTTACATAGCATTAAAAATAGTGCTGTATAAAATTCAGTCAGCATCCTATTTTGGAGGTCATACATGAGATAATAAATAAAATGAAAAAGTTATTTCCAAATGGGAAAGCAGTTGCAGAATATACAAATGAAGCTATGAAACAGGTTGGCTGCTTTCTTTGGAAGGAAGGCAAGTATTGTGCTTTTTGCGTAATTTATGAATTCTTCATATGTCACAAAATATTGTAGTTGTGTTTGCTTTCTTTTGAGGTTTTGACATATCAAGCCGTGACAGTGGTTGTGGCTTGCTTGAGAATCTTGCTGAGAATCTGTCTGCTGTGTGTTTTACTTCCACATCTCATTGACCTCAGGACAATCTGTTGTAGCATAACCTTTTGGTTCAACTTTGGCTATGTATTTTCAGTTTCTCACTTTGAGGAGAAATCATCATATCACCATTTAGATTGTAGTGCATTAGGGATCCACTTGGGGTTGTAAAGCCTGAAAAAATTCAGAGGTGTATTGAACACAGCCATAGAGAGACCTCTTCACTCCACCAAGTCTGGGGAAGCTATATCACTAGGTCTTCTCTGTGTAAATGCAGAGATGTATGTTCTTCTAGTCCAGTTTCCAGCTCTGAGACACACCATGAAAGTGCCTTTTTTCATCTCCTGTGTAACTGTGAAAATACTCTCTTACTTTCCAACTCCAAAGTAAGATTGTTTCAGGAGGTATTATCCAGAGAGATCTCTCTCTTATTTCCTCTACTCTGGCCTTTTTATGTGTCAAAGAAAGAAGCTGCTAAATGCTGTACATTCAAGTATGCGTGTATATATACAGAGAAGGAACAGCTCCTTCTGACTTGACTGCTTAAGTATCACTTACACTTTTGAAATTGCGAGCGCTCAGAGAGGTTTTGGACTGTACACTTTCACAAGGATGAATTTCAACCAGAGATCTCCAGCAGTTCAAGAGTTAAATGCTGTGCCTTCTCAGAGAGTAGAATTTCCTCCTCCCTCATGTCTAATTGAAGGGTACATATCTGCAACCTACTTTGAACAGATTTTGCATTTGCTGCACCCAATGTAATATGTCAGATTAAAGCCTAATTGATATTAATTGTCAGTTTGACAGGTATTTACGTAATACACCTGTGATTTGTCCATACTGCAGCATCAAAGAACAATGTAGTCCATTGTCAATCTTGTAATTTTTTTTCCCTCTGGAAGACCAGATCATTGTTCAAGAGTAAATATGAAGAATCTTTCAGGAGGTTTGCATTGGCATGTTTCCTGCCCAGTTGTGATCTGACTAACACAGAACAAACCCATGCTGATTTTGTAATGGCAATTCCAAAATGATCACGGATCACCTTGAAACACGTGTTTTCTGATAAGCAAGTTCCAAATTCATCATCCTGCTATGAAACGGTCCTTTTGCATTTTGTAGCATGTGGGATCTGACTCACCTTTGCATTATGCTTTTCAATTTTATCTTGATATAACCCCCATTGACTTAATTGCACTGGTGTAAAGATGGAATGGGGAAGTGGTGAATCACGCCCACTAACAAGTCCATCATGACAATATGGGAGTTGTCCTTTTGTCTTCAGGGAGGTTTCAGCAGTATGAGGTGACTCTTCTAGACAGAGTTAGATATTCTTTGCTATTTTTAGCGACTTGCAAGAAAACTGAGGTGTATTTGCCAAATCATACCTCAGTGCAAAAAGCAGATATGCATCCAAAGTCTGTAACCATAAATGGGAAATTACAAAGTCGGAACTTGATGTCTTTGAAAAGGCAGGGCATGGTGCTTCAAAGATAGTATTGAATGTAATCCTGACATTATGTTTATTTTTAGCCAGTGTGCAACATATGCAGTGTACAGTTACCTATAGAACAGGTGACGAAGAGATAAAATAAGTGAGGATGGTCACTTAGGTTCACACTAAAATAGAATAAAGGAAATGAAAAAATAAATGTACATTAACCATCGAAGTACTAGGATAAGCTGCAACCCCTGTACCATGAGAGACATGGATCTTGAGGCTTCAGAAAGATCTGGATTGTGGTGTTCTTGAAACACAGACTGCAGCATGAATTCAGGAGGGGAGTGCAGCAAAGAATATGAGTTGCCCTCACCAGCCATGGCATCTCTAAGGGCTGTTTGGAGGCCTGAGTTTTCTCTGACACATGTGACGTGATTCCCCAAACACCATGTAATGTCTAGCAGGCAGGATTTAACTTTTAACTGGCATGATTTCAGTTATATCAGCAAAAGATCTTGGTCTTCTGCCACAAACAAACAACTCTAAATTAAGTGGCCTGAATAATTGACTAAGGGGTTGGTTGTTTGTTTATTTCCTTCAATTACGGTTTGTGGTAACAGTGGGTGGAAATGAAATCTTGCCACTGCTTTCTGCCATCTATCGGATTTGGAGCTTTGTTCCTCTCTGAACCTTTGCATTGCATGCAATTCTTCATCATATATTTCCACTACTACTTGAATTCCCCCTTAATTTTTCATTCCTGAGGTTCTAATATATTACACTGGGCATTGTAGTAGTCTTGATCCAGGAACACTATTGGCTTTTCAAATCTGTGAGATCAGGGGCTTTTTTTCCCTAGTCCTTCCTTTACTTGTTCATTCTTTTTCCTACATTTTTGAGTCCTTTATATTTTTCTGAATGATTTTTTTTTTCAGACAATGTCTTTTCATTTTTATCATATTCCAGCCTCCTGAACTCTATAACATTATTGGCATGTCAGGTAATTTTCTTTCTTCTTATGATGTTCTTCATTTTCTTTCTTTGTTTCTTATTATGTCCTTTGTTTAGAAGTCCTCTGCTTTTCTCAAAGTGCAACATTTACATGTACTGTTCTGACTACAACTATCTTTTATTTTAAATGTCATTCTCACCATTCAAAAGCTATTATATAAAATCTCATATCAACTTGGCTTTTTGTGAGTTTATCTTGCTGTGCAGCTCTTACAGGGTTTAGTGTTTACTCCCATGGCATCAACTTCAGGCAAGAACTTTGTTCTTTTGCTTTGCCCTCTCACTTTGCATAAGCTACCAGTTTCTTTTCTATGTACTTTTAATTTCTGCATTATTTCTGTGAGTGCTCCAGCCTACTACTCCTCTGCTCCTTGCTCCTGCGCCTATTTTACCCCGCAAATTCAATATGCTGTTCCCTGCTCTGCTTGTTGTTGAACTGACGGAAACATAGTCTTTCCACCTTCTTCCTCATCCCTAAATAATAAATGCAGCCCTAGTTTACATAGGTAGCAACTGAGCTTTGAGCCTTTGTTCTACTTTCTGTTCTTAATTTGGTTTCTGTGACCTAGTCCCATACTCAGTCATCACCTCACAGCTCTGAAACTGAGTCATGGTCCAGCTCGACTCTTTGTAGTTTTTCCTGTGTTCACTGTTGATGCTGAGGTTGTATTTTGGGTGTAGTTTCATTGGTTCAGTACAGGAATCTGCAAGAGCTGGAAGTGTTCTTGCAGCTACCCAAAGTCCTGAAGGAGTTCAGCAGCCAGATGAGCTGCCTGTAGAACCCCTGCCCAGCTGATGCCTATGGTTCACACGTACTCCCTGGCCCTGCCTCATCCAAGGCTTGTGCCCCGTGTTTAACAATTGGCACTGCATTTGTGCCTGTGTATGTCTGTCTGAGAAGGCAGAAACAGACTGTTGAAGACTGTTTCATGAATTCTGGTGCACTGAAAGTGTGAACAAGCGGTGTTTAATATGGTTATCCAAGCTGTTTACGCTGGCTTTTTGAACCACATCCAAATTAAAATTCTGGGGAGGATGCTATTGCTTTCTAAAGATGTAACCCCCTATCTTTGTTCGTCAGCTCAGCATTATTTACTAATCATTACCTGTGTTTGGCAGAAGAACAGCAAATAAAATAGGTGTTTTGTATTTTACGTGGTCTTGGTAAATGTGTATTAAAATACAACATCGTTTTATTTGAACAATATTCATAAGAGAGAATAGTAATTATTATTAATGTTAGAATATTACAGTTTTGCTTTATGCCTTAGGAGATGACAGTCTCTGTGGTAACATTAATTAATATGTAGCTTGGTTGTGTAGGCAGAAAGCAAATAATCTCCTAGCAGATTATTAAACATTAGCATAGAGTCTTCCATCTCGTACTATACTTTGAAAGCGATTCTCATCCACTGTACTGCAACTTTGTCCTAACCTTATGCTAACCAATTTATAACTTGGAAATTATTCTGCTGACATCAATGGTGTTACATCATGCAAAACCTGTTTAAAATTAGGTCCAAGGTATTTCCGTTTTAATTTTTCAAATGAGTTCTAAATAGTATTTGCATGCTTCAGTAATTGATGGTTTGGGATTAGTTTTCTTTTTCTAGTTCAAAACGATGATTTTGTAAGGCATTTTAGTCTGGTTTTCCCCTCTCTTCTTTTTATACTGAAGTTGCTTCCCTAAGCAAAATCACTGACTTCCTGTCTTCCCCTTGCAATCCAGTTTTATTATGAACCAACACACTGAGTTTTCTGCCAGTTCATTCTTGAATATGGATTCTTTTTAATGCAAACAGAGTATGCAGGAATCTCCTACTTTACAAAACAGAAACTGCTTGTCTATCTGTCTGTGTACACAGAGAAACAAAAATGCACTAGAAAATACACTAGGAAAATATTTTAAAAATAGAAACCACAAATGAGTTAAAGGAACCTTATTAAGGTGCAAAGTCAAATATCTTGGAGCTAGGTAATGCAACCATTACAAGATCTTATTTTATCAGAGGTTACCTGCTTGCTTTGTCTAGCCAATACGCAGAGCATGTGAGATGTTTCAGGGATGTTGGACTGTCCAAAACTTAAGCTATCGATCCTTATCAGGTCTATGCTGGGCACGTGCAAACTGCCACATTTTTGTTTTACCAAAGGCACATGAGAACACATCCACCTGGCAAAGCTGCCAAAATCCTTTTGTTTTGAGTCCCAGCTGTAAAATGTGGTAGGACTGGAGCTTTCTAAACAGTCCACAGTTTTCTTTTGGCAGTAGCTGAGACATTAAAACAAATAGAAATAACACCCAAGGGAGGCACCTAGGAGCCAGGGATGGAGCCTTCAGGTCTCATTCTTCCTCTGTTCCACTCAAACTGGTACAATAAGGGACCAGAGGTCAGAGGGACCTCTCCAACATGCAAGGTCACAGGATGCAGCTTTTCACCACTGTGCTGAGATGTAGAAATAAAGGAGATTCAGGTGGGCACACATGCTCCACAGTTGTCTTTGTTAAAGGCTACATAAGGCCCTAGCAGCTCTGTGAGAGGAAAAAGCTGAGCTCACAGGCAGCTCAAAACAAGCAAGCATTTTTCCTGTAAGAAATTTTCTTGGTAATTTGCTTGGTGACACCGTGGTTAGGACCATCCTTATGGGTCTCCTGTCAACTACTGTTGCTTACAAGGAAGCCCCTGTCAGATTCTTCAGGTGAGCCAATGTCCTAGAGACATCTCATGGGCATGTGTTCACTGGGAGAAGAGACTCCTGGCCTCATGGAGATGAGTGAGCTTGTCTAAAATTTCCCCAGGCCCCGCAGCAGTTCTGTGACAGCCAGGCAGCTGAGCCCAGCCAGCCTTGGGAACAGGGGAGCTGCGAGGAGGAAGCGAATGGGAGGTCGGGGTGGCAGCAAGGCGGGGGGCTCAGATAAGAACTGTTCATGGAAATCCAGCCGACATGGGTTGTGCGTGTTGCTGGTCTGAAGATACATTTTTTAAAATTGTTTAAGTAGTTCCAGAGTCAGTGATGTGACCTGTAGATGACTCCTCCATTTGTAACTATGGAATGTAGAAGAAAACGGGAGAAAAAACTCTCATCTATGACTAATTCGGCTGTTCTGTAGAGAAACTAATTTATTACAGTTAAAAGGGATTTTTCTTATTTGTCTTATTTTTAAAAAGTTATTTCCAAACTTGACATGGCATTTATTTTTCCTCATCTGGATTTCAGATTGCTCTTGTTTTTACTGAAAATCCTTCAAGAGGAGCTCATTTTGCAGCTTCCAGACCAACAGACCTTGAGCCCATGATAGTTATTAATTTGCCTGTTGTTCAGATGCTACAATATGCTTCTCTCTTCAGTTTCTATATGTTACTCCTGTTTTATAGTTGTAAAGAATCACAAACACACTGGGATTTCTTTTTACAGAGAACTGACTTCAATGTATACATTTTCACTTATATCTGATAATGGGCTGTCTTGACTGTTTATGAAAGCCAAACAGAATCTGATGATGCTAGGTTTTAACTCTTACACTGATGCCCTGATAAGGTCACTTATTTCTTTGCAGTCCCTTTTGGTGAAAGATAATGACAGGACAGTTCTTAAAAGTCAGGACTGTATTTTACCCAATGTGATTACACATCATGGCTTCAGTGGGGAAAAAATAAAAAATCTCAGTTTATATTAACACATGCAAATCAAAACAATCCCAAAGTCAAGGTAGAGGGAACATAGCATCATCCTGCTCATAAGCCAGTCTCATGATTTTTGAAGGTTTGGATTTGACAGCCAGCCAAGCCTTTGCATGTGTCCTGCAAAGTCTCATTCTGGTTTGGGGGAGGGTTTCATGCATTGCAGGGAAGGTAGCCTGAAGTTGTCCCACACATTGATGCATCCAGCACAAGCATACTTCTCTATCCTCTTTGATTTAGAGGGATTAGTTTGTTCATGTCCTAATGAATCTACCCTGAGGAAGTCAGGAAAGCCTTTAAAATAAGAAGATAGTGATGAGTTTGGAACATTACACACAGCATAATTATTTTCGTGGATAGTTGAAGTATGAACAGCAGGAATATTTTTGCCTTCATTCTACTAGGATTGCTACACCATGGTCCCTCCATGACATCAACAGCAGAGCTCCTGCCTGGAGAAGAAACTAGGAAATACAGAGCACTTACACTTTTACAGTGAAAATACTTTCTCCCCCAAAAGACCACTTTGGTCTTCCCTATTATAAAATGTAAACACTTTTTTACAGTTTGAGTATAACCACACTTTAAACAGCTGCTGGCTCTCACCTGTACTGCAGCTCTGTTTCTGCAGTGAATTAAGCCCTCTCTTCATGGACTGCACATCAATTGCAATTTTTAAAGTACTTTGGGATCCTTTGGGTTGAAAACCATGATTTAAATTTAAGATATTAAATCGTTAAGATGAATAAGAGCATTACCAGATGCTGATGTTCATGTTATAGCCCTGCTGTTAACAGCAAGTTGAAAGATACTTACACTTCATCTCTGTAGCAGGTATCACATTGCAAACCCCCTTTCATTAACTGCACTTTAAAAGTCGTGAGGAAGTTTATCCCCAGCTAATCCCATTGTACAGCAGCCCAGAACCTGCCTGATCTTATAATTAGGAATTTTCTTCTTATTTGCATTTTTAGCAAGCTTATATCCATCTGCTCTTATACCACTAGCCTTCATTTAAGTAGTTCTTTCCTTTGATGATGCAATACCATCTTCTCCCAAGTGACATTATAGCACATAGTTGTATCACCTTGCAGGTTTTAGTATGGTTCACTAAACAAACAAAATATGTCCTTGTGTTGTTATGTTTCTGCATCCCTTGACCATCCTTATAACTTCTTCCTTTATCTGAACCAAATCCAGTTTGGTTTCTTTTCACAACACTGCCAAGAGTAGTTTTTGAATGCTACACAGTATTTGAATAAAAGATACATAAATCGGTGTCTTACACACTAAGAGTAATGCTTCCCTACTGTAGCTGGAAACACCTCATACTACACATACTAAGATTGTGTTTCCCTTCATGGTTGCATCATACTTCTGATTCACAGTCACCTTTGATGAACTGTTACCTCCAGGTTCTTTTTTACACCAGTTGTTTCAGA
The DNA here is from genome assembly GCA_035583155.1 of Acropternis orthonyx. NCBI lineage: Eukaryota > Metazoa > Chordata > Aves > Passeriformes > Rhinocryptidae > Acropternis > Acropternis orthonyx. Next base: position 68,128,753 of record JAWWEU010000081.1, on the reverse strand, counting down.
ATACAGTGAGACTTTTGTTTCTAGTCTCTAGGTGAGTAATCTCAAGCTTTTTCCTCTTGACTCTCAGCTTTTCCACAATGGCAATCTTCATGCTAAGCCAGTTTTTTCTTTCTAACCTGAACCTCCCCTGTACTGATGTTTCTCAAATTTAAGCTATCACCAACCTTTTTCAGCTTGTTTGTAGTATTTTTGATGTTACAGAAAGCACCTGTAATGATTCTTAAGGCTGATAATGACAAACCCAGCCAGTAACTTCATGCCAACCTAAGACTTCCTTTTCTGATCTGTTGCGATCCCCCTTTATGCATTTTACTCTTGCTCTGCTGTACCTCATCTTCTCCAGCTTAGCTGTTGCTCCAGTTACTGGAAGGACAAATCATAGACTCATAGAGTCTTTTAGGTTGGAAAAGACCTCTAAAATCACCATATCCAGCCATTAACCCGGCACTGCTATGGTTACCTCTAAACCATATCCCCAAGTGCCACATCTACTCATTTCTTGAACACTTCCAAGGATAGTGACTCTACCGCTTCCCTGGGTAGTCTGCTCCAATGCCTGACCACCCCTTCAGTGAAGAAATATTTCTTGGTACCTGATCTAAACTACCCCTTGCGCAACTTGAGGCCATTTTCTCTCATCTGCCACTTCTCACCTGGGAGAAAAGACCTACCCCCACCTTGCTGCAAACTCCTTTCTGATAGTTGTAGAGAGTGATAAGGTCTCCCCTGAGCATCCCCTTCTCCAGGCTGAACAACCCCAGCTCTGTAAGCCATTCTTCATCAGAATTGTGCTCCAGATCCATCACCAGCTCTGTTGCCCTTCTCTGCACCTCAATGTCCTTTTTGAAGTGAGTGGCCCAAAAATGAACACAGGATTTGAGGTGCAGCCTCACCATTGCTGAGTACAGGGGACAATCTCTGCTCTGGTCCTGCTGGACAAACTATTTCTGATAAAAGGCAGGACTCAACCTGGCCAAGAAGGCCCCCATGGATGCACTGCCAGCTTATGTTCAGCCAGCTGCCATGCAGCACCCACAGGTCATTCTCTGCTGATCAGCTTTTCAGCCACTCTTCCCCCAGCCTGTAGCACTGTACAGGGTTGTTGTGACCCAAGGGCAGGACTCAGCACTTCATCTTATTGAACCAGATACAATTGGCCTTGTACCATCAATCCAGCCTGTCCAGATACCTCTGCAAAATCTTCCTACCCTCCAGCAGATCAATACTCCTGCCCAAGTAAGTGTCATCTGAAAACTGACTGAGAGTGCACTTGCTCCCCTTGTCCAGATCATGGATAAAGATGTTAAGCAGGGCTGGCCCAAAACAGTGAGCCCTGGGGAACACCTCCTGTGATGAGCCCCCAGCTGGATTTAACTCCACCCTCTGGACTTGGCCAGCCAGCCAGATTTTTACCCAGTGAACACTGCATCCAGTCACACCATGATTAGCCAATTTAGCCTGTGTTGTTCCCTATCATGCCACAGCTAGATCACTCTTAGTAGCAAATACAGGGTAAAAGCTACTTGGATGCTTACATATTGTTCTGTAATCTATGAGACAGAAGTATCTTTTGTAGTGACAGGGCATGGCTAGGTAAATCAACATTAATTCAGAAAGTTTGAAGTAAAGAGTTAACACCTTTTTTTTTTTTTTCTGGATTCAGATTCAAGGTCATTGGGTTTGTTCTGTCTCATCTAAACCCAAAAGGAGAGACGTTTTCTGCAAGGCCAGCAATTTGTGCAAGTTTTCCTTTAATGTTGTGTTTAGGTTTTTGTCCTTTAAATCTGTGCTTTACCTATTCCCATAAAAGACTTTTTATGCCTTATGTTTCAGTGCTCTGAGGCATGTTCTCCATAAGCATGAAACCATCACATTTTACTTCATGCGCTTCCTCTTTGCACTTCTAGCAGCAGTTCCACCGACTGGTTTGTTACATTAGTACAACCAACATAGACAACACAAAACTTCTGTTTTCAAATGAGTGCCAATCCTGGATATTTCCTTCTTTTTTTTACCCAATTCTGGGTCAGAGGTTCAGTCTTGCAGACCTTTGACTGCTTCTGTACTTCTAAAATTAGCAGGACTACTCATCTGCTCATTTTCATGTGTGTTTTTCTGCATCAGGGCCACAGCACTTGCAACCTAGCAAGGTGAAGATCCATGTTCTGCTGGTTTATTTCCCATTGTTTTGCCAGCATTTGCAATACCAAACCACTGACTTAGCATTCCATAGAAGGCAATACAGCTGACTCAAGCATGATGTTACTTTCATTCTTATGCTTCAAGTTATATGCATGTCCCCCTTTATTCAGCCTAGCCAAGCGTTGTTGGCCATATGCTATACCATATGCTATAGCTCATGTGCTGCTACATAGAAACTTTTGATAGGATTATCTGAATTATCCTCAATGTAAAATAAACCAAACTTTATTAAAAGTAAATCTGAAATGCCAGAGTAAAATTGCTCTATGTTTCATGGCAGATCTCAGGTAGGTGATGTATCTGGAAGGGCTTTGATTTGTGGAGTGCTGGTGGGAGTTCTTTTTAATAGGTGGTGAATTCAGTTTGGGATTTTTTTTTTTTTTTTTTGTCTTTTAACTCTAAATCTCAGTATTCAGGAACAACGGTGTGAAGCAAACACAGATCGGTTGTATTTTTAAAAACTATTTTAGTCCTGTTTCCAACTCCTCTTGTGCTGACATTCAACAAACTGATTTTCTAAAAGGACTGTCACCATCAATTTTGCTTTTTAAAGTACTTTAATTCTTTCAGCATGTTCATATGGTTTTATAAAGCCCCAGATACATGGCAAATCCCCTTGGTGTTGTAAGACAAGATTGCTGTTAAAAAATGTTTAGGCTTAGTCAGCTTCTTCTCACTACTGAAGTCATGAGGGACTATGGGAAATGGTGTTTATACTAAGTTTAAATTGATAGGGCAAGTTTAATGCAATCAGGTCAAAGGTACAACTGCTTAGCTAGTCTCATCAACCACTCAGGTTTCAGCATCAGTTTATAAGAAAAGGCCTGTAATGATAACATCTGACTGGGAGCGCATGGGCTGCATTCTCCATGTAGTGATTGAATGTAATTTAATGGTGGGGAGGAGCAAACCAAAGGGCAGCTTCATTCCTGAATTCTGATCCCCAATAGATAAGTTACAACTGCCAGACTTTGATCACCCCTGTTATCAATTCACTTGATGAAGAGCCTTTCTCCAGTATAACCTGGACAGACATAGTGTCCTTGAAGGAAGGAGTACAGGCCACTGAAAAGGCTTGGGAGGGGACATGTCAAGTCCAGGACAAAATTTTGTGGTTTCCTAGTGCATACATGTGTGGCTGATTGCTGGTCAGGCATTACTTTGAGTGAGCGCTGAGTGACCCAGGACAATGCTGAGGAAATGTGCTGGACAGAATAACAAATTGGGCTTCCCTTCTAACATGAGAAAGCATAATGCTCAATTATGTATTTCCTGCCTTGTGCTATCCCCCTTGGTATGTGGCAACCTAAATATTCAAGATGACTGCCAGGCAGACCCCAAAATATATACTCACTAGGAGAAGGTAGATGTCCAAGACATCCTGAGGGATTTTAATCATAGGCAAGTCTGGTCTGCTGATCCTAATCCAGACTGTAACTGGGTGTTATGGGTTTAAAATCTTGGAATTTTTCTTTCATCTACCAACCCTGCACCTCAAAGGAATCACCTTCTGTC
>JAWWEU010000081.1:68082777-68124936 GCA_035583155.1 Acropternis orthonyx | reverse complement strand
AACTGTAATTCTGACTTGTAATCTGCTTGTGAGTTAGATTCATTCCTCCTGCTGGTTTACCTTTAAACTAGCACACTGGGGCTTTTGGATACAGAATATATCTGGCATGCTGGCCAAATAAGGTTGTCAACAAAAAGGTATTGCCTTCTTTGCCTTATTTGTACCATATGGAATTTCCTATCATAAAATTTTAATTTCTTTCAGTGAGAAAGTTTCTATATTTTGCTTCACACAGGCTGAAATTTTCTATGTTAAGTGTCTGTCCCTAGCTGAAGAATTTGGGAAATTTCATTCAAAATAATTAAAGAGAAGAAAAGAGACGAAAAGAAAAGAAATTTAAGTGGCTTGTTGTCAAAGAGCATTGGTAACATCCTGCTTTGAGGGGGACTTGAAATGGGGTGATGCGGTGATTTGTATGTCATTGGCATACCTTTTTCTTCCTGTGAAAATCACTTCATGTTACGAGATTTAGAAAGAAATCACAGTTTACACACACTTAGCAAAAAGTCTTTAATTTTTCCAGGTAAAATGACAGAATATTTAATTCATGTTCAACGTATTCAGGCTTCTAATGGTGCTAAATGAAATGTTTTTTCTGAGAATCATCAAGCATCCTCTCTCCATCCTGCCAATACCGTCAAGTTGAACTGAATTAATCTGAGCCAACACATGGCATTCTGTGTGGTTAGAGGAACTACTTGGTATGGAAGATCGACATTGTCTCTGTTTCCAAGTTTGCTTACTCTGTATTGCTTACACTGAGGCAATGCAGACCTCAAAGCCTAGCAGGTTAGTGATTATCCGACCTAAGTGTTTTCAGCAAAGGTCCCATTAAATTTTCTTTGGTTGCACACAAAACAGGGAAGCAGGTTCTCAGTTATATCTGTCACCCAAAAAAGGAAAATACTCTCCTTTGTCTCAAAGAGCATGTGTGGGTGGGCTGTCTGTGAGTTACAACATTTAGAAGATCCTTAACAGCCAATATGGGACCCAAATGTCAAATATACCTCATTTCAGCCTACAAGTCTTTGTAATCATATATGGCACAAGCTTTACTCTGGATGGGGGCATGCATTTTTTCCATTTTCTCTACACATTTATGTGAACTGTTCCCATAAGGATGTTCCTTATGATGTGTTTACATTGGGTTTGATGATATTCAATGCATATTCAGTGGGGATGCCTTTCCTTCATGTCAAACGAGTAAAGGACAATTCTTGGCAGTCAGCAGATCCCTGTGTTTTTCTGACATTCATTAAGTAAGAAAATTCAACATATGGATTAGGTTGGTAAGAGTTGCCACTTCTTTTGAGGAACCAAAACCCAGGGAGACCTTTCAACTTGCCACAGATCAGTAGCAAGACAGAACATGGGATCTGACTCCCACCCCTGCTTTCTAATCATGAGGCAACAGAGTCCTGCTCCTGGGCCAAGGCACATCCAATTACAAGATTAGCTTTTGTACCTGGTAAAGGGTAGCATTTGCCTTGTTACATATATTTTACTGTGTGAAATTATAAATCAGGTAGTAAACCACTTTCTAATGGCACAGAAAACAGTCAGTCAAAGCTTGGCTCACAGTTCTTCCACAGCTTTGAATTGTCTCAGTAGTTTTCAGAGCTTAGCTTAGCAAGTGTAATGTGTCTTCTCATATAGATGGGATGAGGTCCTACTTAAAGCTGTAATGGTTATATACATCATACATCTAAATGTATAAACTGATTTTGAACATACTGGAAAAGCTAAAATACCAACTCTTAAACCAATGAATCATACTTTGTAAGGGAGTGGTTTTATATATAATATATAAAATCCAACTGTATATGTATAGGGAAGATGAATACTTATACATCACATGTGTAAGATATAAATGATTCTGATGAACGTGTCTGAAGTAAATTATGTTACTGCTCTGGTTAGAACTATTTCTACATTAGTTTAAAAATGGTTTTGTTATACTGTAGATTCAATGTCAGGAAGATGAAGGAATCTGGGCTTTTAACTGCAACCTCTACAATGCAGTGTGACTCCATGGGGATGTTCAAAATTAAACGTTTGGTTTAAGCATTAAACACTAAAATTTTATTTTTAATTCCTAGTCCTGTGTAAAAGCAGATTGGGAAATGGTTTACAATACTTCCCGTTGGGGGCTTCTACACCAACAACGTCAGAAATGACATCACTTTTCTGATAGTTACTTTTGTTGCTTTTCAAGAAAAAGTCTTTAAATATCCAGCATGTAATTTTCCTGCAATAAGTGATAACCTTTATAACAGGTCTATTTTTTCTTTTACAAGAAGGATGCTTTTGTTCCCTCTCCGAGTTAGCTGACTATCAATGGTAGTTGCCATCCATACCCCAAGTCCTGAGAGGTGTGGAAGGATTAATAACTAGAGGCAGTTGTTGTATTCTTGGTTACCCTTCTCCATATTCAGAGCTTGGGAGGAGTAGTGTTGCAATTGGTCCCATGGTGAATGGACCCATGCAGCTGTGTGCTGGAAGGGTGGTCTAAGGCATGGTGTCAGCTCCAAGTAAGGAGACCCCCTTGATCCTTTTCTTATTTTGTGCTCAAAGTGTCTCTTCCCAGGTGAAGGACCAAGGAGAGAAGGCAGCCTTTGTGCTCCCTTTGCCTTCACTGGCATTAGACCCCATCTTGGAGGCTTTGCACTTGGGAGAGGAAGTTAGCTAGCACACAGTCTGTAAGGGTGATGGGACAAAAACGAGTGTAAGAGGAAAAGTCCCAGTCAGAATGAAAAAACCCTTCAGGGAAATGGGGAAGGGAAGAAACAGCAAAAGTTTGAAAGCCCCAGTAGGACAGACTGAATAGATGTTAAAGACAGATGTATGAGGGAAAGGGGAATATAGCAAATGGAAAAGAGGTATTCAATGAAAGAAACAAAAACAGCAAGGAAAGATGAAGAAAGATCATGACTTCTTAAAAGAGAATGTATATGAAGAACTTAGGGACAGGTATAGGGAACTTTTTTGTGGCACTGAAGTATAATAATAATGATACTAATAAAAAAATTTTCACTGTCCATCAGTGAGAGCTTTAAATAGCAAATTGAGGAATGCAATAATTGAGAACAAAATGGAGTTTGGAGGACCAGTTTGGATATGTAATGAACAAAGGAAACAATAAGAGCAATAATCTTCTTAGATCTGTCATGTTTACAGCAGACTCTGCTTTCCACTGGGTAGAGTAACCAGTATCCCCAGCTATGGCAAGATACAGCAATATCTGCAATGGTAGGTTAATCCAGGTTTATGTTCCCCTCAGTCTGAGCTGGGCATGTTGACTAAGACAGCTGTAACACACAGTTCTTTCCTTCCCAAAGTAGCATGAGTGCTGTGAGAGGCTTGTGGTTGCAATTTCTCCTTGTGCCAGGTCCTTCTCACATGCCCATCTGTGATCTCTAGGCTCTTGGAAAAGTACCTCTGTTCTAGGACACTGCTCTCATTTTCAGCTACTTGAGTGTGCTGCAGCCTATACTCTCAGATAGTCTGCTATAGTGTTTCTGTGCATAAATTATATGGGAAATAAACAAAAGCATGTGGATTTGGTATAGGCTAATTCGTATTTTTAAATAGAGTGCAATTTGCTATTAGCAAATTAATCTCATTTATCCTAGTTTCATTTGTTTAGTAGAGTTATTCGTGTGCAAAGGAGTTGGCAAGTGCTGCCAAATCCACTCATAAATCTGGCTGCTGAACACAGCATTTGTAAATGGACTTATTTGCCATTCTCATTTTGTAGTATGCTTATTTCCACGACAACCCACTATGACATTAGAGAAATTAATGGCCATGCCTTGAGAATAAGCAAAAAGAAATTATTAACCTGCCAATATTGCACAAGGACTACCAGAAAACTGTAGTGAGCAAGATGGATTGGCAGAACTGGGCTCTTTTGTCAGTGGTGGAAATGGTCTGACTGACCAGTAGCACAGTATATTAAAAATCAAATTCCAAGTATTTATGTTCATCTTCTCATTTTTTGAGCTTCCAGTTAGAAATTATTGACAGTGCACACATTCATGTGGCTACAATAAATATATAAATCTTTGCCATACTTCAGAATTCTAGGTTATGGAATCCCACATGCTGCAGATGACATTGAAGTGGCTGCAGCATTTTAATTGATTTCTGTAGAGTATCACAGTGGTATTATCTCCATAAGAGAGCTGTGGGCTGCCCTAGAAGCCCAAGGGCTGTATCGCATTTACATGAAATGGACCATATTGCCACCTTTGGAATTAACACAAAGGCGAGTCTTAAAGACCGTGCAGATCCCAACATGCAATGAGCCATCTTAGTCCAGGCAGACACACCAGGAACTGTGTATTCCCTCCAGCACAAGTACCTGTCTGCCTACCAGGGTGACAGCAAGCCTCACTGCAGCTGCACGATTTGTATGCTAAGTGAGCAGTTGAAAAAACTGAACAGTGCAGCCAGTATAATTATCTTTCATCTCACATGAGTTCAAAAGGAGGGCTTTCCCACTGCCACTATGTTTTCTTAGCCGTCTACTCCAGAACCATTTTGGCCGTCAGTGGTTTATGTGGAAAATTAAAGGGGGAATGACTGTCATAGCTTCTTGGGATTCTTTTACATGCTAAGTCATTCATATCTTTTACAATTTAAAAGCATGATGACATTATATACATAATAGTCATACAGAACTGCCTGCATGTTTGCAAATAAATGTTGGAATTCATGGAGATCTTTTTTTCTCATGCCAGAGATGATTAAATAATTTCAGGTCCCTTTTCTCTAAGCTCTTTCCCCATAAATAGAAATGCCTCTGCCTTTATCACTTAATTGCTAATAGGCAAGAGTCCACATATAACTGTTGCAAGTTTTTATTTATTATTTATTTACAAATTATAATGGAAGGACCATAAAAAGAATTTATTATGGGAAATTATTTTCTATCAAGTCTCTAAACATTTGCAAATAGTAAGTAGCATTTCAGCTCTGCCTGGGAACTTCTTATAAAGAACAGTATTGAGCTATCATCATTTCAAGTCAATAACATCTCTTTTCTTGATACCACTTGCTGTGTAAATAGTGTCTAGTTATCTCTTTCTGTCATGATGCTGTGGCTTTTTGGTTTATTGGAACTCTATGAAGTATATGTATTTCACACTCTCCCACAGCTTTGTATCATTATAACATACTTCATTAACTAATAAAGACTGAAGTCAGGCAATTTATTTCCACTATATATGCAGCTGATGCTAAGTAAACCTGAAAAGTGAAACAGAAATATGCTAAAACATGCTTATATCATTTTATTACTTTGATTATATCTCTGTGCGTGACTGTATCCTCATCTGACTCTGATACAGGGTGTATTTCTTCTTTCACTCATGTTAATGTACATGTAGTCTGCTAAATGTAAGACCTACTGGTTTTTGAGTTTTGTGGGTTTTTTTAAACCTAACAAGAAGTTATACCAATTTAAACCACTTTAAGGACTTCAAAAGGCCAATCTGTACCATGGAGTGTCCCTATATGTAATTTTCGTTCAGTTTTAGGGAAGGAAGTTGGTGCATTCCATTCACTGCTAGCACTCATGAAATTGCCTACCATGTAAGACCAGTGTACAATTGATCTGAAATATCTGAAAGTCCACCAAGCTTTATATTTGAAATTAAGCCAGCGTCCTGACCTGTTGCAGTCATGGTGTTCAGCTCTGGTTCTGTAGAGCACAATGACAAGGATACCTGGTTGCATGAAGGTGAAACAGCAAAATCCACAAGTCCTGTAGGAATTGACTTTGGACAAAAATGTCAGCCTGCATCTCTTGGAAGTAAGTCATATCAGCAAAACAAAGGTAGCTCATCACATTCTTAAAAGCCTAATTTAAAAATCACACTTAATCAGACATCCCAGTGTTTACTTTTATTAGGTGTACTTATGCTGTTTGATGAAACATTTATTCCCTGTCCATGGCTGGCTGCATCATGACTTGTTTTATCAGGTAACAGTGCTATTCACAGTGTTGGGGGCTTCATGCTGTGTGCCTTTTAGAGTGTTTAGCAGTGACACCCAGGATGAAACAGGAATTTACTTCCCAGCTCATATGCAATATTCCTCTTGCAGAGTAAGTGCTCTCAGTAATGATTTCAGCAAACATAAGGTGCAGTCAGAGTTGTCATTGCAGAATAATGAGGAATGCAATCCTCAGTTTCTAGCAGGTGAAATATAACTCTCTTAATCAAGGTGATCCACCACACATCTATTTCAAATCTGACATAATCTAAACTCATGCATCTGCTGTTGCTGATTATAGTGCTATTCACAGTGTTTGGATTTCAACACAGAAAGATGGTTGCAGCTGAAAGGGAAGCATTTCTTTTTTGCTTCCACTGAAGCAGTAGTCCCATGGATGTATTTCAGCCTCCTAGAAAACCGGCACTATTTATCTGAAACAACCCAAAATAAAATACAGACAATTGGCATCCCATCTCTTCAAGCACAATATGTTTTAAAGTGAATAGGTCAAATTCCTTCCCAGCATAGCTTCATAGAAACCCATTGGTTTGGTTCAGCAGGTAGTCAAATATAAACACTGTTATAGAAAAGGTTTATTTGGAGTCAAACATGGAAAATTTTTGGGTTAGAATGATACCTGAATATATTTGCTCAGAGGAATGAAGATGTTGAAATACTTGGCTAGATTCACCTTAGGGCTTATACTAGTTCTTGTGGAAACTTCATGGTGGATCAGAGCTGCAGATACCCACAGGGCCACACAAGCAACACAGAACAGTGACCAAAGTCAGCTTTGTTTCTGTGAGTTGTTGGTAATGACCTCCAAAATGGGACATGCTCACTGGGGAGACAAAGGGACTGCAAAGTGAGCAATGACCTAACATACTGCCTTTGCTTCAGGACATGACACAGTTTTGAATGTATGTGAAACTCAGGTGGGAACTAAAGCTGTAGAAATCAAAGTCCTTTCTCCACCAGCTTCCATCTGCTAATAATTCTTCTCTGAAAATAGGTTTCTTTAAAGGTCTGAGGTTTCTTTTTTTCCAGTTAGTATTCGAATGATGCAATGACAGGAGACACCCTAGGGTGTTACCACACTTTGAGAGGTGACTTCAAGGCCAGCAACACTCCCTGCATGCAACACTATCTTGCAGTATTGTCTCCTACCATTGTTCTTTGTTGCTTAAATATTTGGAGAGGTCTGTCATGCTTTGTTATTGCATTTCAGCCTTTTGGAGAGCAGGTAAGACAGATCTCCAGTGAAATAGTTCAGCACTTGAGAGTGACTTGAAAATTCACCCAAAATTTGCCCAGACCAAGGCATTTAGCAGGACATACCAAATGCCTCTCACGCTTCTAGTAATTTTTTCAATGGTAACCCCTATTATATACAATTTATTTTGATTCATTGTTGCTTCAAACTGCCTTTTAGGAAGACCTAGAATACTGAATTCATGAAATAAGATCCTAATTTTTAGACCAATATAAACCACTAGGAGCTCTGTTAAAGGCAGAACTGCCAAAAATCAATGTCAGCTTTCTATGGTTCTTGGCATAGGAGAAGCTGCTCAAGTTTGGTTCCCATTAGTTATTTAGCACTTCCAGTATTTTTGTTGCTTCTGTTGCTGCATTCAAGTAATTGCCAGGATCTTAAGGAATTTTATTCTGTGGAGACAAATGCTGTATTATTTTTCCAAGCACTGTTAAATCAGCAGAAGTTACTTGTATGCAATGTTAAAATAGTATTTGTAGTAATATGATATGTGTTTATTACTTAGTTAAAATTATGACTATGGCCAAGCTATGTGAAAATGATACTGTGATTCTTCAGCTACCAAGGAAAAAGTAATCATATGCTGCAATTTGTGCAAGCCTTGTTCCCCATACACACACTCACCCACTCACATGTACTTACTTATTAATCACTTATTAAATACTGCCTTCTCTTTGACTGCCAGTGATGAAAAGTAGATATGCCTCCATATGTTAGTGTCCATTTTAAACACTTACTCAGCAGAAGTATTTCTCATCTCCATTTACAGGTGTTTGTAAGTGTTACCCATCATAATGCACAAATACAGAAATAGTCTTTGTGACAGAGATGTGTCAAGTGTCTCATTCAGCTTTTCACTGCTGTGCAAACATCTGTGCTAAGATTTAAACTTGCCTTGTATAAAATTTAAAGAGAAAACAGTATTCTCTTAAAAGAGGACTGAAATCTCTGAGATCTGGCATAAGAATGGACTTTAAGGCTCAGAGTAACCCCTGAGTCTTGCAGCAGATGGATCTAGTTAGCCTCAGTTAAAGTAAGAGGAGAACCTCAGGCTGGTTTGACAGACAGATATTGTGGTAGGGGTGGAAAGAGGGCCTTCAAGGAGAAAGTGTACTAGAAAACCCTAGCACAGAATCTTGCAATACTGAAATGTATGTCTTGTTATTGAAATTAACTATAATGAAGGAGATATTTTGAATGTTGTACTAAGAGAAGGGGGCAGGATGGACTCTCCCCAGCTGCAAGTAGTATCAGGTAACATCCTGATTTTAAGAAAAAAAAAATACAAATTTATTTCTTTTTATTTGGGCTTCATCAGAGAGTACCCAAACTTTTATAGTATGAAGAATCAAAGACATAAGCAGATAAATGGAGTTTACCTCCCTAAAAGCATTGTAGAAAAACCGTCAAATCTGAGTTTGATTATTCGGCAAGAGGAATTTCTGTTTATAAAACAAAAGATTCTGTCCTCCCACATGTGAGAACACTGCTTACATGCTGTAGAGGACTAGTGGAATAGAAAAAAAATGAATAACTGTATTGAAGAAAAAGAAAGGTGGTTCGTTTTTTTCTTCTTTTTTCCTGATAGCTACTGCTTGCAGTAACAGAAGCACATAAAACCATGTGCTTTCAGTGTATGTCTTGATTTTGTAGGTATGGGCCTGTTTTTCAGAGGTTGATATCACAATGAAATATGAATTTTTAAATAGAAATATTTCTTAACTTGAAATAGCGATGTCTCCTCTGTAGGAAGAACTAATAGTCCTCGTAGATAACTTGAAGATTGTAGAAATGCAGTAGCAACACTTGCATCTGACTTACCTTCTGTGGATATAGGCAAAATATTCATTGTTTATTTTAAACTCCCACTTTCTGGTTACACCTCTTAGCTTAAATACACTAATTATAATCATTAAAAAAAAGGGCGAAGGAAGATATATTGCTTGCTGTCTCTTTTTCATTCTGCAATTCAGGCCCTACTTCATCCCTGCCAGTGTATTTGTTCCAATCACGTAAGTACTTTATTACATGATCTAGGCCTTAATGGGGCATTGTTTGCACACAACCAAGCAGGTGTTAAAGCTCCTTTCATAATCTTAATGACACATAAGCATCTCTAGGACCTTCAATGAGAACATCTACTTCACAACAGAGAGACATCCCAATTATTTTCTAAATGCAGTCCCTATTCCTGCCCATTTTGTCCCCATAGGTGTAGAGCACAGCACTTTTCTCCATCTCTTAATTTTTGTTTCTCTTCATCTGTGCTGTTCCCCAGTATCTGTAGGGTAATACACAAAGGTAAAAAGATAAGGTCAGTTTCTTCATCTCTGTTGCCAGCTACCCAGCACATATAGCTCAGTGATTTGGCAGACACAAAGGCACAGCTGGCTTTGTGAGCAGATGTCTTCCACTTAGAGACCCCTTAGGATCCAGTTGTATCTCTACAGGAACTACTGAAAAAAAAAAAAAGGCCTTTCTTGTAACTGGACAAAACACAGTGGGAGTTTGGTGCTCAGTTCAGGATGTATGAGTTCACTAGCCTTACGGAGGGGCAGCTTGGATTCCCCGTCAGCAGGGACAGAAATAAAATTATAGGTGCAGATTAAACAGATCTGCTGCTGCTTGAATGAGGGGTAAGATTTTGGGGGAAGGGCTGGTCAGACCACCATAAGTGCAGTGGAGGAGGCCTGAACTGTACAATAAGAGACTTTAATGGTCTGTGCTACAATGTCTAATAAGAAGCTGAAAGCTTGATAAGGTATGTTGAGCTGGCAAAAATGTGTTCCTTTACAACTCCCCTACCCCAGGCTGGTACACTTATAGTTTTCTTGTTTACACAAAAGTTTTCCACATTTGGTCTTTCTCCAAAACCAAATTTCATTGTCAGGTTTTAGCAGAAGCCCTGCTGTTGCTGCTTGGGTGGGCACATGTAGAGAAGAAGGATCTTTTTAAAACATCTGAATTTTATCATGCAGTCAGGAAAAAAAAATTACTGGAGTTTGGTACTTGGAATGAATGAAAGTATTTGCTAATACCAAGCACAGCTGAGCTTTTGCAGGGAAGTATGAAATTTATATTGCTTTAACCCATTTGGTTAAGGTCAAGAATGAAGTGACTCAATGTCCTGGCTGGTTAGACATGCTGTTCCTCCATGGAGAACTGATTTGAATATTGAGCTATAGTTCAGTGTTGTTGATTTCAACATGTGATGGATCAACTTCACAATTTAAGAGCAACCTCAATTTTCCAGAGAACTTGCAAGCCCTCCTGGCAGAATTGTGCAAGACCAGAGGGTTAGTTAGTTTTGTTTTGTTTAATGGAGTTGTAACCCTGACAAGCAAAGAGGCAGGCTGCACATCAGTAAGGACAACTTTTTTCCAATTTCTGTGCTCTGCTGAGATCACAGCAATCTCCAAGAGCAGATCTCTAAGTTTTGGTAAAAATTGGTTTTGGTAACATGTCTCTTTGGCGTGTTGACTTACAAGTTTGCATTTCCACTACATACTCATAGATGATTCAAGAATTTTGTTTGAGGCTTGATCTGCAACCTTAGAAAAATAGTTTCACCTTTTTTTTCTACCTCTAAGGGGACAGGAATTAGAAATTATCTGACATCAAATGCTGTGTAAAGATAACAAATTACTGTTGTTGTTATAGAAATATGGAACTATGTGATTACTACAAATACCGGCTTTATTACTATCATTACTATTATTGAATTAGTAGTTGTGGAAAAGATCTATAATGTAGGAGGAAACAGATAACTGACTAAAAAGGAAGACAAATATGTTAGACAATTAAGAGTCCTCTTTATGGTCCAGTCCAAGAAGAATATTCAATAGAGTTGTATTGGTGGTAATAAAGTGATCTTCCTGGTAGCAAAATTGGAGGTATTCCTGCCATCGTTCTTCCTTATTCTTATTAACTACTACCACATAAGTAGCAAAACAGAAGTTCAATGACTCGGTTTGTACCCAAAGTGAACACCAGCATCCTTCTTGAAAGCATTCCAGGGTCATAAAACAAAACAGAAAGCTGATGGGTTTACTGTAATGCACATTACAATCAAGTAGTTATCTGATGGATCATCTGCTTTTTATGATCCATGATGAGAAATATAGCTGTCATATGAGGAATAGATTTCTCATCATAAAACTTACCTCTGTAATTTCAGCACCTGAATAAGTGCTGCCTCAGGTGCTGATTGTGCTAGTAAACACTGTCTGAAGAGTGATTCCCCATCTGTTTCTCCTCCTTCCAACTAAATGCACAGTTTGGCAACAAGTGTGTTTCTGCAGTTCCCTTTGCTTCAGCAGCTGCTGCTATTAAAGATCTCATATAAGGAGGTTCCTGTTGGATAGCTGCTGATGCAGGAGTTCACCTAGGGAAAGAGAAGCCTCGTATGTAGGTCAGTATTTCTGTAGATAGCTAGTGAAGCAATCTCTCATGAGAATGTTAACTCTCTTGTAGTGCAGATCACCTCAACTCACTGCTGCCACTGGAAGGGGCTGAATTCATGTATGTCAACTCAGGTTTCCAGTGTAATGGGTGAGAGAAAGGCTTCTAGTTCATGTAGGTTTTGTAACTCTGCATTGGTTAGGCATTTAACTTGGCATTTGGGTTTGATGTCTAAAATAAGAGCTCTCAAACCTCTCATGCCATATTTATGTACAGAATTTCCTCAATGGGAGAAAACAAGATACATATTGAGGACGTAGATCAAAACATCCAGAAAGCTGCAATGATTTCACCACTATCCATAAGACTTCTGATATAATTCACATGGATGTTAGAAGTGAGGAAACCTCTTCATCTAATGTAATGATTGAACCACAGGAACAAATTTTCCTCTCAGATCTGTGTTGTGGACCCCCTATGTTAGGGAGAGGTTATATGTTTCAGCGTGCTGACAGACAGTATTACATGCTGTGCTTTATTCACCCCTGGCCTCCAATAGCCCTTCACACCTCTGAATCCCTCTGCCTTTGGCACTTTTGCTGGTGAGACTCCCAGCTTGAGGTGTGGTTTAGCTAAAATGGGTGCTTTTCACCAGAAGAATAAATTATTCCTATACTACTGTCTGAAAAGGGTGGATCTGGAGCCAATTCAGCAAGCATAGGTTACAATTGACTTTGGAAGTAATAACTTATGCTTTGAGCTTCCTTAGATGTATAGCCAAGGAGCTGTCTGGCTGCATGTGTTTTTACACATCTTTAAGCTAAATTAGAAATCCAAGTGCAAAACCTAATTTGTGGAGATATCTTGGAGATTTTTGACCTTCCCAGAAATTCTTTGAGGCCATAAAGGAGTCAGAGGGTCTCCTGGACTCATCTACCCTTTTTTGTTTTGTTTTTTTTTTTTGTTGTTGTTGTTTGTTTTGACACATATGGTACATTGCTAAATAGTAAATGGAGTTTATTATATCTTAATTAATGAATCTGAGTATAATTTTCTCCCAGTCCTGGCAAGCAAACTCTCCTGGAAAGCTGATCGGTGAAAGGAGCCAACTTAACTGAACACCATCTCCAAAAGATGTGACCAAAGATTGAAGAATATTCATACGTGTCAAAGGTAGAAAAGCCTTAGGAAAGCAGGAGATGGTGATTGCACTGAGCTGAGAAATAGGAGGACAAGGGGTGGAGCCCTTAAGAAGATGGGGACGAAGGTAATGGTGAAAAAGGAAAAAAAGTGTAGCAAAAAATACCCATCAAATGGAGGATAAAAATAACCATGAACTGGAAATAACTGAGAATGTCCAATGACACTTGGTCCAAGGAGGAACCAAGCTGGGTATGCATCCTGTTATCTGTTGATGCTGAGAAAAAAAGAGCTTAAACCAAACCCTGAAGTCAAGGAGAGAATCTGCGGAGTTTCATGATCTTTATATTAAGTTAGTGGAAAAAGGACTAAATCAAGCAGACATATAAAGAGCAAGAATACTGGCAGATGGGGACAGTTCATTTCTTCCTACTATCAAATTTATGAGTTTAGCCTGGTGGGCTGCTACCAGCAGTGATGATGAACATTACAAAGCTTCACTGTATTTAGCCCACTCAGTCATTTCTTGGCCAGGCTCCTGATGATTTCAGTGGGAGATTGCATGAGAACATGCAAGTCCCTCCTCCCCAGAAATGGCAATTCCCCCCAAAAATATTCTGTTAGATAGCTTGAGCGGGTGTACTGAATTGCTGGCATACTTTTAGTACACTACTTAGCACCTCTGATGAGGTCAGTTAAACAATTTCAGTCTCGAATACAGAAAGTAAAGCACTTAGGGTTTGTGGGAAGAAGAGCTTTATTTCAGAGAGGTGCTGAAATTTGTATGAAAATACATAACTTGAGGCACACACATGAGCAATATCACCCAGTTAGAACAAGAACCTTTTCTAAATGTTCTTTTAATGTGTGAATTTGAATGTGTTCAATATTATGTATGTTGCTATACTTATTTTCTTATGTAGAAGGCATGAGTCCTCCCTACATTGTACTTTGTCTAATTCATAGCCATGCGAAAACACAATCCAAGTAGGAGTAAATCGAGTTGATTTCATCTTTTAGTTAAATATGTGAATAACTATTCTGGATGTAAAGCAGCTGAAAACAATGCTTCTCTTACATAACATTTACATGTCTGCTATCATGAAGGATCACACATTTCACACAGTTCCTACATGACAAGAATTGCAGACAGTAAATGTCCCATTACTCATGTAGCTGGTCATTTTTGTGTGCAATTATCAGAATTGCATGCTCAGTTCCAGCAACCATGTGCACAAAAATAGGCTGCAACAACCTGCTTGAGGTTGTTAATAACATGGTCCAAAGTCTCAATCTTTATTGTTTTGTTGTTTTATGCTGGTTTTGTAAGAGAACTGAGCTAGGAATTAGTTTGGTTGTTGACTATTTGAGCAAAAAGGGGCATACATCTGCATGTACTGCTGAGGCTGCAGCAGTGCAGAACTTCTGCATTGACCCACATACGGTTTAAATACTGAATTTGGTATAATGAGCTGATGGGCCAGAAGAGAAATACTGCACCAGGTGGCAAGATGTAGTGCGTAGTTTAAATAAAGAACAAGCAGCTTCTGAAATTTTGCTTTTAAAATACATACATCTTGAACTATCTGTCATTGTGAGGCAAAGTCTTTGCCAAAAGCAATTCAGAGTCAGGCTGCAGTAGTTCAGGAATACTTAATTGGCATTTCTTTTTTTGCATATCACTGTTCTCATCAGTTCTAATACATGTTTTTTTTCCTGCCTCTACAAACTTCTTTGCCTTAAAGGAATCATGAAGGAAATAATTAAGAAGTACACAGAGGAAAACTGTCTGAGCAGAAGGGGTGGAAATCCAAGGTGCTGTAGGGAGGTGCCCCAAACACTCTTTTGGATGATTATTAATTTTTTTCTTACTATTATTTTATGATGATGTTTATGTTTAATTACTCATGTTTTCCTAACCTGTGTGACAGGCATAATTTGAACAGCAGTAGTAATGATCAAGCTGTGGAAGTGCCAGCTGCTGCCTACGTGCTCAAGCAAGCATAGAGCAGGCAGTGTCAGGAGACAGTACTGTCTCTTGATTAGATCTGAACTTCTTTTCTTTCATGTGGATGAAAATGATCCTGACTCTTATTATTTAAATATGAACTATGCCAAAAGATGCTGTGAAAAGTCAGAGCTCTCTCAGTTCCCTGCCTGTATGCAAGAGTAGGTCCATGGGACTTTACTGCAGTATATGCTGTTAAAATGTATACTGCTTTAGTTTTAAAAGATAGAATTGGTCTGTTTGGGTCTTTTTAGTGTAAACTGCCAGTCAGCCCATCTAGGTTAATATGTTTGGGGTTTTTTTTTAATATTAGGGGACAATTTCAGTCTTTATATTTTCAAATTAAACTTCAAGACCCCAGGAATTAGCAGTTCTGCCATATACTGTGTGCTAATGCATTGTGAGGCTCATTTAGAAGATGTAGTACTCTTTTGATTTGGCTTTTTCTCATTGCTAAGCTTTTGGTTGTTTCATGCTTCACTTGTGTGCTACTGAAATGAGAAGTTGTGGGTAACATTGCTGAACAGGTGATAGTACATCATCAGAATGTAAAGTCCTTTGATACTTTTCTAGTAGCAAGTGCAGATATAATTATTGTTTTGTGGATACCTCAGCAAAAGTTTAGAAAGTGTGGAGCATCTTTTTGTGATAAGTTTGAATGCTTTTGTATTTCTTTCTTTTTTTTCTTTCTTTCTTTCTTTTTTTTCTTACATGCACCTCTAAAAAAATTTTATGAAGTCAGATGTCCTCTGGAGTGAAGATAAAATTATGGAGAAAAAGAAGCATTCTCCTGTGGGCTGCAGCATCAATGCACTGCAGGGTCTTTTCTTGCAATTGGCACAATAAATCCTTACCTGAGAGACCAGGAAGTGAAATGAATTGCTGTTGTTCAGTGTTGCCAATTTTTGCAGTTCTGTAATGAATACTGTACTATCCTTTTTGTTTTGTTTCATTTTCATGAAGCAGAAAGTGTTTATGCGCATATTAAACTTTTTGACATGTTAATTTTTTGCTCTGACCTCTTACATGTAGAAAAAAATCTCAGTAAAGATGAAAATTAAAACTTTGGAGCACAGAAGACAACCCAAAAAGCTCAGGAGTTCTGTTACTCTCAAATCAATGAGAGGAGCCTTAAGGTGAAAAGTTCAGCAAGCAATGATAATTTTTTAATATTGCTAGGATGAGTATTTGATTTTTGTGTGAAAGAAGCTATACAAGAAAGTCCAGGGGCAGAAATAGAAGTGAAACTTCAGACAAAATGCATGTTAAATAAGTCACCTGCTGCATCAGGGTACTATGAACTACTCATCCTTGGAGCAGTTTGCTGCTGGTGAGCTCACTACAAATCAACAGCAAGGACTCACTCAGGTCAAATTGTGCCAGATGCACTGTGTTGTGAATGCTTTGGCTGTTTTATCTTTAGTAAGCTATACATCAGAGGGACATGGTGAGATACAGCCTGGGTTCTCTTCTTGCTCCTTCCTCTCATTCCAAGGTGTTGCTCAAGTCCCTAAATCATCCTACCTCCTAGCTTTGTAAAATGGGGATGACAGTGCTTCCTTCCCACTGTAATGTCATTACTGTTGCTTAATTATGTAAAATCTGTATTTTCTCTGGTGGTCCTTCATTGCCATTGTAGTGCTGCTACGAAGCAACTTTGTTTTGTCTAAGTGGTATTACATGTAGTTGAAGTCTTGCTCAAGTTACAAGTGGAATGAAGCTGCCAAGATATTTATCTAGCTTTATTCAGCTGCTTTTTTGATTCTCAGTAAATATATGTACGTTCTGTAATTCATGGTTTTATGTGTTCATACATATTACCATTACATTGGAATACATCAAAGAAGGTAAATACCAAAGCAATAAGGTTTTATTGGTGACCTGCACTGGAAAAGAGATGTGAGCTGTAGATGAATTCTAACAGTATATTTCATGAGGTGATATTTGACTTTGATAAATTTACAGAGAAAGGGCTGCCATTTCTGTCTTTGTGCAATGTATAATGGGACCCTCACCTGGCATCTCTGCCCTGGTGAAATGTGAATGAAAAATAAGATTACTTGTCTGAGGAACAGCTCTGTCTTTCATATCGAAACTTGGCAATAAAGGATTCCTGTGTGAGTATTCTCAAGAGACACTTTCCTTGTAAAGGAAAGAAGTGATTGATGAGGCATCTCATATTTTAAACATTATACAGGTGAAAGCATTGGAGTATTCTGAGCCCATACCTAATGCTGTGTATGGCTAAATAGTTTGCTTGCTTTTTAATTGTGGAACTAAAGAAGTTTTGATAAGTAGAGCAGGACCATTAGAAAATGCTAACTGTTTTCCTTTTTCATATTTGACTGCTGCAGGGTGAAAATAATGAAGAATTCCTTTCTTGTTTAATTGGAAGTGTCTAAGAGAAGAAGGTCATTGAGAGGACAGATTTCAAGAAGTGTTATTTGCATTTGGTGATGCTTTGGAAAGAGGCAGAGCATACTATCCATGCTTTTAAAGTATATATGGTGAACGCACTGCCAAATCTGTGGAATTTTATAGGGAGCTACTGTAAATAGTAATAGCAGTCAATGAATCTGCTTTTTACCCCTACTGAAACTGGCACTGTAAGCTTTAGGAGATCTTATTTCTTTTTTAAAACTTATTTCAACAGAGTTTCATCCCTGTCAGCAAATCTCTGCTGTGTTACCAGTAATATGAATTGTCTCCCAGAACCCTGCAATATTCTACACAAAATCCTGAGTGAAAAAGAAGCGGGCACTGTTATGTGATGGAGTACCACAGGAAAAGAAAAAGGAACAAATCTATGAGGATTCATAGAGAATACCTGGGGATGGGAAAGGAAAAAATATTCAAGTGAAAAGAACACTGTAGTAGAAATGAGAAGAGAACAAAATCTCAGTGTGAGATGACATATTTTAGGGATGAAGGAGAGATGGGAAAGTAAGGCCAGATTTAAGATTATGTTTGTGACCAGGACATTGATGCTTGAAAGAGAAATGGGACAAGCTTGAATGAAGAAGAGAGACTGGGAGACACATCAAATTAGGAAAGAAAAATGCCTTACAATAAAAAGAGATAAATGGGATTTTATGGGAAAATAAATTTGCCAAAACATGGGAAAGATTTATACAAGGAAAGTGAGAAAAAATAAATACCAAGGTAAGGGAAGGATGGAAGAAAATGAAATACTGATCTTTAAAAGGAAATAAAGTATTTATAGTAATTTTATTAATTTCTTGGAAGATTTGGTGATGTGTTTAATGTCTGCTTTGAGAGAAAGTAAAGATGTAATAGGAAAAATGATGATTCTTTTTTCCCCAGTCTTTTCTGTGCAGGAAATGTAATAGAAAGTTATTTTAACCAAGTTCAGAGAACATGCAACAACAAACTACCAAGAATGGTGTGGAAAATCCGGTTATTTTTCTAGTCAGACCAGAAGAACCTGTGGCCATTGACCAGCACGAGCCTAAGGGTCAGACTATTGAGCAGTGAACTGGAAGGCTATTGAAATCTGTGTGTCTTTAAATGCACACCAACAAACTTACATTACAGGCAGAAAGAAATCTTGAATACTGCGTAGGTGATATTTGTAGCCATTCACGAATTGCTTTGTGGTCTGCTTTGTCTCCTTAATCAACACAAACAGCAGAGTTGTTTGATTTCATTCGCAAATGTGAAAACAATTGATTTTATGGCAATATACTTCTTCCTCAGCAGCATTTTTCCATTGAGATAGTCAGGTTACACTGGTCACCAAAAACTGATGAGCCAGAACAATGAGAGCCTTGCCTTGGATAGACAGACAGGGGCTTTTGCAGAGTATTTTGGAGTTTGTCGGGAATAATGCACCCATCAGTTCAGCATAGCCATGATACTGAGTGTGCTGGGAGGATTTTATCCTTTCAAAAGCTACGACAAACTGTGGCAATACTCAGCCCACATCCCTGGCACACTTGTAAGGGACTGTGAGATGAGGAAGTGGGGAGCACAATGCCTTTATTTGCAGCAATAGCATATGTTTCATCTGTAAGGGAGATATTCAGCTACCTTGTCTGGACTTACAAGTGGACAGGGTTTTATGTTAGCAGGCTTTGTTGAACACAGAAGCAGAATAGAAATAAGTTTTTTTATGGGCAGGAAATGCATAAGCTTTTCAATGGATGAAGTGTGAATTTGAAGCATGAAATATGACCTGCTTTGTTGTATGCCAGTACCTGCAAAGGGTTATTCTTTGTAGTGTCCTGCTTGGACTCAAGCACTAAAGCTTTCATCAAAGCAAATGTGATTATTTTGCACATGGTTTTCCTGAAAGGATGTTATGATTTTCTAGATGTTTGGTGGCTGGTGATAAATTAGGCTTTTATGATGTCGTGTGAAAGGCTGCTGCTTGGACTTCCTTCTCTATCAAGCGCACTGGAGAATACATTTGGGACATACTCAGCATCAGAAATTATCCTACCTTGTTTTATTTTAACCCTTTTGTGGACTCTTCCTTGCTTTGTAACTGTGTTCAGGCAAAGATAGCTTTACTTTTGCAGACAGGAATCCCATGGTATCACATCCTGAGTCCCTCCATATGGGGACTTGGAAATGTATTTTTTTTCCCTTGAGTGACAAGACCTCAGGTTTTGAGCTCCCTTTAAGCCTTTCACAGCTTAAATTCTCTCCAGATATTATGCCTTGAAAAGGGTTTTCAAATCAGATAGGGGGTTTATTGAGAAATTGGAATGCAGTGAGGGTTGGAGGATGAGGTGATGTGTCCCATAAATTAGGTTAGGTTTATGACCATATAGAGGGAGGCTGTTTCTAAAAAACTAGCCAGCAGTAAAAGGGAGTGTGTAACTTTGTCCAGAGAAGTGGCAGCTCCCTTCTTCATCCCCCATACTGCAGGGAGGGAGTATTTTACAACTGCTGTTCAAACAATGAGAAATGACTAAACATCCTCCATGTTCATTCTTATGTAGTAGTTAATCCATAGCGGGAAGGAAGACAGAAGAGAGAACTATCCATCACCTCTCTGTCCTTTTTCCCCCAGTCTGCCCACAAGCTTCAGAGGGACAGAGGTTCATCAATCAGTATAGCAAGGTAAAGAAGGGAGTATCATCTCTCCTGCCCAACCTCAGTCACAGCCAAGCATTTAGAGAAGTGAGGTGAGCACTGAACACAGGGAAAAGACAGCAAATGCTGTTACAAGTGGGTTAGAATTTTTCAACTGCATGCCCTTTAGATGAAGAATTATGAGTAAATTAATATTTTTATTAGGGCAAATATAACATCACACCCTTAAAAAAAAAAAATTAATGTCATATTGATGTTAGCAAATGTCATGATTTTTTCAGAAATGTGATAGCACACAACCAATGTATCCTGTACAAGAAAAAGAATTAATTCTATGAAGGATTAATATCCTGCATTCGTAGATCTGCATTCATGAAATTGCTGCTTATTGCTCTAAAAGTGGATAGATAAATATCTATAGACAGAGTAAAAGATCACTGTCCTAGTGTTTAGTGCTTTGTTGCTTATCATTAGGTATTTGATCAGTGATGATAACTGAATCTGTTTACAGTTCCAATATACGTTGTTGTAAGTGAAGTATTTTTTAGTGGAAGAAGAGAAGAAACTAAGTAGGCTTGCAGCATCAGTTGCTGGGGTTATCAGTTTTCCTGTTCATCTAGACATGTCAGTCAGTGAAGACCCCTAACCCTAGGGGCCATATTCCATCTCCAGAGAGAAATACATTCATTACTGCACAATAAACCCAGCTGAAATCAAACAACTTCACAAAGTGAATTCCTCATCTTTGAAGAAAATGTGAAGAGTAGGAAGTGATGAGAAAACTTATCAAGTGGATTTAAAAAAAAAGTTAGAATTACATGTAAACATTTTTAAAGGTACCATGCCCTTGCCTAAATAATACATAATGTGTGTGGCAATAACACCATGTAGGTTGAGAGCATTTTTAGCTTACTTTCCCCAAAAAAACAGTTGTCAGAGTGGAGAATAGGTGAAGCAAGAAGAAAACAAGTTGAATAGTGAGCAAAAGCAGGACTTGAAGGTATCGGTAAAAAGATAAGAAACCTGTTCTTTTCCTCTACTACAGCTGATCTCCACCCATATAAAAGAGATTAATCCCTGGCAGGGTTTTGGTTTTTAGTGATGTGACTGTGACGTGTTTGGCCAGGGAGCCTGGAGAAACATGCTTGTATACAACCTCCCCAAAGACTCCGCTGTAAAAGGAAAATTCACACATGCTTCTAACCCATGCCATGCATGTTATTCAAACACCTCTTTATGCCCAGGTTAGCATGAAGCATACAAGGATCAGCTCCCACATCAGCAGCCAGGCTACAGGGCAGTGGCAGTCAATGGGAGCAGTACCACCTGTAACCAGCATTAGCAAAGAGTAATTCCATTTTGTTTGAAGAGCTGGAAAGTTTAGTTTGGTTCATAATAACACAGAGTACATAATTATTAGTTTGCATTTTGGGAAACATTCTAAAGATTTTTAGCTGTGATATGTGTGTTTTAGCTGTGATATGTGTGTATGCCATATTAGAAAGAATTTCTGCCAGAGCAAGGCCAGAGGAGGGCTGGAAAGATGATCCCAGGGCTGGAGTACATCTCCTGTGAAGACAGACTGAGAAAGTTGACATTGTTCAGCCTGGAGAACAGAAGGCTCTGGGAGACATTAGAGCAACCTTCCAGAACTTAAAGGAGACCTGCAAAAGAGATGGAGAGAGAATAGTGATAGAACAAGGGGAAACAGGTTTAAACTGAAAGAGGGTTTAGATTAGATATTAGGAAGAAACTCTTGACTGTGAGGGTGGTGAGGCACTGGAACAGGATGTCCAGAGAAGTTGTGGATGCCTCATTCCTGGAAGTGTTGAAGGCCAGTTTGGAGGAGGCTTGGAGCAACTTGATCTAGTGGAAAGTGTCTCTGCCCATGGCAAAGAGGTTGGAAGTAGATGATCTTTAACCTACCTTCCAACCCACACCATTCCATGATTCTATGATTGTGTCCAGCCCTGATACCTGACCTATCATAGTTATGGTCTGTATATGGCAAATAATGTGGGTTTGAACTTCTTCCTTTCCTCCAGAAGTTCCCTGCTTTTTCAGAAGAGGCATTCCTGTGAATTAGAAAGTCTTTCCATTTGGAAGCCTCTTTGGCCTTTTGCAGGGTCATGAGCTGAGGTTACAACTGCGCTTGCCTCCAAGCTGGGCAACAACTTCCAGGTCTTCCCAGGAGAGCAAAATTGGGCCTCAGGGCAAACTATGAGGGAGGGAAGCCCCCTCCTCACTGCAGCCAGCTGTGGAAATGTTGCTGTTTGCAGTAGCAGGGCTTTCCCTGCTCTGGGGGAAACACTCTTCAGCCTGCCTCATGCATGGCGACCTGAAAAGCAGCCGTGGTCCCACTTGCAGCGGGATGCCCTGGCACAGAGTTGTGCTGATCCCCATACCAGACGGCTCCTGATGAGCGCGCTCAGCTCCGAATCCAAAGCGAGTGACATTCAGTGCTGGCTTCAGGGGTATCGGGCTGTAATTCGGGAGGAATTTTATCTGTCTCGAGGGTCGGCACTGGCCAAGATATTTTCTCAGGCTCCGCTTGGCAAATGGACAGATCTGAGTAATGCTCGGCCCTGCGAGGTGCTCTCTGCCCGCAGCTCCGCTGGTGCTCGCACTAGGGCCGAGGGCTGCGCATCTCTCCTCCCGGCTGCCGCCTCCCGTCGGTGAGCGGGGGCACCGCCTCCATCAAAGCGATCAGAGTGCGGCGACGAGCCCCCCGAGGCACCTGGGGCCGGCTCTCCCTGCTCCACCGTGTTATCTGTGCTGTCGGTGGGGCTGCCAGGACCGGTGCTGACCGAGCCCTTTTCCCCAGCACGGAGCATTGTTCCCGGCCTCCGGCCGCCGCGTGCCCCGCTGATGGACAATACCACCCGGCCCCGACTTCCTGAGCAGACCAGACAGCTTGCTGTTTTCTTCGAGTCTCTTATCACCCCCTGTCATTAAAAGAGAGGTCTGGCTTCGGCTTCGGTTTGGGCTGATAGGCAGCAGCGAAGTGGAAAAGGCGCAGGGAAGGGAGGGGAAGAGGAGGAGGAGGGAGAGAAGCTCCATTACTTTATTATCGCCCTAATGTTTATTGCTGCTTCGAGTTCATTTGCCTTAACCCTTTGGAAGCTGGTCAAATTAAAGATTATCAAACTGATAAGATAAAGCCGCTGTTCTAACGCCCCCGGTTCCTGGCGGAAAAGCGAATGCTATGCTCAGGTTTTATTGACTGTGCGGTTTGTGTTGATAACTCATTGCTGGAGTACAGCAGGGTCCTG
This sequence comes from Acropternis orthonyx, assembly GCA_035583155.1. Taxonomy (NCBI): domain Eukaryota; kingdom Metazoa; phylum Chordata; class Aves; order Passeriformes; family Rhinocryptidae; genus Acropternis; species Acropternis orthonyx. The sequence continues at coordinate 68,101,781 of JAWWEU010000081.1, read as the reverse complement.
AGATAAGACCATACCCTAAAGGTGCCCAGCAGTCGTGGCCTGCCAGGGTCCATCAGATATACAGGGGCTGAAAGCCGTGCAGAAACAGTCCTTTCCTCAAGTCATTTCTTTCCCCTCCCCTTCCGCCTCAACATGGTTTTACTCAAGATTAAACTTTCTGAATAGGGAGGGGATTTGCATAGGAAAACATGCTAGGGCAAAAAATCCATTATGCCTCTTAGTTTCAATGTCATTTAGTTATATGTGAGTTTCAGCCTATTGGTTGCTTTTGCCTTTTACCTTTTCCTGTGTTTCTTTGTGAACAATACTGTCTTTCTGCAAAAGACTGCTGACCCAAGAGTGGAAAGCACTCTGTTCATGCTGCATTAAAACAAATTTAGATCAGGAACCAAATTCACTGGCATTCTTCTATTCCCTTGGTACTCTAACTGCTCCACAACTTTGCTTTTCTAAGAACAGTGGAAAGAAAAAATGAAAACTGAGCGACAGCACATTTTGGCTCATCTTAAATTCCTGAAGATGTTTACTGCGTTCCTTGTTAGGCTTGGACTTTGCTCTTGGATATGTTTTATCTTCAGTCTCCTCATATTTACTGTGAAGATAGGAGTCACTTGCTTTATAATTGTACTGGGTTTTTTCCCTGTTACTATAGATATTATAACAAACACTACCCTTTGCAAAGAAGTCAAGCCAGTGCCCTCTCTGCCTTATGGATCTCCAGAAGTACTCACAGTGCACAGGAGACTCAAGTGCTTATTACTGTGACTCCTTCTGGGGTTTGATCCAAGCTTAGCCGAACCATGCATTGAATTTTGTGCCAACAAGCTATATCTTTACAGGGTATACTGCTCTGATTTAGTGAGACCTTACTGTTTTTCTTAATAGAGTGCACAGAGAATAGCTTGGAAGAAGTCACAGTAACTGTTCTCCAATTTGCATCTGGGTTAAGACATGACATCCCTGAGCCTAGTGGCAAGTGTGGCAGAACACTGGGGAATGGGGCATAAGGCTGAGGGTGAAAGAATTGCCTAGTGAACAATGCATGCAGCCACCTGATTATTTGCAACACTTCAACAAGGCTGTTCTCCAAGCAATAAGCTGCAGCAGATGCCCATATATAATGTGACATTACTACTGATGTTACTACTGAGATATGCTACTTGAACCCTCATTACAAAATGGTATATAAATGGTTCCAAAAAAGGACACAAAAAGGGAAGACTATTTCATAAGATAAACTTTTATATATACATTACTGCAATATAACTTTTTAACAGGGCCTGTTGTGATAGGGCAAAAGGTAATAGGGCAGTAGTTTTAAACTAAAAGAGGGTAGATTTAGACAACATATAAGGAAGAAACTTTTTATTATGAGAGTGGTGAAACATTGAAACAGATTGCCGAGAGAGGTGGAAGATGCCCTGTCCCTGGACACACTCAGGGTTGGGTTGGAAGGGACTCTGAGCAACTGATCTAGTTGAAGATGGCCTTGCTCAGTGCAAGGAGGGTTGGACTAGATGAGCAAAAAGTTTCAAGGTCCCTTCCAACACAAGCCATTCTATGATTCTGTGATAATGATGAAAATGCAAAACATTGTCAGTTTATTAATTTTCTCATTTAATGGAAAGAGTTAAAGCTGAAAGGTGATGGGTTTAAGAAAATAACGAAAATAAAACACAAATGGGCCTTACAGGAAATTTTGGTCCCTAGACTCTTGAAGTCCTTTCTGACAAAACCTCTTGAGCAAAAAAGTGCAAGACTAAACACACCAAGCCAGAGCCTCCACCAAGCCAGGTCTGTGCTGTTTGCTTATGTGAGCTCTGATGTAACAAACTATCTTCCAGGCAGTCATGCTGATTGTGAACGTAACCCTGGCTGCTTTTCAGATGCAGTAAAACTGTTGTGTGCTTTGATCAACTCTGTTTATTTTTAAAGGTAAAGCTTTGTGTCTGCTAAAGAGCTGGGCACAATTCCATCACAGGTGTTTTACTGAGAACTTGATCTCAGTTTTATTCTGGTGTAAGAGAAAGCGAAAGCTGGCACTGGGTGCTGGCTTCAGTGAAGGCATATTTGAGAGGGAATCAGCTGAGCTGGAGTAATAAAGGAAGCCTTGGCCTTCTTTCAGGCCACACTATCTCCTTTTTCTCACACTGTCTCGAGGCTTTAAATTTTCAGTCACAGTTAATTGAATGAGACAGTGATACATTGCACAGTGAAACCAGATCAATCACTGCACAAGACAAAATAGGAGTCGCAGTTACACTTAGAACAAGAGCTAGGGAAATGTGATCTTTACATTAAAATATTTTACATTGTTGTCTCATGGTTTTAAAACCAAATTTTAAATGCCTTACCACATTGTATAACAAATTTCTCTCTGCTTATCTGTATGTATTTTTGTGTGTGCATTTGGACAATAAAATTGAATAATCATAAAAGCAAATTTAGTACTGGTATATTTTCTACATAGTTACAGAGACTCCTTTACAGAAAATGTAAAACAGAAAAACTTGCACTATATAAACTCGTTCTGTTTTCTGAGACACAGTCCTATGTCAGTGAGCAGCATATAAAGCCACAGGAGAATTTGCTGTCATATTAAGTGGCAACAGAGAATTTGACTGCTGTCTTTCCCATCTTCCTTCCTTTTAAATATTTACCTGGATGTTGTTTCTGATTCTTAGCTTGCAGGTAGAACTATTATTTTATGTTAACTATTTGCATGGAAAATAAGAGCTTGTTCCTCACAAAATGGATAACTAAAAGTGAAGAATTTTATGTGCATGATCAGAGTACTGTAGAAACAACAGAAAGCCTTAAATCACTGTTTTCAGGGTTGCAGACTCTCAGCTCAGTATCTAAATCCTCAGAGTTTTCATGAAGTCAAAGGGCTTGGTTTTCCTGTCAGTATGTAAAGCACACCACCAGAGAACCAGTTAGTTACCCTGCAAGAATACAAAACATGAAGTGGTGTCATTTCATCAGGTGCTTCCATCAGGAACAGGGATACAGGGCAGTTTATATTCAGCAGCAGCTGTTTTTCAAGAACCATACCCCATCCCATCAAATCAACCCTCCTCCCAAAAAAATAAAAATAAAAAAATCCATGCTTTCCCCAGTGGAACCTCACCCCTTCTTTCTTTGCTGTCTGATTTGGTTGTACCTCCACGAAGTGATGCCCTGGCACTGAAAAATCGATACACTTTAATGATCAACATACCAGATAGTTGTTTTGAGAGATGTCATTTTTTGTGGATTTTTTTTTCCTTTTGGGAGCCTGACAGATGAATCTCTGGTTTCAGTGAAAGACTTAAATAATATAAACAAGCAGTCATTCTGTTCCAAGAGAAGCTTTTTAAATATTCTTCTTTTATTGTAATTACCTTATTGTTTTCATATTATGAGCTACTTGTAGAAAAATACAGGAAACATGACTGCAATACAATCCTTTAATCAGGAATAGCTTTGTTCCAGTCATCATTTCCATTCCATGTTGAAACTTTGCTAAAAAGAATACAATCAAACCTTGAATTTAGGTGTAATATTGTGTTAATATCATGGTTTAATTTGATCTCCGTACCTAGTAACTTCTGTAAGTGAACCTATTTAAAAGAACCTGGGAGACATTTTATGCTATTTTCAAGTGAATGAACAAAGTAGTGTTTCTCAAAAGTACACAAACTTTTTCAAGAGAGTAATTTTTAATCTTTTAACCCAAGTCAGCTGGGGAATTTGTATTATCATATGTATTAAATCTTTCTTTTTCTCTCTTTTTTTTTTTCTTTTTGCCACAGATTATACCCCCTTTACTGCATCCTTGTTAAAGCATCTGAACTTTTAGAGTAAAAATATGGGGGGTTATACCTACATGGATTTAATACACCAATTGGTTGTGTGATCTACATATATATATAATCCACCACTGCAAATAACTTCACTTTTACTGATTTGCAACCTCCCACCAACCTTATTTTGGCCTGTTCAGCAGATGAGTGTTTATATTTTTGAATGAAGGGCTGGGCTTAGGTAAAGTACTTTTTTAGATAAACTGTTTTAACAAAAAGCATTTGTCCAAGAAAGTTAAAAGACTGCTCCCAAGCTGTTCAAAAGCAGAATGCAGCTACATATAGCAGGCCATGACAATTAATTCTATGCTTCACAGTCCATTTTTTTTTAATGGGAAGCCAGTATCCTCGATAAGGCTCAATTTCAAAGGACGTTTTCAATATGAAGACTGTGGATGTAAAAGTTTTACTTACACAGCATTTATAAAAATTAAAATCTAAGTTTTACAATATGGCTTTTATGACTAAAACTAGGTGGTGTTAAAACACTTCACTTCTAGCTAATGGCTTCAATTAGGACTGAATAAAAGGCAATTGTTTTTATACTGAAATTATTATTTTAAGAAGGATTTCCTTGTTTCCAGACACATATATATACACACATATGTAAATTAAACTGAACTCCAGATAAAAGGCATACCTCCATGAGTGCATTAGCATCTGATCCAAATTTTATCAAAGTTTGTAGGCGTCTTTCCCTTTTCAAACCAGATTTTGCAAGCCATATTCACATGACCCTCCAGGGGATCCCTCAAGTAGATGTGGTTTTGCATGACTTGGCCTCAAATCTCTGCTGCAGTTTCAAAAGTCCCATTATAGGGCTGCAGTAGGAAATCATTTAGTCTAATTTAAGGAAATCATGGCATTTTTTATTTTCATATCATTTTGTTCTGATCCATTTGTTTACTCTTTTCTGAGGGTGGGTTGAAATGTTTTTTAGCCTAAAGACTGAACTAGTAAAAATGTTGCCTGGAATAAGTCTCGGCAGACGTGTTTGTTCCACATCCCCTTCTTCTGTGCAATATTTCCTTTGGTGGATTTCCTCTGCTCCTGGAAGCAAGCTGTCTAGCTTTTTGGAGCACAGTTATACAGAAGAATTTCCTACATTTTACTGCACAGGATGAGGCAATTTTGGAAGTTAATGTGACCTGAACTACATATGCAGAAAAGAAAGGATCTGAAAAGTAGCGTGCTGCAGTGCAAGTTTAAATATATAGTCAGAAAATGTTCCTTAGCTCCACCATTGGTCAGAGAGTGGAAGAGGGAGGAGAAAGGCAGTCCATGCATTTTTCTGGAAAGCCTGCTGTGTTACCACCATAAAGTCAAGTGCAAGAGAGGAATTCAGTCTAAGCCTTGTTGTTCTCTAACAAAGCTGGGTTTATTTGGTTTTCTTTAAACATAGACAGATACAGTTGTAGTGTTTATTGCCACAGAGAAACACAGCTTCTGAGGAGAGAGGATATATTTTATTAAATCAACACATACAGGTGGAAAAAATGTTTAAAAGCAGTCTTTGGATTTTAAAGAAAGATGCAATCAGTTTCTGCATTGAATTAGAAGTGCAGTCAAAGGAGCTTTTGTCTTTGTTTAATTTTGTTACATTATTTTTGATGAGTGGTTGTGGGATTGTTTTGGTATGGTGGCACTTATAAGGATACTTGAACAATAAGGTGAACATGACCAAAGTCTTGGTTTCTGTAATGTTCTTGAGAAAATTTCTTTTCATTTATGAGGTATTTAGACTTCTATTTGTATGTGGGTGCTCAAAATACTATAGAAAAAAAAAAGTAGGCATTCAAAAGCTAGATGTTTACTGCTGTTGCATTTGAATACCCATATCCATTACCGTCTTTCATCATCATCTGTCTGTGACCATGTTTTTATTTGAAATAGACTAGTTGTCATGTTTACTCCATGATTTACATTATTTAAACAAATGGGGGGGGGAAAAGAATTGGAATCAGCTCATTCACTAATATGACTAAGACGTACAACAACATTTTATAAAATGTTCGCCATTATATGGTCATAAGTCTGGAGTTCACGCTCTGTGTGCACACATAAAAACAGAACAACTCTTTCAGTCTGAAATATGCTCGTGAAAGGATGCTGCCTCCTGGTGAATTAATAGGCATATGAGCTTCCACAAAAATTGCATCTTAAACAGAAATATTTTCTCTTCAGAAGGGTCCAGCCCTGGCTGTACTTGGCTCACAGAGAAGAACAAGGAAGAGGGAGGACATCAGGGTGTGGAAGGTAATGGTTCTTGCAGCACCTCTCTCTTCTTTTCTGCAGGATTTTCTTCAAGGCGACTGTACCAAAGCCAGGCAAAAGCTGAACTGGAAGCCAAGAGTCACGTTTGATGTGAGTGGCCTTTCTGGCATGCTTTGTACCTGCTGGGTGTTCGTGTCCTCTAAAAGCAATTCACAGGGAGGGGGAAGGGATTGGGGGATGTCTGTGTGGGGTGACTTGGACCCACTGAGAAACCCCATTTTTGGTTACCCTGCAGGGGCTCTTGCTTTGAAGACAGCAGCCACTATGGCAGCAATGGGCACCCCAGTGAACAGCAGCGCACTGACACACATCAGGGACAGGGACAGGGCTGCTGTGGGAAGAACTCAGCAAAGCCCCTTCCCCTCATTTTTCTGTTGCAAGGGGCCAGGGGGCTTGTCATGCTCTGGGACATTTCTGATGTACTGCCTGTTTGTCCCTGCACTGGGACCCTCATCTGTCTCTCTCCCTCTTTGCAGGAGCTGGTGAGGGAGATGGTAGACGCTGATGTGGAGCTCATGAGGAACAACCCCAATGCCTGACCCCTGGCAGGGCTGGGCAGACATCACAGGACCCATGCCAGGGATGCAACCCATGGCCAGCACTGCCATGAGCCACCGGGATGGGTGGCTGCCCCTCCTTGTGATGGTTTTATTGCTGGCCTGCCTGTTTGTGAAAGCCTGGTTTTATCCCTCCCTCCACTCTCCACATCCTCCCAGTGCCTCTCACCCCACACATCATCCCAGGATCAGCCCTGCCTGGGCTAACTGTATCCTGCCATTGACTGGGGAAGGATCATACTGTACCTGAAATATTGATCAGCCAGCCCACTGATCTAATTTTTTAATTAAGACTCATCTTTCTGTTGCTTAAGACTTCCAGCACATTTTTAGTACTTTCTCCCATTTGAGAAACAAAGTATCCCCTGCCCTCCACCGCCCAATCTCCCTCTCCTCCAACAACATCAGTAAACCTCTGATGCTAACATGGGCTCGCCATCTCTTTAGACTTTGCTCCATGGCTTCCCCACTTCTGCCTTTCCTGAACACTCCTTGTTTTTCTTTCTTTCTCACCCCAGCAGCTCATTTCCACCACTTGAACTCCGTAAAGGTTTGGATAACTTGATATAACTTGCAGTGAAATCGCCTCTTGACCATGACAAATTAATTCCTAATTGCTGGAATCACTTTCAAACCAGTCAAGCCAGGGCTTGTATGCATTTTTCATATCTTCATTTCAGTGTGTGCATGAGTCACAGAAAGCCTTTTTGTCCAGCACCTTCTCAGTCCAGGGTGTTTGGGGTGTTTTGGTTTCTGACCCCTTCACCCCAGAATCAACTCATTCCCCTCCCACCCTCTTCCTGCTTACTATAATTAAACCTCAGACAGGAGCTTGAACCATCTCAAAAGATGACTAAAGAAATAAACACAAAATAAATAAAAAAGCTTTAAAAAATAGAAACTTCAAGGTGAGTAAATATTTTCTTGCTTTTTGTGCCAGTGTACCCGGGTTGTCCAGAGGTCGTGGAGCCCATACATTTCCCGTTGGTTTCGGATCTTCCACCCACCAATTACTCCCATCATTTTAGCTGTATGCCTGGAAGTGTGCAAAGAGTGGGAGATACACAGGAGACACTCTTTCTCAAAGTTCATCTCTTGCTTTTTAACTTTCTGTATGAAGGACACTCCTGTTAAAAGTAGGGCAATGGTTGGGGGGCTGTGGCTCTAGCTGGGCCCGGGCGCGTGATGGAAGTGGTGTGGGGTGACAGGAGGGGGCTCGGAAGCCTCCTGGGGGGAGCCAGCCGGCTCGAGAAAGGATGCTCGGTGCGCCGGTCGCCAAGGGCGGCATTTGCCGGAGGTGCCGTGGAAAGTGCGCGGCGCGGAGCGGAGCGCACTCGGGCAGCCGAAGCAGCGGCTTCCTTTGGGGCTGTCCCCTGAAAAGCGCGGCCATGCCAGCACAACAGGGAAAGGAAAACGTGGGAGCCCGGGCGCGCCTTGGAGTCTTTCGTACAGGTGCACGGAGTACGCGCCCTCGTAGGGGGGAGAAGAAAGGGAAGGATGTCCCTGTTGCACTCGCTCCTTAAGCATTGTCCCACGCTTGTGAGGCTTTTCAGCCTCACGCAGTTTCCGCGGAGCGGTGGGGCTCTCCCAGCACAATCCTGCATCGAGTAGGTCACTGGTGCTCCATCCGTGAGGAGGCCTGGAGCTCCCCGTAGCACCATGCACACATTCTCCCTCATCCCCCGAATATATACCTTCACGCGTGGGTATATAGATACATATAAAGCTTCCTTGGGTGTTTTTCTCCTCTAATGGGTACGACTCCGCGGCTGCGCTTTTTTTTAAAGACTAAAATGACAACAAACCCCCTTCCTGGGGGTACATGTCTTTTGCATTAACTGTCCTCTCCCGCATCGTTCACACCGCGAGGATCTACCGCACAGCCTCGGCAGTACGCTCTCTCTCCCCGTGCCGTGGGCACTCACCCATGTGTGGCCGCACGGCTGTGGCCGTGCTTTGCGGGCTGCGGCAGCACACCCCACCACGGGCGAAGGAGTCCCCCGTGCCCAGCGGTGACCGCCCCGCCCTGGGGCCACTGCGGGTGACGGAGGGGAGGGGGCGAGTTCTGCCTGCCCGACCTCACCGAGGGCTGTCCCCTTCGCAGCGCCTCGGACAAGCGATCACAGGCTGCGGGTGGCGGGTCTTTGGTGGCGCACGGAATAATAGTGTCACCGTGCTTTTTATGACAAGACTTTTTTGTATGGCTGGGAACTATTTTCCTTTGCTTTCAGTGATTCACTGGGAGGCTTGCTGGTACATCTGAAAATTAGTTTAGGCATCTCTGCAGAGGACTGGGAACTTCAGGGTTTTTTCTTTGGCATCTCTACGCATAGCACACTCGTAGCATTCGTATTTTCTATTTTCACTCTCTGTATTGGGGAGCAAGAGGGGGGAAAGGATGGGAAAGCAAAAACTGATACTAGACCAAGCTGTCCCTCCGCGGTGGCCCGTGCTGAGTGTTTTTTTCGCTGCCTTTTTAAGAAAAAAAGTGGAGAAAAAAATCTACTGGTCGTGACATGACAAAATGCACACTGCTCCCCTGCCTTTTACCATTTGGCAAAGGTCTGAACTGCTTTTCGGTTCCCTCGACACCACCCTCCTGCCTGATTCTTAACTGCTTCTGAAGTACCGCTGTTTGCATTGACCATAGGTTCACGTCTTGAAAACGAAATAAATAATAACTTTAAAAAACCCAAAACCAACACGCTGCAATTTAGGGAGATGATATTGTATATATAGCTAATACACCAGTTAAGATTTGTGTTCTGTACATCGGCTTAGTGTGCATATCAAGCGTTTTGTGCGTGCAGGTTCGGAAGACACACCACCCCTCTGCCCGTCTCATGCCTCACATGGAGTCACTACAGCTTCGTTAACGGAAAAAGGTAGCTCCAGTAGTAAATAACCGAGCATGCCCCCATCTCCCGCGTCTTTCACAAGCGTCCCACCACCCGCAGCAGCAGCACCGAACAAAGCAAAAGGCAAGGTGGGTGTAGCCTTTCTCGGATCCGCTGCGGCACCGGCGGAGAAAGGCCGGTTGGTGGTCGGGACCAGCTTATGGTCACTCTGTCTTGTCCGGGGTCTGGAATACGGGCCCTGGAGCCTGCCAGAAGCGCCCGCCCGGGCAGCCTGTCCCATTGCGCTGTAGGAAGCAGAGAGGTTCGCCCTGCACCGCTGCTACGGGGAGAAGCGGGATAGTAACGCCAGCGCTGGGTGGTGGGGGCTGCCCTGGCGTGCGCCCCGTCGGGAGGAGGGGGCTCATGCGGGCAGGGAGAAGAGAGTGGGCCCAGCTCCTGCCCAGTGGGCTACAGAGGGCTGGGGCCCGGTGGGGAAGGCCGGTCCGGCCCTGCCTGCGGCTCCCGGCCCTGCCGCGCTGGGAATTACGAGCAGCGACGGCCGGGCTCGCTCCCCCGCGCCCGCCGCCTGTCAGCGCCGCCGCCGCCCCACGGCTCTTGGCCATAACTTAGCCCTTCGCCTCCGCCGTGCGGGCCATTGCCCTCCCCCAAGAACCTGTCTTGCCAAAGGTAAAGCTGCCACGAACCCCCCTTCTTAAATTATTATTATTATTATTATTGCCTTATTTTGAGGCCTTTCAGGGGCGCTCAGTGCCACCAGCCACTCGTGGGCTGCAGAACCCTCGCAGGCAGCAAGGAGTGCGGCGGCTGCCTGCGGTGTGGTGTCCCTACGGGAACATAAGCCCTTCCCACTTCTGCAAAAGGGCCGGGCAGGGGGTCGGCGCTGCCCCAGGGCCCGCCGGCGGCGCAGCCGACCCGCCCGACGCCCTCCTCCTCCTCGGCCCCGCTGCGGAAGGCCGGCGAGACAAAGTGACGGGGATTTCCTCGGGGTCGCGGAGCAAAACCTCCAGCGTCATCTAAAAATACACCTCGACGGTCGGAGCGCCAGCCCGAAGGGTAAAATCAAGCGGGGGCTGAAGGAGGGGCAGCCTCGCTCCTCGGGTGCGCACACCCCGGGGGTAGGGTGGTGGTGGTAAGAGGCTCCGTGGCCGGCTCTGGTCGCACTCGAAGACGCGTCGACTGCTGCAAAGTGTATTTAGAAAAATAAAATCTAGGTGTAAATTGGTGTAATGGAAGAGTCCCCCTCCGCCACCTCCCCCCTGGCCCCTTACAAATAAAGCAGCCGCGTCCCCCCGAGCGGACATGAGGGTCACATCCTCTTCCCGCTACTCGCCCAGCCGGGAAGGCGTGCTCGGGGCTGCCCGGGGGCAGCGCGGGGAGAGGGACACCGGCCGGGGTTCGCCGCCTCTCCCGCCTGTGGGCGGCAGGTTTGCTGGGGTGGGAGGCCCCCAGTCGGCTCGCAGGGCCGCGCTCCTGCCTCCCCTTGTGACCCCCCTTCAACTCTGATGGTTCGCTGGCGGACCATTGTCTCCAGACACAACATACCCTGGACGGAGCCCTGGAGCAGGCAGGGCTCCAACGTTTTGACGGGTGAAAGAAAAACATCAACAGATACTTTACTTTGGTGATGGGGGCTTGGAGAGGCGGGCAGGGGAGAGGTCGCTTCGTAGCAGCAGATGCTGATTGCAACCCTTGCTTTGCTAATGAGCTCGTACGGGTGCATTCCTCGCGTCACCACCGTCCCACCCCTCTCCCGGAGAAGCGCTTGGGGGGTGGGAAATGGCGTCGGGAGAAAGTCGTAATTTTTCTGCGATTTGTTATTCGGTTTTGAATCCATCCCATCCTTGAAAGGCGAGGTTAGAAGCACTGGCCGACAACACTTTCATAAATCCTCGTTTGGGGAAAACGGCGAGCAGCTCCTCGCTGGCAGGAGCGAGGTGTGTGAGCGCTCGCCCCGGCCCGCCGCCTGCTCCCCGTCCTGAGTCGCGGGTAGCCGGGCATCGCCGGCCCGGGACAACCGGGCTGGCAGAGGGACGTGCCTTCCGCTAGCCATCGGCTTTAGCCCTATTTCGCACAATCGGACCGGGGACACGCATATACAGAACAAATACAGGAGAAAGAGTTCCACTAGAAACTCGCATCAAAAAGGCACTGGAAATGTATTTACACTGGGTAATCTCGCAAGCACCGACATTGTTTAAACAGTTCTCTTCTGCTACGGAAGATATTATCAGTACTTTTACATTATCCTTCAATAGAAAACATTCTCCTTTTTCCTACATTTTAAATATTTATTTTCGAAAATGGAAAAAGAAAGAAATTAAACTCGGCCGCTTAAATGTTCTGGCAAGTAAATAAATTCCAGGAACGTTTTGGGGAAAACGGCAATGGTGTCTGATTCGAGCGCTTGCCTGCCAAGGGATGCCGGGTATAGTGATATGACCTGTTTATTGCTCGATTCATATAATATATAAATATGCTGAACTCATGAGTGTAATAATTTGCGTTTTTTCTATTGGAGGAAATTCAGCTATTTTAAGAGTTAATGGTTCTAAATGTGTTGGTTTTCCTGAATTCTCCCCAGAGGTGATGTTGGCTGGAAAGGAGGGAGGATTCCAGTTTGGGGGTTTCATTGTTGTCGTTTTAATTCTGCTGAACGCAGTCTAAAGCAGCTGACCTGAACGTGGGGTAATACACTGCACAACCAAGCCCCCTGACACCTAAAGGTCAGGTGAATGTCTCCAGCAGGTAAGTTGTGGGCCGGCTGCCTGCCCAGCTCACTTGCTCTCTGGCTCACAAATTGTACCCTTCTGCCCACCCAAGTAGTTTCAAGCTGTGTTTGTTTAGGGGGCAAAAAAATTACCGACCACCCAGTTCCCTTTCAGCGGGAGAGCTTATGAGCTCTCAGCGGTAGCCTGGACTGCCTTCCCCCCATCCCCATTCCAGTGCTTTTTAACAGCTATTATTTTGTGGCACGCGCATACCAAGGAAGGCGCAAGTTACGGGCCTAGAAGGTCGGGGAGGTGTGTGCAACAGATGCACTGGCTTTGGAGAGGAGGGAGAAGTCCCCTCCACCAAAGACACTGCTTGCTGAACGGAAGGAGGGAGCCTTGCCGGCTACCTCCCCGGCCCGCGCAGCACAAAATTGATGAAACAGATCGGAACGAAAACATGCCCCTCGGACCGCAGGGACCTCCCCGCGGGGCTGTGCTGCTGTCTCCTCCCTGAACATCGCGACTTCCCGAAGGGCCCGTTCCGCCGAACCCGACGCCCCCGGCCGTCGGGTGTCCGGCACACACCACCTCGCAATCGCTTGCCAAATCGCTCGATGCCAGCAGCGTTATCACAGAACTAAACTCCAGGGCTTAGGTGCAAGTGACACTGGGGGTCTTCTGCTCCTGCCGAGCCAGCCAGAGTTACCCTCGGGAGAGTTGGAGTTTACTTCTCCGGCAGTCCAAGCAGGCCTGTTGCGAAACTAAGGGATCTCTCGCTCTCCTTCCCTAGACACCCGACCGTTCGCTACCCCTACCTCCACTGCCAGCCCCCGGCCTAGGACAAGACCTGCCTGTTGCCCTAGGTGCGTGTGCATAATTGTAAGGGAACATGGGAGTCGCAGCAGTGTTTGCGAGGGGTCCGCGCTGCCCACCGAAACGCGGGGCTGCCACCCGGCTACACGACTACCGGGCAAGGAGCTGGACCTCCCCCGCCGATGCAGGTATTGTTTTGTTCAATTAGGATCCGCTTGATAAAAAACAATCGCTCGTTAACCCTCCTCCCTCCTCCCTCCCGGCTGGTGTGTTATGAATGGCGACATCGTCTCCCTTGACCCCCGTCTCCTTTTCTGTCTTTCTGTCCCCTGAAAAATGATTCTGCGAGCTCTGATTGAATTTTATTCCTTCCTGACCTGGCCTGTTTTTATTGCACGGACACCATCAATCTTGACCTAACGCGGCGTTTGTTTATTACTTTGGAAAGAAACGAATGGCTTTATGAGCCCCAGCGTAATTAAACCAGGCGGGCTCCGTTCACCGCGGCACCGCACCACCTTTGCGGCGGATTCACCACAGACAAGCCGCCGGGAGTCACAAGACAAAAGAAAAAAGAAAAAAAAAGGAAAGAAAAGAAAGAAAAAGGTGCGGGGAAAGCTATCCAGTAAGTGTAACTGCCATCCTCCAGGGCTGTGAGCTTGTGACCGAGATGACGATGGATCGAAACCCATGCGCGTCCCCGGGGAGCACCGAGCAGCTCCCTTACGCCCCACTTCAGGCCCGCCAGCCTCTTGCACAGCTTGCGGCGCAAACCTGAACTCATCCTCCGCGCTACCCTGTGTGCACCCCTGGGCGCGCTACCTGTGACCCCGCACAGCGACAACTCAGCCCCAGACACCTGGACGGCGATCACCGCCGCGCTCCTTATCCCCCTCCCCTCCAAAGAAACCCCCAAAACAAAACAAACCATCAGCTCATCTTAAAATGATGGAAACATTTTGCCAAAGCGCCCGACACCGACACAAGGAGACGGCGAGAAATGGAGTGAGTATGTCGAGAAGTTTAAATTACTTTACAAGACAAATTCATTAAAGGCTAATGTTCAATTAGCCGTCGCTGTTGAAATGGGTGATTTTAAGAAGTGGGAGGCGGAGAGCTTCTAGGGGCCGCATTGCAGCACTCCTGTACCTGCGCAGCGAGCCATGTGCGCGCCTCGGCGCTGCACGTTTTGCCTACTCAGTCAAACGACGTAATAAAGACTCTTACCTCACGCTCATCTTCACGTGGGCGCAGAGAGGCGCGCAGCCGGGGGCTGCGCGCCGCCGCTCGTCTCTGAGGAGCGACGGCACCGCGCTGCCTCCCGCAAAACCCGCACCGGCCTTTTCGTGCTCGTGTGCCACTCGCCCGCAAGGCGCAAGCCAAGTCTCCAGAGGCCAGGGCGAAGCTATAAACTCATCCCGCTCCAGCAGCGTACGTTTTGTGAAATCAGAACAGCATACAGCCCGCTGCTCAATGTGCTGCAGGCCCAGAGTTACCCACAGCGTTATGAAGTCGAACCTAACTATGAAAATAGTCCCACGCTAACTTCGAAGCACCCTTCCCGAGCTTCATGGCTTTCAGAAAGAGCCCCAGATATCGTAAAAGGCCAGTTTGGAAACACTCCCTTAAACACCTCCATCTGCAACACAGTCTCACCATGTTCTGCATCTGACCTGGGCCGTGGAGGTAGGGAAGGGGTTTAATCAAAGTCCTCTCGATTATTTTCATGCAGTTCTCTGCTGTTTTTGGTTATGGCCTTCACAGAACAATATGAACGGTAATTGCTTTAAGAAGAAATTCCAAAGAGGAAACTTAGAAAGGAGAATATTCTTCTTCTCCATGTTTTCCACTGTTTAAGAGACAGATGAGCAAATACAAGTAAGAAACTACCAGAACCACCAGCTGAAGAGAATGGTCCCTCAATTTAATTTAAAAAAAAAAAGGAAAAAATATTTTGTTTTGTTTCTTCATAGATGAAAAGCAAAAAGATAGTTTGGAATAAAATCAGTTTGAGCTAAATATAAAACAAAAAGTTCTGTGTTAACCTGGCACCTAAGGGACCACTCTGCAGTCACAGTTGGGGCTGAGCATCCCCGTTTGCTGTAGGAGCTGCCCCCACAGATGCCGAGGCCTTACGGGGGATACCTCTCAGCTGCTGCCTGAGCACACGTCCCGAGCCCACCGCTGTGCAAGGTTGCACTGCATCTCTTTTGACGTTCAGGGCAGGCCCAGTTCTGCTGGGAGACAATCACAGGTCAGAAGGGACGCTCGGGTTTGCCTTCTGCTCTCAAAAGGAGGGAAGCACAAGAGGAACAAGGGTCCATGCCCCACACTGGGTCTCGCTGCCCACAGTTCATGCCTCACAGATAGGAGGGCGGCCCTCGGGCAGAAGCCCAGCTCCGTGCCCCCGCAGCTGCGCTGCCCCAGCCTGGAAAGGTTTCTAGCCAGACCGCCCGGCCTTTCCCCATCTCAGCAGCAGCAGCAACGCCTCACACCGGAGGCTCCGGCCCGGCGAAGCCCGGAGCTGCCGGTCTCCATTCGTTCAGTGCCGCGCAGGGACCGACCTGCGCGCCCGGCGGGCCGGCTCCCGCGGCCAAGCCAGCACTTTTCACTGCCTGCCAGGGGGACCCTTAGCACTGCTAATCTTTTTTTCGTTGTGATCAGTTCCTGTGCGGAGCGGAAGGAAAAAAATAAATATTATGATTATGGCAATAATAAAAATAAAATAAGGATTTAAAACCCAAGACGAAGCACGCTTTTGCTGTAAGCCAGTCCATCGCACTGACAATCAGGAGGTGACCTTCACCACGACTATGCGCGTCACTCCAGGAAAGGGATCCCCCTCCGGGGGCAAAGGATCCCGACACGACCTACCTGCGGCCGAGCGGGAAGTTTCCCTTTGCCCCCTCCCTGAGTGCGAGCCGATCCCCCAGCTCGCCGAGCCCACTCCACCCGCCCTTTTTGCAGCCAGGGCCACGGGTAGCGCAAGTTGCGCGGCCGCCCCGCGGCGGAGGCCCGCGGACCGCCCGGGGAATTAGCAGTAATTACACACGGCATTTGTTCAAGCTGTGCACAGTCCCCTCAGCTCCCCTAACCGAGCAGCACCGCTGATAATGCAACGGGTTTTTAAACAAGCCGGGCTAACAACTGCTTCCCTCCCTATTTATTTTCGCCACAAACACCCTACCGCTGGAGACCGCTGAGAAAACCTAAGCTACAGGAAAGGCCTGATCGCAACAAAAATAACAGGCAAATAGCACACGCAATCGCCTCTACCCTCTACCTTCTTTAAGCTTTGTTTTAAATACATGACGGGGGCAGAAATGGCCTTATTATACAGTCACCCTGCTGGCAAACCCATCTGCCAGGGCAGAGGATGCTGCCCCGCCGAGGCTTCCCTCTCCAAGGAGGGGGAGCGGAGGTGCGAGGCAGTGAAAGCCCCGCCATGCCCCTGGCCCTGGCCTGGCCCCACTGCTTAGTGGGGGTGGGCGGGAACCGCCAGCTGCACCCCCGCTCGGTGCTGGGAGAGGGACGCTGCGGAGCAGAAAGTGAGCCCGACCGAGAACAGGTAACATTTTATTTCCCTTTACTCATGAAAAACGGGGAGCAGCAATTAAAACGTGTCTCCAGAGCGAAGGTGCTCAGCTTTGCTCGTCGTTCTCTTCAACTTTACCACAACCGAACAATGGAGCATTTGGGTTTCTCTTACCCAAGTTTGCAAACAAATAAATATAATTACGGCCGATAATTTTTTTAGAGTACGAAAAAGCAAAGACTATGCTACACGTACAGAAACATACTTTGAGCCAGGGTTAGAAAATGACACACACTCCCCTCTGTTAATTCCATCTGCTGAAGGTGTTTTCTGATTATTTCTTTGGAAGGGAAGCACAGCTCAAAAGTGAGGTAATAAGGTTGAACTGTAAATACCTTTGTATTTATTTACAGTGTAACCCTTAACAATGCAACAGTAATTACTGCTAAGTGTTGCCTTTAGATAAGAGATTCTGATAGGAAACTATTATCTTGAAAGCAAATTTTAGGCCTTAAATATCTGTAATCAAATAAACTTATTCCTGAGTCTGACTGACAAGGCTGATTATTTTAAGTTAATGAATTTATTGCATTTTGGTTGTTACTTACAAAAGGGGAAGGTGATCCCTATGGCTCGTAAATTCTTAATAGTGAATTGTCCAAAAAGTAAAAGATTCTTGATCTGACAAATCATCAGTTTGTGCAGCATTCATCTGCTACATTGGTAATATAATTTTTTTCAGATTTAAGAAAAAAGGAGGGAGGAAAAGAGACAAAAAGAAAGAAAGAAAAAAAAAAGAAATCAACCCCCAAACAACTATATAAGGAAAATTAGACCAAATAAAGTATTTTAAAAATAATTTCAGTCCAAACAATTAAGATACAGACCAATAAATTCCATAAAGGATGGGAATAATGTAGAGCTATAAAGGTGTAAGGGTGGACTGTACAAGTACCCTTTAATCCAACTACTTTCCCCCACACTCCTAAAATAAAATGGTACTTTAAAAAAATATATTGCAGAAGCTGCTTCACAGATGTGAATGCACGCATTGCTATTAATTCTAAGACACAGTGACTTATATGCCTGCATTATATTTAAGAATACATGTACTACAGATTACTTGGCATCTGCTATACACTGTGGAGTTTAGAAAAATATGCAATGCATATATGTAGCCATAAATAAATACGTAATCCTTCTTTAAATATAGGTACATATGTAAATCCTAGATATAAATACATTTGAAACACACACAGAGCGATAAATAGCTCCATATATACACAGTTACACAAGGGCAGGGATCTAGTGCATGCACTTCTACCTCGGAGTTATCGCTTAATATAGCCTTACATAGGCATATTATTTAAAAAGCTGTAATGTTGTCATACTACCGTGTATGGTCAAATGTTTCCAGGTCTTGCCCATTAATTGCTAAGAAAACGTGTTTGTTTATTTGCCAACTCAGAGCTGCCATGGGAAAGTATTTTCTTCCTAGCGGATAAGGCAAGCTGACTCAGTGGAACATATTGCAGAAGAGACTGAAAAGGGATTTTTCGACCTGGCAGTTCCTAAATGGTCTTTGGAATTTGTGCGGAGGGGAACAAGCTGTCCCAGTGACAAAGTTAGCTATGAAATCCCTTTTCCCTCTCTTTTTTTCTCTCTCTCTAAATGAAAGTATTAAAATATACAGACGTATAGAGGATCATTCCAACTGAATGGTAATTTATTAATAAACAAACAATGCAATACCTTCAGAATATTAAAAAAAAAAAGAAAAATATTGATAGAATAAGATTAATACAGTTCCCCTTTTTATATATAGTGAGAAAAAAAATCAGCGTTTCAGTCAATTTTAACGTCACTTTTCAGGAAAGGGGGAAACACTTTCTGGCATTTGGTCCGCAACATCCAACTACAAATTAAAAATAAATTACTATGTCGCAATTTACATTTTAAAACAAGTCCTTGTAGAAGAGGAAGGGGAGGGGGAAGAAGCTGGTACTCTACGCTGGACTTTTCGCTCCCTTTTAAACACGGGATATGACAATACCTTAAGGGACGGGGAAGAGCGCGGGGTTGGGGATGGGGGAAAAAAAAGTATTTTTCAAAACAATTAGGAAAAAAAAAAAACTTACGTGTTATTGGAGTAACACTGTCCTTTAACAAACCAAGACATGCTTTGGGCCTGTCTCTACAAAAGCTTTTCGCGATGCGCTCGCTTCCCTCTGCGGGCGCGGTGCGGAGCACAGTCCCCGCGGTGTCCCCGCGATGGGGTGCGCTCAGAACTTGCCGCAGTCGTACACGAAGGCCCCGGAGGTGCGGTAGAGCGGCTGGCTGCCGGGGAAGGCCATCTGACAGCTCCCGCCGCCCCCCGGCCCGCCGCCGCCGCCGCCGCCGCCCCCTGCCCC
>JAWWEU010000081.1:68050789-68082025 GCA_035583155.1 Acropternis orthonyx | reverse complement strand
GGCGGCCGCCGCTGGAGAGGCTGCTGCTGCTGTCGGGGCTCGCGATCTTGGGCACGGCGCCGAGCGGCGGCGCGGCGCCGTGGGGGGACACGGCCTGCGGCGGCGAGGCCGTGCCGTTCTCCGTCTTGATGTCCTGGATGCGGACGGGCGGCGGCGGCGGCCCGGCGCTGCCCCCGGCGGGGCCGCCCTCGGGCTCGGCGGCGGCGGCAGCGGGCGGCGGTGGGCGCGGCGGGGCATGATCCTTGAGGTGCAGGCGGTCCTTCTCCTCCTTGTCCTTGACGGCGTCCTTCTTCTTGAAGCGGCGGCGGCGGCGGAGAAAGCTGCCGTTCTCGAACATGTTATAGGAGTCGGGGTCGAGGGTCCAGTAGCTGCCCTTGCCGGGCTTCTTGTCGTCTCGGGGCACCTTGACGAAGCACTCGTTGAGGGAGAGGTTGTGGCGGATGCTGTTCTGCCAGCCCTGCTTGTTGTCCCGGTAGAAAGGGAACCGCTCCATGATGAACTGGTAGATCCCGTTCAAGGTGATCTTCTTATCGGGTGCGTTCTGGATGGCCATGGTGATGAGGGCGATGTAGCTGTAGGGCGGCTTCACCATATCCTTGGGCTGCGGCGGCGGCGTGTAGGGCCCGTAGGCTCGGGCCATGCCAGCCGGGTACTGCTCGTGGGCCGGGTGGGAGTACATGCTCATCGGGGCCGGCATGGCCGTGTATCCCCCGCCGGCCGCCGCCGCCGCGGCGCGGTAGTAGCTCTGCTCTCCGCCGAGGTACGGCACCACTCCCAGGGAGTTGGGACTGGACACGGAGTAGCGAGCCTGCATGTCCTCTCGTCAGCTTTCCCCCACCCTCCCCGCCGGACCAAACAGCGCGTCCCTTCCCCCTCCACCCCTCCGCCGCTCCGCGGACCGAGCTGGACCGGGCGGCCGGGCAACCCCCACCTCCCCACCCCCCCGGCGGAGCGCGGAAAACAGGAGGAGAAGAATAACGACGGCAGCGCCGAAAGTCTCCTCTTCTTCGCCCAGGAAAGCCCACCGGCGAGCTCCCGCGCTCCACGGGGAGGGCAAAATAAAATCAAAAAAAGGAGGAGGTGGGGGAGAGGAGGGGGACAAGAAAAGGGGAAAAATATTTTAAAAAAGAAAACTGCGGAGGGGAAAAAAAAGTAATCGCAGCGAAGAAAGCAACTTCCAAACGCAGAAAGAGTATTAAGAAAATAAAACCTTTGCAAAGAGGCTCCCACGCTCCCAGTTCCTTGTTCCACGGGGATCTGCAACAAGCTGTCTGCAAATGAGGGACAAAAGTAGAGGGATGTGTTTTGTTGGCTTTTTTTAAGCGAGCAGAAGAAGAAAAAAATCCACCTTCCCGATTTCCCAGTGCAAAGTCTCCCTCTCTCTCTCCCTCTCGCTTTTTTCAGTCTCTTTTTCAGTCGCAGGCTGCTTTGGGAAGCATCGGAAAAACTCCTGAACTTTTGAGCATCCGTCACCACGGCGAGAACTTTTTTACGCACTTAGAGTTTTCTCCTTTTTTTTTTTTTCCCTCCCTCTCCTCTCTCGGTCTCCCTTTTTTTTTTCCCCCTCTCTCTTTTTTTTTTTTTTTTCTTTTCCTCCTTTTGCAGGCGGTCCAGCTCCGCCCCGAAGAGCCGAGGCGGCCAATGAGGGCCGGGAGACACCCGGGACTCTGAATGAGGAGGGGGAAAAAAAAAAGGAGCGAGCGAGGGGAAAAAAAAAAAACCCTGCAGCAGCAGCAGCCCCGGGAGTTTGTAGCGCTCGGGGACCGGCCACACACGCTCGGCGGCACACGCGGGCTCCTTGAGCGCCGCGGAGCCCCGGGTTTGCACGGGTCTCTGCGCAGCGAAGCGGGTCCCCCCGCGCCCGCGCAATTTGCGCGACGACCCTCCCTAGCCCTACTGCCTCGTACTTCGCTCGCCAACCTCCCCGCGTCCTTACAACGCGCGGTCACCCTCTCACACGCACCCCAGGCACACGCAAGACGTTCATGCCCTCACCAATATGTGTGTGTATATAAATATCTATATGTGTATATGTTTCTCCTGGAGCTCTTCCCACCCACGCGCGCACCCCGCGCTCTGCTACGCGTGTTTCCCCAGAATGTTGCTTCTCTTTTTTCTGTTTTTTGGTAAGCTCCTTAGTATGTTTTCTCCGCACGCTCCGGTCGGGCTCCCTCCTCCCATTCCCTCCAGGCTGCCGCCCGTGCCGGCGGGCCGGCTCCACGCCCGTGTGCCGGCTCGCTCCCTGCCCTCCCCGACCAGGAGCTCACCTCGACTGCCTTCCACCCTCCACGCCCGCGGGGACGGAAAGGAAAGTGTGTGTGTGTGCGCGTGTGTGTGTGTGTCTATGTGTGTCTGGGGTGGGATGCCCTGTCACAGCAGCACCACCCTGACTGCAATCAGCTGCCTGCGAGACCAAACGCTTCTGAAGAGACTGCATTCCTTCGGTTGACAAGGTTTTGACGAGTCCTCCAAAGCTCCTTTTTATTAATCAGCCTCTCTCTGTCTGCAAATGAAGCGCCCACTGCCTCTGCTGTTTATAAACACCGGTGCGTTTCTTTGAACGGGTCTGTAGCTCGCCCCTTCAGGTAATCTTTACAGACCTTATGGGATGTTATACGGAGAACGGATCCTTGCTTTATTTCTTTATTCACTTGAGACGGAGAGGGCATAATTTGGTTCCTAGTCTGCTTCAGAGTGGATTCTGTGCTTATTCAGGTGTGTCAAAAGGAAAAAGATATAGAGAGAAAGGAGCACAATAAAATGAATGTTCATTAAACTCCTTGGCCGGTTCTGCTGTGAAGATTTGATTTCCTTTGCCTTTGTCTAACTATCTGAAATAATATTTGGTCTCTAATATGAAAAAGACTCTAACGAGAGCTCAAAGGGAGGAAAGAGTCAGGGCTTGGTTATTTATTTTTTCAATTTTTCTTCCAATTTTCTCGTATATTTTAAGAAAGAAGGTTTTCTTTTCATGCTTCAAACGTGGGGAAATTGGCATACATTGTTGCACAGTAGTCTATTTTACCAATAATTACGATATTCAAAATACAGTTCAGTACTCTTCACTCCCTTTGTTAGCCCATACCTCTGAAACTTCATTAGCGTTAATAATAGATCAGCTGAAAGGATCAAGCTGAAATCTATTTTAAGGGGTGGAATTCGAACGGGAAAGACGTGTGTGTGGTGTGTTTGTGAGATGAATTACCCATCCTGATCTTATGACACTACAAATACGTCAAAAGACCCTTTTGGCTTCACTAATTTGAAACCCTCTTTCCACACTTTTTACTGTGACCCTTGCTTTGGGGATCGTGCCTTTGCAGCGTGTTCAAGGTGCATCATATGCCTGCTGTATTTTAGCAGATATGGCTTTTCTTCTGAAACACTGATCAGTTGGTTAAAAAAATTATTATTAAAAAATAAATAAGTATTTTAAATGAGATTCAACTCATGTGAAGAAGGTAATTTATGTAGCTTAATATCTTCTTTTCATATTCAAACGTAACGGGTCTCCTTTCGGTAATAAATGTCAGTCCTTTAATGGTGAATACATTATCCCGTTTAGCCTGCTGTATTTCATCGTCTGGAATCTTTCACCTGCTCCTGTCTAATTACATCTCTTTCCCTTTCCTCCCACCAGGGCAGAATTAATAAATGTGCAACCTCTGGACTAGATGTCTATTCCAACACTTTATATTTTCAAAACCTCTTTCTTGTTTTGCTGAAGGGAAAAAAAAAAAAAAGAAAGAAAGAAAGGGAGAAAGAGAGAGAAAAAGGGCATTTTAGCACGTTTCCATGCAGCCCAGGCCATCCGGTTTTCCCACGGTATTACCTGCCGTTAAAAAAAAATTCCATGGGGTTCCCTATCGCTCCCTTGAGCGTCCGTAACGTGACGCTCCGAGACCGGAGCTTTCCATGACTTTTTCATTTTATCTGGACAATGTTGACAGTAGCGAAGATGTTTCACAGGCAGAGGCTGGAGCAACACCGAGATGTTTCAGCACAGGGAATGAGGGGGCCATTAATCCGACGTATTTTGTATTTAATATATTTTGCAATAGCCACTCCAATGCTATAATTGCGAACTGACGCAACTAACGTGTGTTATGTTACAGACCTTAACCCAGCAGGACTTCAGTTTCTCTACTCGAGGCACAAAAGTCACCATTGTGAAGGTTCATAGAGGGATTTGGGGGTTGTATATGTGCGTGTTGTGGGGAAGCAGAGGTTTTAGGGAGGCTAAAAGATCAGTTTTCCCCCTTCTGCCTTTGGATACCACTCAGAAGGAGTGCTTGGCGCTTGGGCTTCACCCACCTGGTCGCACGGCAGTGTTAACCTCTTCCCAGCGCCCTACCTCTGCCGCCTTATCCAGCCTGGCCTCCGGGCGGGACAGCAGCGTTTGAGGTGCCCCGCCTGGGTCTGCCGCAGGAACGGAGCAGGACGGCAGCAGCCTCGGCCTCCGTGGACCCCCCTCTCCAGCAGCCCCCTCCGGGCGGCAGACACGGCCTCTGCCGCCTCCTCCCCGAAGCCGGGAGAGGGGCGCCGGCGGAGGGACGGGAGCCCCGAGGGGCAACCCCAGACCAGGGGAGCCGCGCTCGTCTAGGAACCCTCCGAGGCTTCGCTTGTGTGGTCACTTGCAACCTTATTTAGGAAGATGTCAGAAAGCAAGATGACGTCGGAGCGGTAGGCGCAGGGACTACCATTTGACCTGGGCAAAGCCCAAGTGGACACAAACAATTCGCTGTGCGTTGTCCTCGCTCCTCTCGAAGACCTGGAGGTGAACTGCTTTGCAGCCTCGGGCTGTTTATGTTTAGACGTAGTCAGAGTTTCGCTTCTCTCCCCTTCTTTTGGCTTCAACATCATAGCAATATCCCTGTAACTCCGAAACCAGCCACCCAGCCCGACTCTTTGCATCTCAGGATGCAGCTTTCCCTGGTCTTTAAACAGTGGGCGACACTGCAGGAGAAAACCGCTGACATCCTTTCGATTGGCAGGGAGGGAAGCGATCGCTTCAAATCTGTGCTTCACCGGTAGAAAAATCTATTGTGCCGAAAGTCTCCTCTCTGTTTACAGCCACTGGACATGGGTGACAGCAATCCCTCCCTCCCGTCCTTGCACCAATACCTCTGCCATCTCAAGCCTGTGCAACTAAGGCGAGCTCTAAATGCAAGGTCTGTTTTGTGTGGCACTCAGTTAAGCAAACAGGCGTGATTGTTATTTTATTAACGTGACTTAACAATTCTGCAAATAAGCCGAGGTAGTTTTCCAATCCAGGGCGTCTTTTATCTTGAGACATAAATAACACAACTTAATACGAAAATGAGGACTTCATTCCCTGTGGCATGTTTAGCCTCTCGTTCTTGACTGTGAAATAAATTATCCTTTGCAGTAAATGAGGCAGCAGTCAACAGCTTCGTGCAATTCATGAGAGAAATACCTTAATTTCAGGTTCGGTGTCTAAAAGCGAATTTTGCATTTAATTTACAAGGAAGAACGGAGACCATAGAGAGGCCAGTGAGTTTTATCTTCCCACGATAATTATCGCAGTCGTACATATAATTCACCTCTTTGACAAATGTTGTGTCCCAGAGATGTCGCTGCACTAGGAATAAGAACAAAAACCAGGCTGTGGGAAACTACTTGTGTTGTTTCTACTATAAAGTAAGTTCTGTAAAGTATTATCACACATATATGCACACAGACTAAAACCCGCAAGTGCGTAAGAAACCTTTAATTTGATAGGTTCCCTAGCTTTGTGGCATTCCATGGTAAAACGTTGACTGACATCTGAAGGGCTGGAGGTGTTAAAAACTCATTCCGAAACTGACAAGAAGATAGCCAGACGCGGATTCTTTTATCGTTTACTTTCCAAGGTCCCTTGTCCCTTTTGTGTTCCTTTTCCTCCCTTATTTCCTTCCTTTCTCTGGGAGGGGCAGCGAGGGGGGAGGGGGGACTGAATCCATTGGATTCTCTGGATTCATATAAATGAAAACACACCAGGGAGCAACGAAGCTGGGAGTATGAACCATAGCAGCCCCATCCTGCATCATCTCTACCTATTGCTTTAGCAGACGACAGGAGAGAGAGACTTATTTGTATAGGGTTTATTTACATTAGAATGAAGCGGCAGTTCCTAGTCTGGGAAGTGAAAAGTACTTGGCAAGTCATTAAGTAGCAGATAGAGATCAGCCTCTGGATACAGCCTGCCTTTCCCATACTCGTTTTTGAGGCTGGGAGCCTTTTCGGGATGGTGTGCGGCAGAAAGGTGGGGGTGCGGAATCTGGGAGCGGGATAGCAGTGACGGCGCTCAGCCCTGCTGGGAGCCGCGACCAGGCTCTGTTCCGCTGCGGGCAGCCCCTGGCGGGGTGTGTGTGGGGGGGAGGGCGGGCAGTCAAAAGCCCCCCGCCCTCCGCGAAGAGCCGCGCAGGGAGGATATACCGGCCCTCAAGCCGCCGGTGACGGACTAGGAGAGCGGAAAAGCAAAGGGAAGACTCAAAGCCGCTTACCCCTGAGGGTGGGGGTGGGAGCGACGATGCCTCCGCGCAACGCAGCGCAGCGCCTCACACTGCTTCACACCGTCCGGCACGGCACGGCACGGCACGGCACGGCACGGACCGTACCACCCCGCACCGCCCCCCACAGCGCCCGCGGGCACCTTGCGCGGAGTTGGGGCGCTGCGCGGGCCGCGGGCTCCCCCTCCCGGGCCACCCGTGCCGCTGCCGCCCGCCCCCGACGGCCGCCGGGCCGCCCCTCCGGGCACCTGCCCGCGCCCCGCCCGCGCTCTCGCCCTGCACACCCCGCCGGGGGAAAGCGGGGTTTAAAACCCCCGGCAAGCCCTGCCCGCCGCCGCGCTCCTGCTGGAGTCCCGGCGACGCGGGGTGGGCTTAGCGGGGCGCAGGTCGTTGTCGGAGATGAGTGTTAGAGATATGCCTCCTCTGTCCGGGCCATTATAATCTTCCCTCTGTCTTTATTGGTTGTCAGGTTTGCCAATAAAACTTGCGAGTGAAAAAGTGTTGTTTTCCAGGAAAGGTGCTTCTATTTTTTAGCCTCCCCCTTGCTGTCCAATTACTGATGTGTTCAGCCTCCGAAGAACAGCTTCATAAAACTGCCTGGTAAACCCAGACGCAGATGCCTTCACACAGTTGTTACAGAGATGTGTAAATGTACACAAATATACATACACATGCACAACTACATGCATGCTTGGTGTTTGGGGTTTTACAAGGCATTTAGTGCTGTTAAGTACAATGACACCAAAGAACTAATCTCCTTTAAGGCTCCTAGGAGCTATGGTAATACAAGTAATAAAACTTAGATATCTGCATATGCACTTTTATGAAGCCACAAATGCTTTCTTTGCAGTTATTTGCGCACTGTTGGAAGTAATCCATGCTTGTTTACATACAGAAAACAATGTCTGCAAAAAGTGAAGTACAGTAAAAAGAGGTGAGAGAATGGTTTAAAAAGCAGAGTTCTCAAGATGTAGCTATCATTTTCCATAAACCACAGGGAATGCACAAAAGAGGTGAGTTTGTAGATGCACCCTGTGCAACAAACACATGAAAGTCACAGCTGCAGGAGTCCCATGGACTGTGAACCCAGGCAAGCCCCTCTTTCTAGTAGGTCTCTTGTCCTTAGAATGAAGCAGCATGCCATTTAAAGGTAAAAGAAGTTATCATTCCCTTCCTGAGTGTGTTACGTCTGCAGTTTCTGATTCGTTCTCCCCCTCCTCTGCCTCCACAAGGCTGGTAGGCACGACTTGAACGGAAAAGTTGCACTGAAGCAGAAAAGGACTTTGGCAGGATGTATTTCAGTGTCTCCCCAAAATGCCCCTTCTTTGTTCTCAGACCAAATAAAAGCAAAACTTTCACTCTTTATTTTTTATTCAGGTGGCATTAGCTCCCTTCATTTGGCCCCTGTGTGTTGGATGCATGGCTCTGACCTATCACCTACCAAACTGCTCAGCTCATGCCCCTATTCCTGCCCCAGTAAGACTGGGTGGCCAACCGTGATGGCAACATGGCTAATGTTTGTGTGTGAGGATGGTACCAGACAAGCCAGACAAGGTCAGTTCCCCTATTTTGCAAAGCAGAAGAGATTGCCAGCTTATATTCAGTGGCAGATGATTGATTTGGAGGTACTGCCCTTGATAAATACAAGTATTGGTGTTTTAAGGTCATGTAGCATGAAGAAAAGTGCATTCAATGAGTCATAAAAAAAAAGTTCTATCTGACTTTATAAACTCTAAAATAGAGCCAGAGATTCTTAGCCAGGGCTTACATTTAAAAATAATTGCCCATGTATAACTGTGGTGTGGTTGGTTTAGTAGAGAGGCAGATATTTTCTTTTCCTTTAGTACATAATTTTTGTTCTCAAGAGTTGTGGACATTGCAAAGGTTGAAAGAGTAAGTTACAAACAGTACATTCACTATAGGACACTGTGGTTGGTATCTTTCCCCCAGTTTAGATGAGCTTGCCAGGTAGCAGAAAACAGCATTTCACTATTCACTGAAGCCTTCTGGAAATCTGCAGTACGCTCCCTGTGTGATAGGGAGGCTGACAGAGGCAGAAGGGGTGTTTGCATGGGATGGAGACTGCAGCTACCATAACTGTCCCTGTGGCAAGAACACCCACAGAAACAGGTAATTTGCCCCTCCCACACCAACCAACAGCCAGAAGCAAAAAATGTTAAAGTAACTTATGTCATTGTTTGCCTGTATCATTACTAAGGAGGAACTGAAAGCTGTTTTATGAGGAGCAGACAGACAAAACTAGCTTGAGCTTGAGACATAAAAAACCCAAACCACTAAGATACCTGAAGGCATCCCAATTAAATGATATTACCCTCCCGATCAAGATGCAGTAATTGTTAGTAAGCACTCCTGATCTTTAAGAGAGATATTCCAATTAAGTAGATTTCCTGATTAAGCACACTTAAATTAAGTGGAGAGAACAGTGTGGAGGAAACCTACATGGCTTTTATAAGGGCCAGCTTCAGAGGGGAACTTTGTCACTTGCAACAGGGCATAAGTGGAGTTCAGCCCATAGAGCCCAAAATAACAGCAGTGCCTCTTTGTCCTACAGCCATCTAATGTTGAAGGCATCCAGCCTTGGTCTGTGACTGTCTTTTACCTGCATGTTCCCCAGGCACTGGTAGCTCTGCTGCTGGGCATGCCTGCAACCGCCTGAGTCAGAGCATCTTGGCACCTGTTTTCAGCCTAAATCCCAATGGGATCCGAAAAGTAGGCAGAGTGGCGTCTAAGTACCCTCAGGGTCTGATCCATGTCTTGGATAGATAATGTCTTGGGCTTTGGGATTAATTTGAAGGGAAAGTTCTTATCAGCTCTCCACCACATATCTCAGTGTTTTGCAGGTCTCAGCTCTGACCAGATCTTCATGGTTTTTGGATGAAGCGACTTGAAGTGACACATTTTTGCAGTAGTCAAATAGCTTTTTATGCTATTGCCTCTCTCCTTGTTACTCAGGCCTTGAGCGTGAAGGTTTAAAGCACAGGTTCTGAAGAAAAAAAATGCAGACAGCAAGACTTCCAAACACTGGTCTTTTAGAAAGCTCTGAGCTGAACCTGCCAAGTGTGCTGAGTGAAGAAGGAGAGAAAGGTATAAGGCTTACATCTAGATGTCTTGTGTCTAATGTTCACCATGGGCATAGCTACAACTGAAACAACTGTTCTGAGTAAGAGAGAGCTCTGTAAAAGAAGGTTGCAATGACAGGGATGGCCAGCCAGGGCCATAGGAAGAGCTTCGTGTCTCTCCATGCATTCATTTCCCTCCAGAGGCTGGGCATGTCTTGTGTCTACACACTGAATAAGGGAAGGAATGTGAACCCTTCACCACACCTCTAGCTTTCAACATTTGCTGAGTCTGTTTGTCTATTTTGATTTTGTTTTGTTTTGTTTTTTTTTCCCTATGACTTTAGAGATTTTAATCTCAGCAGGGTAGGGACTGCCTTCTGTTCTACATTTGTACACTGTCTAGTTCCTGACTGTGCCTGGGATCTTGAGATGATGTGCTGATGATGAGTAAGCATAATTTTCTTGGGGGATGCTCTTCAAGGATTCATCTGGAACTGATTGGACTGGGTATAAAATGGACTGTTTCCTGTGGAAGAGAAGGGCTTATGGTAACTACTCAGTTAAAATGGTCAGTTTCTGCAGAGGTGAACACAGGTGTTGCACTCAGTAGTGTTCATCATGGATTTGCATAGACTGAATAGTACATCATGTCCCTCTTTCTCCTAAATTTAGAGGAATGGCAGCAGCCGTCTAAACCTCTTTGAAGAAAATGATGACACTGAGTTTTCTTGCTGACCTGCAGCAAAGGGGTGCTTCTGATGTGTGCCTATTTTCCAATTTGCCTGCCCATAGGAATTCCAAACCTAATAGCTTCATATAATTTTGTCTCAGAGGTCTCTTGCATGTGTGTCATCCTGACCTTGCATAGCTGTGTGGCATTGCAGTAAATCAGTCCAGAAATTCATGTTTGAAACTAATGTTTAAATTTATTTTATTTTATTGTATTTCATATTCTGCTTTCCCTTTCAAATGAGGCCAGATCCTCAAGCCATTAGACTGAATTGCATCAGTTGTGGCTCTGGCTTGGAGAAATTAAAGACAAGTGCCTACGCCAGCTCAGCACCACCTTGGTGAATACACTCGCAGAAGTTAAGCCACTGGAGAGTGAGCAAGACTAGAGCTTGAATGATGCTAGATTTCATGTATGTGTGTTATGTGCCAGGTAGCACCATGGGGTGGTGTTAGGGAAAACTGCTTGTTTAGGCAGTTCAGGCATTGAGGTTTGTTTCTTACTCTGCTTGAAAACTGTTCGTCACAAAGTGCAGCATGCAAGGGGTACAATTTTTTTTTTAAATGCAGACTTAAATATGCTCGTTAAGTCTTCAAAATAATGTTATCTCTTCCAGCACTTTTCCCGTTGAAGTGAATGGAAATGTTCCCATTGACTTTAAAGAACGATTTCCTACACCTACTCCTTCTTAAAAGACTTAATCAAGCATGTTTAGTAGAAACCTATGAGAGCTGTCTAATGACTGGCTCACTTTGCCCAGGGAAAAATGTAAATATAAACTGAAACATGATGCTGAAAACTAAGTTTAGTAGAAAGTGTTTAGTCTAGTGCTAGATGAATGATGGAAGCTTGCATTTGTGAATAATTTATTTGACAATTGGTGGGGGGAAAAAATGACTGAATAAGTTCTTTGCTCATTTTTCCTTGCCTGTCTACCAAACTGGCTGAACAATACGCAAACAAATTGCTAATATTTATTCAGGAGCGAAGAGGTCAGCTTTTGTCAAAAATGTTTTTAGCAGTGACTTGGACAGGCACCAGATTAGTTTAATTTTCTTGTCTCCTCTGAATAGTAAACAGAGGAAGTTGTGCTATTAGTTACTGAATTCACTGTGAATTTTGCATCGCACTAGCAATGCTTCTCTTTTATTGCAAATCCTGTGTTGTAAAGACTCTGCCAATACTGGAGCTTGGCTTTCATGCCTGCAGACAACCTCCTGAGAGTTTGTCTTTAGGGAATTTCACTTTATAGCCCATACAATGGGTGCTGCCCACCTTCAGCCCCTTCTGAAAGGGACTTCTTCCAAGTCAGGTGCAGCACTGTAGATAGCAGCTACCTACAGAGCTGAATGAGTTGAAGCTCCACTGCTAAAGAGAAGTTGTGCTTTGTGATCAAGAAGGCTTCCATCTCCATATAAGATGATGCAAATAGTTGCTGATTGCCAGACAGAAGGTACTTGTTAATTATTTTTCCTCTTAGTGAGAGAGGAAATACAGACAGATGGCGGAGTCTCTGAAGAGCTGTCTTTATTAGCGTGACCTGACAGCAGTACAGAGGTGTTTTGCTTGGGGACAAAATCCACATTTTGCCTTGCAATTTAGTGAGCTTGTCTGCATTGCCTCCCACGCTTCCTCCTACAACCTTTCCCTTCCCCTATGACACACCTAGGCTTCTTTTTTCTAGTTCTTCATCCTCTGCTACCTTCCTGCCTTCTCCCATGCTACCACATGAGCTTAAAAGTGTTCCAAAGTGAATACGTATTTTTAATATTATTTTTTGTCCTCCTCACCCCTTTTGAAAGACAGAAAAATCTACTTTCTGTACAAAACACTGAAGGTACAAGAACATGTCTCCTTTCACAAATGACCTCTCTGATCCCAAACCCAGTGCTGCTCCTGTTAGTAGGTTTCAGATTAAAGCAAGGGTTTCTATGGGGCTGAAACATGACTGTGAATTTACTCTGCGGGTTCCTAAAGCACCTTCAAGCCCCATGGGAGTCAGAGGAAGCTGTAGGTACTTGAACATCTCTAAAGCTGGGTCCTATTGGCTTGGTGCCTGCCCACACCTCCTTCATACACCATAAGCAGTTGCCTGTACTTATGCTCATTCTCTCTGAGAGGGTAAATTTTCAAGTGCTTACCTCACTCCAGTATTTTCTATTCCAATGGTAACAGCCCACCCTTTTTGTAGCTTTACCTGTTCAGGACTGACTGTGTGTGTGAGAGTGCAGCAAGGGGAGGCAAAATGGGTCCTTGTTCCTCAGACTTTCTTAGTTTCCATCTATTCTCATAAGCTGCCTGACAGTGTGAAGGAGATGGGTCACAGCATCATTTCTTCTTGCACCATGGGATCTACTTGCTTCCTCCTGCAGAGAGGTTCAGATCTGGTCAGGGCTGTTGCAGAACAGTGAAGGGAGGTTATGAGACATATAAACAGCAGTTCTTTGGATTTCTTTTGAGTCTTAGCTCAAATGAGCTCCCAGTACATGTAGAGAAGCACTGCCTGATTAAATGCTACAGCCCTTGGCTGTATGTGCTGTGTCACAGAGACCAGAAGCACACAGAAATATACTTAACTCCATGCCACAGACTGAAGCAGTCACTCATGGTTTTATCCTCAGATATGACCCGAATTCAGACCAGCTTTGTTTGTATTTGGCTACAGAAAGCCAGCTATATGTCAGCTTAGCTCCTGGCATAATTTGGAGCAGTTACAACGTGGTAATGAACTACGTGCCGCTCTCACAGCCTCATCCTCCCACCTGTATCTGGCAATAAAGAGGAATGGAGTAAACCCAGGGGCTTTTACCCTGGCTACTCCCCCTGGGCATGTGGGCTCAGTGAATCAGGGCCAGGAAGACAGTGCAGGAGAATAATGCAATGTATGGGGAAACTGTGTTCAGACTCAGGCGTTTTTTTTTTTTGCTGGGCTGGAAGGTCAGAAAGTGTCCTTAACAGAAAGTCCCTGTCTGCCCTGGTGTTATTCAGGGACAGCTCTTTCCTAAAGCCCT
This sequence comes from Acropternis orthonyx, assembly GCA_035583155.1. Lineage (NCBI taxonomy): Eukaryota > Metazoa > Chordata > Aves > Passeriformes > Rhinocryptidae > Acropternis > Acropternis orthonyx. The sequence goes on along the minus strand of JAWWEU010000081.1, from coordinate 68,068,692 downwards.
GAGTGTGAACTGAATAAATTAGAAACATGAACTTCAGGATTTGATGCTTGTAGGCCGTTCCTAAGTTGATTGACTGAGGTGAGTGTTTCCTTCTGCGTGCTGCTTGTAGGATCAAGCTCTGCTGTGTGGGAGAGAGTCACCTCTTCTCCTCTTGGAGCCAGAGTCAGCTCAAGGTAATCAGCACATATAGGAATAAGCTCTGACAGTGGAAGCCTGGTAAGAGCACAGTTCAATTTCACTGTGGTGTGCAGCACTCCAAGAAAACTCCCAGACTGTTCTTTTCCTTCAAGCACAATCCCTTATCAAGATCCTTGGCAGCAATTCACTTACAGAAAGGAGCAGCTGTCATGGCATTCCCACATAAAAACATAAAAAAACAACCCCTCCCTACTTTCAGTGCAGCAATGTTAGGTAGTAAGAATAATTACAATATTTAACACTTGTATCTCTGCTTTTTATCTTCAAAGCACTTAACGAGCACTAGGTACAGGTAATTGCAACTGCAGAGTGATGTGGCCACTTGCAAAAAGGGAGAAGAATTCTGTTCATGACTGCTCCAGCAGTCCTGTGAAGTGTAGGCACACAGCAAATAGGGCTGTAAAGGCTCAACACCATGGACTCTATCCGCTGTCAGGGTTGATTTTTCCTGTCACTGCTCACTGCCCTTCTGCCAGACGCCACTGACTTCTCATGTCTGTTGGTGGAATCGCTCTCCTTGTGGTTTACCAACCCATCTCCGTCCCAATGAACTTGGTTAGGAAAGACCTACATGGTAAACCATGTTAGTGGACCTGGCTTATTTCCACTGGAATAAAGAAGGGAGTGCTTGGATGAGCAGCTCAGTTGGCAGACCTGGGAAAATGGTAACTCCTGGCAGATGGGCAGAAAACAAGGTGACTGAAAAGACTTGTAGGAGGGATGTAGGAGGCTGGCAACAGTGACAGCTGGCACAGAAGGTGTGTATCAGACAAAGAGAGGCGAGCCCATACTGGTTCCTCCTCCTTTGGTTTGTCTCTCAGTCCTAAGGAATTTGATAAGGAAAATATCCCTGTAAGAGCTATTTGTTTCCTTAGTCTTCTTGCTGTTATCCATGTGGCTCTTGGCTCACACTGGAAAACCAGAAGGGGTAGTGGAGAAATTTCTGCCGCTTTTAATGTTTTTGCTTTCAGATGGGGTTTTTTTGTAGAGTAGAAGGACAAAAGACAGCTCTTAGGTCTTCTTGTGAGAAGGAAGGTCACAAGACAGCTGTTTAATCCTACCATTTTTACAACCATCCGTTATTGCCTCAGTCTGCAAAACTGGCCATTTTCTCTTGCAGTGTTGCTCCTATGTTCTCTCTTGTTTTGTTTTCTTACCAGGATTGCTCATCCCCAAGTACTTGGGTAATGCCTCTGTTGTTGCTTAGAGTAGGCAAATGAGATTAGTGGATGTGAAATGCATCATTGGAGCATGCAGCTCTACAGGGTACCAGCTGCCAGCATCTGAGAAGCTAGAGCATAGCCATACACAGGGCATCCTGACCATCCAGTTCAACTCCTTGCCTTCACAGGCAAGAAGGCTTTATATTCATTAATGTGAAGTGATCACTCGGCAAAAAAAGGCCATGTTGATCCGGACCTTCCAACCTCAATGACTCCATAAGTCTGTGTACTGAATGTACTGTTTAGATAAGTTTGGGGCCCATGTACCTTGTAATTTGATTTTAAACAAAGCAAATACAAATGTAGCTGCTGGAACCTTTGTTTTCACTGGAAATCACACTCTTATCTGTGCAGTGTAAATGTCTGTCCTTCCTGCTGCTTAAGAGGAAAATTAAGGTAATATACAGTAAGGTAATAACAATACAACAACAGGAATTGGTTCACTCAAAGGGGTTAGCTCAGGGTTTGCTTTTATTTTAACTGTTCATGCACATTACCATTTTCGTCTTGAGGATTGTTTTGGGGAGAAAGATTATGAAACTCTGAGCTAGTTCTCCCTTGTGTTGCAGCTTGATTATTATGTGTGTAACTCTAGAAAATGAAGTCCTAATTCATGAAAATATGGCCCATAACAGTGTTGTCTCTGTCCCTTTGGTTAGTGGGGTTTTAGTAATATAATTCTTCCAGTTTTTATTATTATGAATTGGATAACACTTTTTCTTTCAAGAACTCCACTCCTGGAATGGATTGATGAGATGAGAATCTTGCCATCCTCTTTAAAAAACAGTTTCTAGACTGTGCTGTTAGAGAGGAAAGCATCCTATGAGTGTGAGCATACTTCAGCAGCAAGAAGAAAAAGCTCTGGGAAGAAACACATGAACAAACCAACCTCTGTAGTTTAACCTTGTGACTCTTAGTTCCTCCTCCTTTTTGAGGCCTCAAATCTTGCACTTGGCAGTGCTGTGGAAGGGGTAGCTCCCAAAGCCAGCTGCTTCCAGGCAAGCAATGCCCTGGAAGAAGGAGCAAACCTAAGCTCTCAGCCCAATAACTCAGTCTGCTGTCGGTACAGTTCGCGGCAGGACTTTCTATGGGACCAGGGGGAAAAAAAATCAACCCTGAAATCCTCTCCCTTGCTCACACCATTCCAATTCAGTGCAATCAATTGCTCAATCACTCTTTTGCTCTTAATAAATTTGGTTGTCTTTTTCCTTCTAATTCCCCTCCAGGTTTTTAAACAATTGTTCAGACAGACACAACAAGCAGCTTTTGTAAAGGAAGAGTGTAGGCGTTTCCTTTGGCTGTTTTCACTTTCTGTCTATGATGATGTTATGATCCGCACCCTCCCCAAATCCTAATCATATACAACGTGTGTGCTGGGAGCCCATATTTTTTTTTTTCCCAACTGGCATGGATTAAGCACCCTAATTTGATAGCAAAATCATGCCAAAATATTTGGTGGGGGGAGAGAGGGCAGGGAGGGAGAATAGACATTTTGTCATCTTTGCGTTGCTGATGAGTCAGACCATTCAAACTAAAGAAAGGTTTAAAAAAGGGAGGGGAAATGCTCTCCAACCTTATCTACTCCAACATTAATTTGGGTAGAAGGTAGGAGTGGAGGAAGTCTGAGCAAATCTGTTTCTAATTCAAGCTGCCCTTACATGGTTACTGTTGTCTGCAGGCTGAAGAAGATGCATTAATTCGTTGCCCACAAGTGAGTGACTGTGACAGAGAAGGAGACACCCCATGTGTGCTCTCCCTGGTTTTGTGTGTGTGCAAAAGCCATGCATGCTTGATGCGCATATGTAAAAAAACCCAGTGCCCCCTTCCATTGCATTGCTTCAACACCCCTGCATGGCCAAGTGGGAGGGAGACTATGGTGTACCTGTACAAAACATATTTATACCTCAATACACCTGTCCCTGATAGATTTAATGCTCCTGTCTCAAAAAAACCCAAACTGTCTGTAAATGGGAGAGAGAAGGAAGAAGGTGTGGTACTGTGGAAAGTGCCAGCAACACACTCCTTACTTAAACTTTACTTAAACTTGCCTGCGTGTTGACTTTAGCATAGGGACTGTCAAGTCAGGCCTATACATTTAAATGAAAAGAGGGAAAATGTCAAGAAAATGCAGTAACCTCACTGTGAAATTAAAACAAACCAAGTTAGTGGGAAGCCTTGTGTCCCAGGGGAGCTGGTGGACAAGGACACATTTGCACTGCAGCAGCTCCTACTCCTGCCAGCAAACTCAAGTGAGCCTTCCGCTTGCACGCGATGCTGTGGGCACTGGCTGCTTGTGCACAGGGCTGGCTGCTCCAGCAGGTTCTGCAGACCATAGCAACACTATGCTCCTGTGTTTACACTGCCATCAGTTCTCCAGTAAGGTGATTTGAAGCCAGCTCAGCTGGGCCCATCCTGCATGCAACTGCTGTGGTGCAGACATGCCCTGGGACATTAAAAAGTGGGTAAAACTCAGATGAATATGCTAAAGGTGGTAACAGGGTAATGAGAATGAAGTTCTAGTCTGTCTGATGGGCCATTTTCAACTCTATTTTTTGAGGCTAACCCAGCCAGAAGGTGAAGAGGTGAGGAAGTCACTGGTCACAGTCTCCAGCTGGCTCAGTTGCAGTCCAAAACCTCTAGTGTAGCTCAGAGGAAGGCTGTTTCCAATAACAGCGACTCCAAGTGCCTCACTGTCACTGCTAATATGGTAGTGGGGACCAGCTGGATGCAGAGGTTTCTCATAAATGCCCCTTTGCTTGGCTTTAGGGATAAAGGAGTTATACAGGAACTTCTGTGCTGGTGGCAAGCCAGGAGACTATCTCCTTGTACTGGGGTAATCCTCCCTTGGCTGGGTCTTCTAGCCTCAGGGCTGTTTGCATTGTGAAGATGGCACAAAGCAGCCTTACTTCAGCGAAGGACTGGGGCTGGGGCCTTATCTCACTTTGATTATATTAAATAATCTATCTGTCTGCCACCTTATTTGCATAACTCTTATTTAAATACTTTTACATCAGACACACTGAATCATGAGACTGAAAGTCTAGACGATGCTTGCTAGGCTCAGCCTCCTGTGTTGCCATTTTTCCTGTCTTTTCTTTCAGGATTATCCTGCTCTGCCTTTGGTCCGTGAGGGATATATGAAGTGCCTGGTGGTCCCAGAATTTCAGAGTGAGCAAAATGAAATTGCTAAGGTGAGAGAGCAAGAGCAGAGAAGGCAGATAGAGGGGAGGGGAAGAAGGCAGCAGAGAGGAGGGAGGTGGCTGTTGAGTTGTTTGTCTGGTTTTACTAGGTCAGCTCTGAGTGAGGCTGCAGGGACAGACAAACTTAAGTGAGGACTTTACCTTGGGAGCTGGCCTGGCAGGTGCTGCCCTGGCCAGCTGCTCTAAGAGATAATTCAATTTGGGAAGAGCCAAAGAAGGTATAGTGTTACCTCATGCTAAGCAGGCTTATAGGGAGATGCAAGATGCTGCTAATTTGAGGAGACCAAATGGAACAGAGAAGATATTTGTCATTTTAGAGAAGAGTCAGGAAAGTCCATTAATTTCCCCACTCCTCTAAAAGTGCATTATAAATTACTAATAATTCATAAATGGTTTGTGTTATGGCACACTTGACAAATTAATCTGCCTCTCCTTCTGAAGCCACATTCCAGGTGTTAGGCCTCAGTGTCACAAGCCTTATTGTTATGATTTCATTATATATTGATTTTGATATGTTTCCTGTGACACTTTTGTGCACTGGGACCAAATCTCTGCTCTGGAAAAAAGGAGGACCGATGCTTCTGGTTCCTCATCTTTCACTTCCCTATGAAAAATTTTTGTCGAGGGTTAGTCCGACATCCGGCTGCCACTTTCAGAGGGCTTGAGGATGCCCAGGATGAGATGGAGCAGCACTTCCACCTAGTGGTCTTCAAAAATTAAGGCAAGTGTCTCAAACTCGGGAGTTTCAAGTCCACAACAAAAGAATGAAGTTCATCTCTGAAACCGTGTGTCTTGCCCTAATATGAATTATTAATGAATTATTCACATTCCAGAAAGAGTAACACAATATTCCTTGTTTTGTTTGTATTTACAAGTAATTTTTTGGACTTAGTTCCATGGGAATCCATGTGATTTGTTAGACCACAACTTCAGGGATGCTGGGACAGCAAGGTGAAGCAGAGATGATGATGTGTTTCTTAAACTGAAGAGCAATGCAATGAAACACTGTCCTGTGTTTACAAAGTGCTTGGCACCAATCTATGCCTCCCACAGTATTTTACACCCTTAGTTTACAGCTGGAGAAAACAAGGTATGAAAGAGTATGGCAGACACTTTAAGAAACAGTGTTTGTTTTGAATCCTTGTTTTCCGGTGCTGCATGTAGATACTGTTCCCCAGGGAAGCTGAACAGTGAAATTAAAGTCAGTAAGGATTTAGAGCACGTATGGATGCAGTATGGCAACATCTTGACCTGCAGGACTCTGTGCCAGTGCAGATAAATAACCACCACAGCAACAACCACAGTACAGTATAATATAATCCCAGAGGAACCTGAGACCCTCTGCAAACCAGACCTAGTGTCTCAAGCCAAGCTCTCAGAGAACTGAAGCCTGCTCATCTCATGAACAGATACTTCTGAACAAGTTAGAGAGGCCAAGCTGAAGATAACTAGGTGGGGTTAAATCACACCGGCAGGCCTGTTGGTAACAAAAGCCCTATAAACTTCTAAGGGGAAGGCTCAGATTTGCTGTCTCCTACTGCCATTGCCAAGCTGTGCTGTCTCCTTTCAGCAGCTATTGTGAAAGAGGAACTTGTTGTTCTGCAAGGGTTGTTTCCCAACAAGAAGGCTCAAAGGGTGGAATTGTTATTGTGAAGACTGGGGAATTACACACACACACATACACACAGGCACACACATGCACATACCCACACCTCCTCTGATTCCTGTGGAGGGAAGTTGTAAGTTCAAAAGTGAGGATCAGAGCAACTAAGGTGATTTTGCTATGAATGCAGCGTGTGATTGACATCTCTGGGCTGATTCAACATCCAGACATGGTACGAGGTGTGTTGAAGTTATTTTAAGGTGCTGTGGCTTGCCTTAGGATATCCTGAAATTCTGACACCCTGCCAAATACTTGACTCCCTGGAGGATGGGGTGATCTTCTGATAGCCACACTCTCTTGATTGTCTGCCCAAATGCAATTATATTAAAAAAGTCTTTATTGACAGGGAAAATGGAGTAATTTTTACTGGAGAAACACATAGGTCATTGTTCCTCTTCTGCTGTGTGACTCATCCGGATCAAGCTGTCTGTTTAGTGTATCTCCTAATGCAGTAATTTGGAAAACCTAACCCATAAGTACTTCTTTTGTTTCCTAAAAAACAATCACTGGGTGTCTTTTGAAACCCTTCAACTTACATTTTTTTTAAACCCTGCCGTGTTTTGGAATGAGAAGAGCACAGGCACTTTCTTGGCAAATCTTCCATAACCTTTTCTGTTCCACCCTTAGACAGTACCTTCTTTTACTGGACTTGCAACAGAAGTGCTTTACACCTCTGAAGAGAGGAAACCTTACCAGTATGCCTGTGAGCTGAGTGAGCCTGAAGGCTTGCACAGTGTCACGCCTTATCATTACATCAGGTCTGAAATACGTTCGTGAGATCCAGACCTTGAGCGTGACCTCCCTTGACCCAGTCCATCAGCACTCAGTAGCAGTCTTCCTGGGACAGGGGCTAAATGCAAGCCTTTACCCCAGACCCCCACTTTGCTCCCAGAAATACATAAGATTTGCGCTCACAGTTCCTTTTGCCATTGAGGTGGCTGTGGTGTTAGCACAGGAGCATCAGGGATGCAGATCCACACCTGCCACTCTTTTCTGCCCATCCACCTATTGCACAAGTGAAAAGAGCAAAAGCGCATTGCCTTCCCCTGCCATCCCCCTGTGCAGCTGCTTGTGTCCTGCCCCTTTGGCACAGTGGAATTGCCCCATGTGTGATGCAGCTGGAGAGGGCTCTGCCTGCAGAGGAAGCATGAGGTTCATCCTGAAATACAGGAATGTTTCTGAGTGCCTTGTTCTGAATCAAACCCTTGGGGTTTGGTGGGGTTTTTTTGCTTGTTTGGTTGCTTTTTGGGGATTTTTGTTTGTTTGTTTTGTTGAGTTTAAAGTGGCTGATATATAGTACTGGGTGCTGTAGACAGTCCCAAGGATTTCACTGTCACTGTCCAAGCTTGCCTGGCCGTGGCAAATGAACCTTAGGACTTAAATGGTGGGGCCATTTCTGCGCATGCTGTGCCTCACCTAAAAAATTCACTGCGCAGGCTGGAAGGGCACACCCACGTGGGGAGAGCCCTTCCCCAGATCTTTGTTCACGAAGTCTGGCCATTGTATTATATATATACTATTAAATAAAGTGGCTGACTGTTAGCTCCTAAGTTCTTTCCGAGAAGTTATTAATCAGAAATAAGTTAATATGCAAATAAATATACTACCACAAGTAAAAATAAAGAAGGACTTCAGAGCATGCACTTATCTCAGTACTGCTTGGATAGTTGAAGCAGCTGCAAGAAAGCTAATAGCAGGGTTGAAACCAGACTTGCCAGCAATTTCATTCTTGGCCAGACAGTCAATTTTTTCATGCTTTTGTCTGGCTGTCTCTTGGTAGGGTTGCACAAGGAGAGCAGTTTTACTTTCTATCGTTATTATACATATATTTTTCTGCTGAATTCATCTATGACTGCCATAATAACTCAGTGGTACTCTGTTTTCAAGGAAGCTTGAGTGACTGAATAATGAAGATGAATCAGGATTCCAGAAAAAAAGAGAAAATTTTTCTTTTCCTTGCAGCCCAAACCCAATAATCTGCTTTTGCCAACCTGTCTCTATGAAATAAAAAAGAGGCGTTCATTTGTACTGTCTCATTTTCCTCTATGTACAGCAAAAGGATTTTTTATTGCCATCTGTCACCCTCATGTGCACCGTCTAAACAGCCTGTGCCCCCTTCTACTTCAGGCAGTATGGAGAGTAGTTATTTTTAATAGGAAGTCATTTAACATACCTATGTGTTGGTCTGTAGCAGAGGTCACACTTTCTGGACTTTGTTGCAGCTGAGATCCTCCTCTTGACAAAGGTGATGTGTCTTGGGGTGTCTTTGGCTTGGCAGGAACATTTATTAAAATACCACAAGTTCAGACAATGCTAGTTGTGAGGAGTGCACAGTGCATTATATGTGGGAGGACTGGCACAGAGTTATCAGTAAAAATGAAGTGACTTAGAAAACTCTTCTTCACCCTGGCACATCGCAGGGAGTGTATTCTGTGTCTGTGTGTCTGGTGAAGCCTGCTCGCACTCGGTGCACAATGTGTGTTTGTCCATGTCTCACAGAAAGTCTTGGGAATCGTTTAGCTCCTTGCTTTCATACAGCACAGGTTTGAAAGTGTCCCAAAGCGTATTCTTTTGTGTTCAATGAGAGTCTGTCTCAGATTTTAAGCATAGCAGGGTCCACAGTTTCAGCTGCTGTAAATCAGTGAAGTCTCAAGGAAGCTAGTGGGGCTTCGCCAATTAACACCAGCTGGAAGTTTGGCCCTTGACTATCCAAGATACTCTGCCCTGAAGATGTAGGCAGCATAGGCAGCAGTCAGTACCCCACTTAATGACAGCCTGTGGAGCTTGAGCACAATGCCCAGACTGAGCCATGGAGTTAATGCAATGTGGATTCATCATCTGTCCAGGCAATATGAGGACACCAATATTACAAGACAATTTCAGACTGTTGCCACAAGCTATTTTACATCTCATAGGGTCTTCCAATGTCACAGGAGTGGCAGTCTCTTCTCAGCTTCTTTGTTGGTGGTGAAAAACCCCCAGTTTCTTACTCTGTCTTTCTCTGGCTTCTCTGCATTTCATAGGATGGAGAAGGTTTCCTCTACCTTTTGTTTATCTTTTCAGTGCTGCATTTGCATTCCAGTCAGGCCCAGGAACTTTTTATGATCCTTACAGAAGGTTCCAAACTGTTGATGAGGGGCTTGAACAAGAACTGCTTCAGAAGGTGGAATTCAATGGCTTCAAAGGATCAAAGTTACTTTGCAGCAGCTGACCGTCCAGTTCTTTTCAGTAATCTCACAGGACTGGATTTCATGGCTGAACCTCTTTGGGTTTTGGTCTGTCTCTTGTCATCTTAGAATTTACTGATTGACTGATAGTTCAAAGTATATATAAATTTTGAGTTAAAAAATAATACAAGTTAAGGAAAAGGAGGAAAGTGTTTTCAGTTTCATTTGTTAAAACTGATGGTATAAGACTTTTTTAACTTTATTGCTTTTAGGTAATTTTCGAACTGGGTCTATTCTACAGATAAGGTACTTAGTGAGTAGTTAATGGAGCTATACTCAGTTGTACCTGTTGACTCAGTGGCTTCCCCCCTATTTCCCCCCACTTTTGACCCATAAAATCTTAGGTGGGTTGGTATCTGACAGCCTCATACATTAGGTGTTCATCTGTGCTCCAGGGACCCACCTTTTGATAATACCTGCCTGTCTCTTGAGACCACTGTAAAGACAAAATATAGTCACTTTCATGAGCTGTTCAGAAGTCAGGGTGACTAGTTTGTAGTTATAAAGTATTGCCTGCTTTTTGTTGCATCTTAGGGCTCTGTATGCCTTTTTTCTTAAGTGTCTATGGGACAGGACAGAGACGTGGGTCAGAGAACTCAGACCTTATCTGCTATTGATGCCAAAGAAAACCCTGAGTGAAACTGTGGGTACAAGGGCTGTTTTTGTCTGGGATGTAAGTTCCTCAAGAACTTTGAAAATCCTATTCTGTGCCTGAGTCAACAATGCAGTGTTTGGCCCATAATGAGGTAACTACTCACTGATCCTGTTGCCAACAGCAAGCAGAAAAATCCAAACTTTTCAGTCTGGGCTATGATTTCATTGATGTCATGTTAGTCTGAAATACAGATAAATATGACTCTGGTTCTGAGTTACCTTCCAGCATCTGAAGATGTACATTGATCTTCAGCAGTAATTGAGGATTTCACTGACCAGGAGTACCATGGGATTTCCTTTTATTCATTTGTGCTGGTAGTATTTGTCACAGTGGTGGAGAAAGGCAAGAAAATTGGGTCCTGTCACCACAGTTACTGCTTTCCTGAGTTTATAAACTAGGCAAGTGATGTAGATGCCCTGAACTGTAAATGGTGCAACAACAATAAGTATCAAAGCAGTGAGTGGGTAGATGTACTTCAGGGGGAGAGAAGTGCAGAGTCCCACATGTAACATGGGTACTTCAGTTCACACTTACATGAGCCACTTCCCTCTCTTAGGGGTGAGCTCAGCTCAAGGAGAATGCTTGGAAGTAAGTGTGGGAGAAGACAGATGTGTAAAGTGCTGCCTTGAGGTTTCAGACTAGCTCATCTTCCCCTTTGCCCTTTCTTACGGTCTCTTAGAAGAGGTTATGTCCCTTGCCCTCATTGCCATCACCTCCACGTGACTCTCTTTTCCTGCCAGGCTGAGCAGATACCAGGGCTGCTGTGAGTAACCTGAGGAAAGTCTGAGGTGGTAGGTAGAAAGTGTCAGGTCCTAGGTGCATTTCACATCTCCCACACCTGACTTATAGTCTTTTCTTCAGCTATTGTCACCACCTGAGCCACTATTCCTTCTGAGGGAATGAGCAGGCCATGACTGTGTTATTTGTGCTGCCAAGTGCTACCAGTCCTGGGGCACAATGTGGGAAGAAGGGGAAAGTTGAGCCCTGTTTTTCTGGGATTGGCTCTTGTCCTACCCACATCCCTCAGAGCCTCAGCTCCCTTTGGAAACAGCTGCAGTGGCCTAAGGAGGCTCAGGTAGTGGGAGATGAGGTAAGCAGCATCACTGAAAAGGCAGAGGAGGCTCTAAAAAGTGGCAAAAGTGAGTGTGTGAGAGTGACAGGGCTCAGCCATGGCTGCCTGCCCTGCACCTCCTCTCCTTGCAACCTCCACCCACAAGTGGTGGGAAGGTGCAAGATGTGGTGCCCCAGGAAAGATGTTTTCCAGCTAAGGAGGGCAGATCCTTAAGACTGATGGAGTAGGACTTAGTGAGAGAAGAACATTTGCCTGGAGATATTCAGAACTGGACAAGACTCTGAGCACTGAATCTGATTTTGAAGCCACCTCTCCCCTCAGCATGGACTTGGACTAGAGTCTCCATAGGTCACTGTGGGAAATAGACTCAGCTATGAAGGATGGAAAGACCTCCTCTAGAACTGGAATCACCACTACAGAAAACCTATCCTGGACCAAAAGAAGCAGAGAAACTGTTTACCTCTCATGTTTCATTGTAACAAGCTTTCCCCTAGGCTCTGCGAATTCCGCCCCCCTGGGCAGTGACCACATGGTTTGCTGAGGCACTGCCAGGTTGTCCTGCCCCTATAACCTGCTCTGCCCCTGTCCTTACCCTATTGGTCACCTCACCCGTCCCTCCTCATTCCTCCCCCCATCCCTGGGTTCCCATCGGGTATGGATCCTCCCCCTCTCCCATTGGCTACCCGGGTCCCCTGACCGCTCCCCTCCACCCAAACCGTTACCCAATCACAGCCCTGCTCCCTGGGCCCTCCCCAGGGGCTTATAAACCCGGGTTGTTTGAATAAATCTCTCTCTGTTCCTGCTCGCCTCGGCGGCTGCTTGTGTGTCTCTGCTGCTTCAAGGGGCTATGAGCCAGCCCCAGCCCTGGGAGCGTGGTGGGGGGAGGGGAGGGCAAAGAGGTCACTTCAGCTGAAGTTATTCTGTGACTTTTCTACTTATCCACTTAATCTTTGACTGTGAACATCAAGTACTAAGGTTAAAATAGAGTCTGTGTTTGGAGCTGGAAAGTAACAGTACAGCTATAGCTGGAGGGAATGCACCTGTTTCAATCAACTTTGGCTTTTAATGTCTGCGTTTGACACGAAGCACACGCATCCCTTCCAAAGCTATTGCTCTGTGTTTGTAACTAGAATGCTCAGCAAAGAACTGCATCTATGGGTGATGTTGCAATTTTCAACTGCAGATTGCTATCTACCTTCTGAAGGTCCCTCTCAGTCTTCTGGAAGATTTGCCTAAGTAAAAGCTTCTTGAATCTTTTCAGTCAAAATGAGCTTGTTTAGCCAAACCCTGTCATTTAAATAATTTGAGCTACTTGGGTGCAATGTGCTAAGGATGGACGAGAACTTCTTGAGCTGAAAGATCAGTTACTGGTGACACTGACATGTAGGTAAGGTGACTGGACGTCTCACCTTTAGTGGATGGCACAATTGGGGCTGGAAGAGGACATTTGACCAGAATGGCTGTAAAGTCAGGCTCAATTATGGGTCTTTTGCTCCTCTTGTGATACTAATCTTATGCTGGCAGACAGCTCTGGTGTGGAGAGAATCACTCCTGAATTGCAATGAAGTGAGGAGGATGAGGGCAGTAATTTCTATCTGCCATATATTTTGTTCCATGTGTGATTCTGTAGGCCTGAGAGAAAAGCTGGGATGCTGTTGTATTGTTATGCAGATGGAAAAAAGTCAGATGCTGAGACTCAGCCTATGCTAGTAAATCTAAGTATGCCTAGCAATCTTCCTTGGCCCTGGAAGATGATTGTCTATGCTAGTACACTGCTAGCACATTCTCTGGCATAAACATGGTTCATTGCAACTGTCTGAACAATTTTTGGATATGGTCTGGCAACTGGAGTGTGCCAGGAACCACACCCAGTAGGTAGTTTGCTTGCTGCCATGTAATTTAGGAGCGTCATTCACTAGCACAGTGTTTTCTGGCCTCTCTCCAACTGGCCTGAAAGTTTTGTCTTAATGCCATAATGGACTAGTTTCCTGGTGCGGATACAGCCTGTCTATAAACCAGCATAGAGGTGTACATGTGCCATACTGGAATTCAGCATGGAACATGTTAGCTCTTCCATGGCCTGTTCAGATATCTCAGTAAAACTGATGAACATTCATACTTTGTTACCTTGGAAGAAGGAGAGATGGGACAATGAAGGCAAATTCTGCCAGGGTGGATCTTGGGAACACACTAACAGGGCAATTGTAGAGGTGCTCAAAACCCCAATGTGTTCAGCTGGCAGTTGCAAATGAGTACAAATCCTACCTGCACTCACAGAATTATGAGAAGGAAAAACCACAAAGGGAGTGAGTTTTCCATTGTACTTTCTCATTCCTAGAGGTTTTCCTACAGGCAAGGGCAGAGATGGGATACACTGCCCATGACACCAAGCTGGAGGCTTGGTTGTGCCACCTCTGCTCAAGCAACATGGGACAACTTCTTGAGAATATGCAACTAATTAGGCTAAGCTCTAGACATCTGTCCAAAATGGGCTGAGGCAATTGAATCATGCCTTGACCTTCACGGCTGCATTCTGAAGTTTTGACATGATCTTTGTACTTTCATCATCTCAACTTCTCCGGAGTTGTACTGGTATATTTATGGTACAGAGTATGTTTGAGGCTGAAACATAAAAACCACTGCAGCATTCAGAGATGTGTTGGTTTCCGGGAAAACCTGGTTGATGGTGAAATGAACGTCTGGCACTGGGATCTGAGAGTGTTTTGGAGAAAAGGAGACATTGTAATTTTACTTTTGTCCTGCAGACTCAGAGAACAGAAGGGGAAAGACCAGGATGTGCCAAGGGGTTGTGTTAGAGGCAGGGAGCCTGTGAGGATGAAAGAAGAGGCAAAGGAAGTGAGCAGTATTGGGACAGAAGCAGTATTGACACTGGAAATAGAGGATTGGGGAGATACGTAACTCTGAGCTGGTGATGGTGAGCCAGAGACAAATAGTAGGCTGCAGCCAGAGGAAGGAAGTTTCATGGATAATTTATGGCTCAGACATTCACTTGATGTCTGTCTGGTGGCCTTCAAGCTGGGTATGGGACAGGATCCATTTCCTCTGCACACCAGCTGTGATATGCTGGATTCTCTTCAGCAAGGCAGTGGTTCACAACACTCACTGCCTCTCACTCAACATCTGCAGGTTTCTGGGACCCTGCAATGGTTCACATAATGCAAGAACTCACAGTGCTGAGGAAAACTTTTCCATCACGGGGGCTTAATTCCGCATCCAACCTCTACATAGTCCCGTCTGTAACATACATGGATTCCACCATGGATTGATGCTCCTGAGCTATCTTATTGTGCATGCCAGATACTTTTGTCTAGCTGTCTCCTTTTGCACAGGTAAGTAAATCTGTATTGCAGTCAACTGTACTTTATGTATACAGTGCAGTAAACCATAATTTATGTACACAATAAACCAGCACAGAGCATTGCAGATGATTTGTGGTCATTAAGTAGTTGGACTCAATTCTTCTCATTAGGCTAAAAGGGCAAAATGCGCATGCAATAGTGGTGTAAGTCTTTCCATCATCTGTGTTTCTTTCCTGTTCAGCTCTAGGTGCTTTTCCGCTTCTGTGATCTCCACATCTCTATGAATTTCTGCAGCATTTAAAATACTGTATAGAGAATAGACAACGTGTTTTCTGAGTGCAAGATATGACCATTCTCCTTCTGTGCAAATTATCTTCCAAGGTAGTATTAGGTTATCCAGATGTGATAAGAAACCAGTCTGCCTATTGACATATTGTAATTATAAATTTGCATCATTTGAAGAATGCTTGTCTAATTCTCAAATCCTTGTAAATTGAATTCCATTTTCCCTATAAACTTCCCATCTTCCTTAATCTCCCCTAGTCTAGGTGTCAACTGCTAATATAACTAATGGTTTTTTTCCTACTTATGCTTCCAGATAACTGCTGAAAATGTTAAACAAACCAGAGCTCTAGCAGGACCCTGCTAGACAGTTCATTCAAACATATCATGTTACAACTCTGATAAAAGGATCTTCTGGATTTTCTTTCAGATGAGATAGTTCATTTGTATTCATTGAATGTTAATGTGAGTAGAAAGCGCTGAGATCTAAACTGAGTGGATAAACTGTTCCAACGAAGCCATTTTCAAGAAAAAGCAGTATGAAAAATGGAGAGCCATGGACTCAATCTGCATGGAGCATGAACTTTCTTTTGAACTGGGAGGTGCTAACGCTGTATGTGTTTGCAAGTTATTGAGTAACAGGTAGCAAGAACTGCTGAAATGTGAAGACTCTGGTATTGCCCTATTTATTGGTAAAGGGATGGAAAGAAGTGCTCTGAGACATCCCTTCCTGGGTTGACTGGTGCATCCACAAGAAAAATGAGAATGAGAAGAACAATACCCATTTGCTCCCTCACAAAATTTGAATACAGACTTCTATTTGGGATTTGTTCCACTCCCCCAAATACATTGAATTGACATATTTTCCACTGCCATTTAAAAATCATGCTTTGTAAAAGTAAGATTTCTAAAGAGAATAAACAAGACAGAAAAACTCTATTAAACAAATAAATCTGGTGGATTAAAAAAAGTGAGGCAGGGCCTGTACTCTTTCTTCACCTCACAGTTCAAAGCCACTGCTGAGTGCCTCGACACGCTGCTCGAATGGAAGTCATGAAGAGCACAGATTGCTTGGCAGGGCATCTGCCACACAGAGGCTTGTCTCTCAAAGGACTGCAAGTTCGACCCTCAAATACTCCTTTTCTCTGTGTAGGTCTCTCTACATTTTGCCTGCTGGCAGACAAGCTGCCTTTTGTTAGTGCCTCCGTTCACGTCTAATTGTGTCCCTTGCTTTGGGCCTGATCCAAGGCCAATGGGGAGACTTTTGCTGGCTCCACTCAACTTTTGAAGCAGCCTCTTTGAAGGGAAAGGCTGGCAAAAGGGCTGTGCAGAGAGCTATGAAGTGCTCGTGCATGTTGTCTTTGAGCTTAATAGTGCTCTGAAATGTTCCTGTATGAGTATAGAGTAAAAAATGGGAAAAAAAAAAGAATTGCTAAGCCTGGAGAAAGAGGGTAGGGGAACCTGATCCTGCATGAACTGGAGTGCAGCTGCATAGCCTTGAGCATTATTGTGCATAGTAGCAAAAGTGAGGCCCAAAAGGGGAACGCTTAACTAAGTACATCACCAGCATTACAAGATGCTTACACTAATGTCTCTTCAGACATGCCTGCTGTGAGGCTGGGTGGGAGTATTAAGGGATCCTGAGATTTAATGCTTTATGGTGAAAAGGACCAAAACAAGCATTTAACTTGCACCTGCACATGAGCCCCTGCTGGGACTGGACTGGCATGAATACATTCCTAGGATGTGTGATGCTGTGTGGTCATGGCTTTTCACGGGCCAGTGGCTATTTTCTAGGCTAGCAAACTCTGTGTTTCTTGAGAAGTGGGAGTGATAAACAGCCTGAATTTCATTAAATGAGAAAGACATTCCAAAAGAAGATAGAGAACACAACATGCTAAAGTCAAAAGACATGCTAGAAAAATACTACTTCTGTACCATCACCAGTGATGGAAAGCAACAAAAGCTGAATGTGATCAACAGTGAATATTATGGAATCAGTATTAGTGAACTGAGAATTTGTGTGGAGTCAGGAGATTTCAGTAACATGGTAAGCAGGAACATTTTGCCTCAAGTCCAGCTCAGGAATTTTAATTGCTCTTCAGGGATGCCATCTATTGTTTTGCTCCCTTTCGAAGTAGGAGGTGCAGCTACATACAGATGCAGAAAGAGAAGGGTGAAGCACATTGCCAGGTAGGGTCACTACATCAGACTTATGGTGCATCTGGGTGTAGTAGGGCTGAGCAGGGTAGATCTCTATTTGTTGCTGTCTCTCAGTAAAGAGAACCTCTCTGCAAATGATGACTGGGGCCTCCTCAGTAATAGACCCAGGACAGAAATTTTGAACACATGGTATATCGAAGAGGAGAAATAAATTTGCTCATGGACTGAACCTAAACTGGAGTTTTCCCATTCTGGGTTCAAGAAACCCAGCTGGGATGCTTGAAGGCAGCTGTCATGGATGGCAGGAAGAGTGAACTTCCTTTCCCCAAACCAGGGGCTCACATGGTCCTTAGCCCAAGGGTATAATGAAAGCTGGAGGAACTGTACTGAAAAACATGATGATGTGGAAGGTTTCACTAAGAATCATTTGACTGTGAATGAGCTCCATAGGGAACTCAGAGCTAGGTTCCACAGAAAATGAGAGGAAAGTCAAGCAAATATGAAAAGGAGAGGTAAAGAAATAGCCAAAGACAGTATCTAAAAAAGAGAGGGAAAAAAATACAAATATTAAGTCAAGGAGAAGAAAAATATATGAAGACCTGGAAAGCAAAGAACCCAGAATTAATGGTTACACTTGGGTGCTGTCATTTATTTAATTTTCAGTCAATTTCCATAATGCTGAATTGCCTGTCTAGTAAAAATATACAGCTTTGGGGGACTTCTTTTCATATTAACCTGTGTTTGAAATTGAAATGTGTTGGGGGTGCAGTGGACTATGAGACTTGGCTCAAACACTTCATACGTTGGACATATGAAGAGGATTGTTCCGGACTAAATGGTGACGCGGCATTTACTACATCCGTCTGAGGAACGTGGTATTGGACTTTCAGCAACATATGA
>JAWWEU010000081.1:68017578-68042691 GCA_035583155.1 Acropternis orthonyx | reverse complement strand
GAGACAGAAGGTGATTCCTTTGAGGTGCAGGGTTGGTAGATGAAAGAAAAATTCCAAGATTTTAAACCCATAACAGTCTCTCTTCCAGTGTGTGCATATGCAGTGCCTGGTATAATGAGGCCCCCAGTTCTTCTTCAAGCTGCTAGGTGTTAAGTCAATACCAGTGTGTAAAGGGCATGGAGAGACGGGAGAATGCTAGGTTGTCAAGAGAGTCTTTGCCACTGGCAAGGCAGAAACCTCTGTCTCTAACAAGTAGAGGTATGAAAGAAGATGGAAGCTGAAGATAGGGAGAAGATAAAAGATTGGGATGGGGAAGTAACTGAAGACTGGATCTTCTGAGCTCGTTGAGGGTGTATTTTGATGGAGGTTATGAGAATCTGCAGTCAGCACTTGCAGATGAATGTTGATAATAGCTGTGTTGGCAGAATTCTCATGAAGCCCATGCCACTTAATATTAGCAGTAACAAGGGTGGGATCACACACTGGGAGAAGTCAGGAGACTGCAGGCAGTACTCTGTGTTAGGAAGGGTCTTGGGACTGTGTTCAGCTTGATTGCCCTGTCATGACTCTTCCCATTGATGTGACCCTTATTGTCATAGAAGTAGTGCTCCAAGGCACCAGGACAGTGAGGCACAGTGAAGTGCAGAAGGTGCCTGGGATGAGACACTCTTCCCACTCACAATGAGACCAGAGGGATCTTGTCCTGGTCAGGTGTCTTGGGCTGTTTCCAGTTTAGGCTTGATCTATGTCAGTCTGGAGTTGGCAGCTTCAAAAGGACTTTATGTGATACTCTTTTGTGGGAAGATTGGTGAGAGAGGAGTGGAAAGGAAGAAAGTTAACAATTGTGTGCTCCTGGTGTGTCCAGACTGCTGTTCTCAACAGTGTTTGTTTCGATGTTTGTGGAGGGGCAGAGGTGTCTGAGAGTCTCATGTCAGTTGCATCGTCCTAAAAAATTAGCAACCCACTCACTTCAGTCTGTGGTCTAAACTGGAATCCTGAGACTGGCCTGCCTGGCAGGGCTCTGCCCACATCGTGTCTGACACTGGAGATAGACTCCTCTCTGTCAAGGGATGTTAGTGATTGTTATTTCTAATTTTTCTGAAAACAAGAGTATCAATGTCTAATCCAACTCTCAGTTTTGAAATGAAATACACCTTTCACTAGTAAAGGAAAAAAAACCTTAAAAAAAGAGGAGACACTGAGAAAAAAATGATTGCCTGGATATTTCAGGAGTCGCTAATTTCCCTTTTTTTTTTTTCCCCTCCTCCCTCCCTCTCTCGCCCCCTCTCTCTCTCTCTGAAAGACCTTCCTAGTTAGGAGTTTGAAAGTCTCAGGACTTGTCTACACAAGGAAATTTATCAGCCTAATTATGCTAGTGTAATCAGGCTGATAAATTTGCCTGTGTATACAAGCCTTAATTTTAAAAGCTCCATTGTCTGTGAGGGCAAGCCTAGTGAGAAATTGTGTTTTAGGCCCCTGAACTGTGCTTGCCAGCTGTGGGCTGACTGCTGAAGTCTTTGACCGCATTTCCTCATTTCAAGGCAGTGGGGTTCTTTGGATACTAAAAGCCTGCATTAAATTAAACAGGAAAGTATCAAAGGAGTCATATTTTGCTGAAGCAACTCACACTTTCTTTTGAAATGTATTGACAAGGGTATATAGGTCACTGCTGCCTCCTGCTTGGTGGAATGTTGGACCTATTCCCATCTGAGTCTCTCTCTGGTCACTGGTTTAGCCACACAACTGGCACCATTAGAGGAGATTCCTTTTTAGGTAAGAGATGGAAAAAATGTGGGATTGAAGATGAATACCCAGAGTTCTATTCTTCTTGAGACATAAGTGCATGGTAGAAGTGATACTTGCAGTCACAGAGATTTACACAGCACATGAATTCTGTTTTATTATGTATACTTTTCTTCTGTGCAACCACAGAATCATTGGCATGGAGGTAGAAAAACCCTGTGCAATTTTGGAGAAGAAAAACATATAATAATTGTGTAGCTGAATATCTATTTCTTACTGTGGCTGTATACAAAAGCATCTTAGTCTTCACATACAATTAGCTAGACAGCTGTGAAGCTGAGTATTTACAAGGCAAACACAGAATGTGGTCTTGTGGTTCAGGCATGATCACTTCTCCAGGGCTGTTTAAAAAGGTGAAAACTCAGAGAAGTTAGACTCCATTACAAAATGAACTGCCTGAAAAAATAGCCATCCCCTCCTCCAAAACAGGCATTGTCTGAAATAAAGGGATGAGCTGGCTTCCACGTGCAGAAGAGTTTTGCTAGTGGATACTTTGTGAAGAATTGCACTTCTCTGGCAGAAAAACAGCAGAGAGCTCCTCAGGAGCATGGGCTAAAGAAACAATGTTCTAGAAAGGAATGTGTGTTTAAAATAGTACTGAGAAAAATGGGGATGAAGCAAAGGTCTGATCTCAGGATGAATCTATGAGTGGTAATCCACACAGTTGTGTTCATTCTCCAATGTAGGAGACTCTGAAGTGTATTGGTGTGCATGTAGAATTATAGGATGTTACCGAGAGACTTTTGCACATTGGTGCCTGGCCCATGTGGCAGGTGCACAGAGTTTTGTATCCTCCTTTCAGAGAAATTTGTCTGTTGGGTGTGTCTGCTCTGTTTTCCTCCTACTGGAGATGTCTCCTGAATTCCTGGAGATGAATCTGTATTTAACAGACATTCACAGGAGCACTTTCCATTTCTAAGCCCATTTAAAATGGCTTTGTGTTAGGATGAAGTTTTGGGGTCTGGTTATGTTACAGAGAGAGTGGGATTTAGGAGGGAACAACCTAAACTTGCAGTCCTGGTGGGCTAAGCTGGGAAGCAGTGCAAGTCAGGCTATGTGCAGGTGGGAGTACCGGTGGGTGGATGTCTCAGTTTCACCTCAAGGGTCCTCCAAATTACATCAACAGGCAGATATTGACTTCTTTTTGCAGGAGTAGATATTTTCACATTTTCCAGCACTGAATGGAGTAGGGGAACTCTGGGAATGGAAGACATGAGCCTGACCCTGCTGTTCACGCACCCATAGGAAGGAAAGCACAGTATAGCCCCGACCACTTATGCATGGACACATTTTGTCCTTGATTCAGGTATTTCCACAAGCTGCAGCCCCAGTGAAACCTGGTTTCCTGTGGATTTGTGTCTGTAGGGTGTACCCTGGTCTTGTGAGAGCAGAGCTGGTCCTGCTGCCTTTCTTGCAGTTATATTGCCAATTCCTTCTATTTGGGTGTCTGTTTTCCAGAACTTTGTGGAAACTTTGTGTCTTAGGTGTTTTCCCGTCTCTCAAACTTGGATGGCATTGGAAAACAGGTTGTAAAATTACTAGGGAAACACAGGCACCCATGCCTTAGACACAGCCCATGCACATGATTCATCCATTTAAATTTTACAGGTGGTGCTGAAAGATACCATTGAGATGCAGATCCAAATAGCTCACAAATGCCCTGGTGAGTGCAACAGGACAAGTGGAAGATGAGAAACAACATGTCACTGTAGTAGGAGGGAGAGGAGCTGTGGGGTGATGGGGATAGTTATCAATGTGATCCTCTCAACAGGAAGCTCATCCTCTGTGCCCAGGAATTTGAGAGCTGTGGGATGACTGCTTTCAGAAAAAAAAAAAAAAGTTTTGCTACTGGCAGGAGAGGGCAGGTGCTTTTCATGTCCCATTCATCTTCCCACTATGAGAAACCTGTAAATGACAGAGATTATCTAATCGTGCTTTGGCATTTTCCTTTGTCCGCTTATCTTACATTTCCTAGCCACTGATGGATAGGTAAAATCTACCAGTTGTGATGGTATGAAGTCCTACATACGTGGGTTAGTATGCAGAGCTGATACAGCAGGACTTCTCTGTGCTTCAGCGACGTTAATGTGCATTAATGACAGAAGGGTCTAGCAGCAAGGTGCAGTGCAAACTTTTTCACATGTGAAGGTGTTAAAAGGAAGTTTTAAGATTTTTTTCACCATCATTTATATGATTTTCCATCTCATCTGTTGCATACTGATAAATTAAGTAAGATCTTCTTAATGATCTTTGGTTAAACCCCTTTTTTTCTGATTAATTGTTATGGTAATCTTGACATACTTTACGTAGATGATTTAGGTTTCTTGTTTTCTTCTTTTTTTTTCATCCTAAATTTCAATATTATCAGATTTGTGGGGGAGGAAAAAAAAAAGAAAAGCATCATTTCAGATGGAATAGTGCAATATTCAACATGCAGTTTTGCCATAAACCTTTACAGTGATTTAGAATCACCTTTTGAGGTATTTAGTTTATTTTTACTATTCATCATTCATATTCCTATACCAGCCAGGTGCCTCACACAAATCAGTGTTCTTTTGTGCTGCAAATAACATAAATGCATAGCAAGAGGCAGCTCCAGGCCCAAACATATTACAGTATAAATATCCTGGTAATAGTTGCCCAACAGTTTTCTGTAACCTTAAAACACCTCATCTTTGCCTCTCATGTTAAGTTCAGTGATGGTCCTTCCTCAGATAATTCCAGAAGTAAAATTACAGAATCAATGAACTGGTGCTTTACTGGAGAAAAATTTCAAAACACTTAAAGAGAATCCCAGTACTATATCTATCTTTTACTAAGTTAATTAATGTTTTTCTGAGTGCCTGTTTTCCAGAATTGTAGGCATCAGTACAATGGAAAGATTTATCTTTAGTCTAGATGGAACAACATCTAGAATATTTGCTCTTTGAAAGTATAGAGTAAATATGAGTTTTCACATTTGGGCTGCTTGGGATTCAAGACTGTTTATTCACTGTGTTCAATTGTGAAATTAATTTTGTGAATCTTTTATGCATGGCAGCATATAAACTAACAGCTCCCTTTTCGATAGTATTTTTGCAATGAATCAGTACTAAAAATTATAACACATCCTGGGGATTTTACTAAACTATCTCAAACATTAAGTCTCATGAAACATTTAATGGATGGTGTGATCTCGTATTTGATAGCATGCCCTGGGACTGTTTTTAAGCCTTCTAAGCAGTCTAATAATTTTAACCCATTGCAATAATGCTATATATTAACTTTTCCAACCGAAATGTGCTGTTCCCTACAAAGTGTTGGTAACAATTTACATATGCTAATTTGAACTAAAGTTACAATTTTACCCCAATTAGATTATTTTCTAATAATGTGATTATTTATTTATAATTGTATTTGAAAGGAGATTTGACACAGTTAGAACACTGTTCCTAGTGATTTTCTAGAAAAAGTAAATATAATGAAAAATGGTTCATGCACTTTATTTCTTACACTGTACAACTTTATTATATTGTGGTGCTTTTCCTCTAGTTTGTAGCTAATACCATTCCGCAGAGAATGTTTTCACCCTATGTTTTTCTAGATGTAAAATTTCTTTTTATTTTATTTTGACATCTGTAGCATTTTCACTTCAACTGCACAGCTTTTCAGTGCAGCCAATGTGTCACATAACTTCTCTTACAGGTCGCCCAAAGTCCTGGGGGTCAGGCCAAAAAGTGAAAAAATGCAGAGATCTAGGAATGGCTCAGCCAGCTGAAAGTTACGGGAAGGGAAAGGCTCCAGTTTCACTGAAGGGGGAAAAAAAAAGGGGGGGGAAAAAAAGAGAGAAGAAGAAGAAGAATGGCTCCTTTCAATGCAGATGGAGGCAGTCTGGCTGAGAGTCAGTGAGGTTTAAAAATCCAAGCGGTCCAATAACTGAAAAATCTGTGTAGATTCAAGGCAATATTTTAAATATTGAACAAGTGCAGATTAAAAAAAAAAAAAAAAAGAAAGAGCATGATGGTTTTTCCATTCTCCTGGTGCCTATAGCCAACCACATTCCAAAACCAAGCAGTTATTTCTTTTCCTCAAACCCTGAGCACATGTGGCTAAATCCAGTCCATGTCATCAAAGGATGTCAGTGAGAACATCCTGTTGAAGTAACTCCTTCAGCTGAGATGGGATGGGAATGATAGCTGACTGTTCCCAGTTGAAAACCCCTAAGACGTTACTCTTGTTACTTTGTTAAAATATGAGCGTTGCTGTTAAGAAATGAATCCTGAGCTAGGAATCCCACAAGGCTGCAGGGCATCTCCGGGGCAGTTGCCTCTGCTGACAAGGCCAGCTGGTGATTTCGTGACAAAGAAAATGACATGAAAACCCAGGGCCATGCAGTCTGCAGCACCTGGTTGTGGGCTTGTACAAGAAGCTGCCTCTTATCCATTTTCATCCCTCTCCTATTCTTTGGGTCTCTTTGTCTGTCTGTTCACCTACCTTTCTCTTCTTTTCATGTTCTTATTCGCTATTACAGATCTTTCCTGTAATCCTAGACAGGCTCCAAAATGTATGAAAATGTAGGGAGAGGGTAAAAGATCAGTGAATAAAGCACTGAGTACTTACCTCTTAGAGCCTGTTATACTGTCAGCTTAAAGTTAAAGTGCAATAAATCTGGTGGTCTCACATTGGTCCCCTGTGCTGAAGTCCACCTCATAAAACTACTACATAATTAAGTACAGTGCAGTACAATTGGCAGTCTCTGCTCAGCCCAGGCCTAGCACTGAGCATATAAACCTGCTCCCAGTCCCTGAAGGTGGAGGCTGGAGGTGATGGGGATGTGGAGGATGGCTCTGGCTGCCAGTGCAGCCATCCTGCCTTCCTGTGGGGATGGGGAGATGGTGTTCCTGGTGCTGATACACCCTGGGAGTGCATATATTTAAAGAAAGAAGATGAGACTTGACAGAGCAGGTGATGCCTGCAGAGGAGTAGGAGCCTGGTGAAGGTGACTTGGCTGGGGTTGTATGTTGGCTGGCCATGACAAATGGGGGATGCTTCATGCTGGCTGGGGTGACCCCATGGGAGGAACCCAGACTGGTAAGCAGTCACCTCAGGGAGGCAACAGCTTCGGATGTCCCTGTGGAGAGCTGTGGAGTGCTGGCACAGGACTTTCTGGGGTCATCAGTTCCACTGCCTGTGTGTGGGTATGGTGGGATGTCCAGTGCTATCACCTCCCTAAAGCAGAGCAGTGGCCCTGGGTCCCAAGGGTGTCAGAGCAGCACCTGCTGCAGATGCCAAAGCATCCTTCAGGAGCACAGGGGGGAAAGCAGGGAGACTGGCTAACAGAGTTCCATCCTCTATCTTCTTTTGTTTCCTTGGTTGCCTTTCCTTACCTCAAGTACCAAATATTACAAAATTCAAATTCTGCTAAATAAGCAATTTTCCTTCTTTGGAAGGAAGCCTTGATGCCCAGACTGTCTGAAGTGCCCCTCATGCTCTGTGCCACAGAGGGTTTTTCATGCCACACTGCAGAGAGGCAAAGACTTGCATAATCTCTGTTAGGGTCTTAGCACCCAACTTTTCTCTTTAACGGAAGGATCCTCGTGACTGTGCAGAAGAGAAATGTAGGTTGCTTTCTGGGAGTGAGTCAAATATCTTTAATATTTTTCAATAAAAGAGAAAAAAAGAGAAGTGCCCAGTGAGGCAGGCAGGTTAGCTGCAGCAGCTGGGGAATGGCCGCATCCTGCTGGTGCCCTCTAGTGCCGTGCTCTCTGGCTGCAGCCGCCCAGCTCGACAGTTGCCCGTAAGGAAGGAGGTGATCTTTGAGCTGTGTCTGCATACTTTGGGGCGGCAGAACCGGGGAATGGGGCGGGGGGCGGATGCGCTGGGAGGTGTTGAACGTCTGAATACCAATAATCCTCAGTTTTCATTTGCTTTAATGGTGCTGCTGTTTTTCCCTCTGTGGTTTCGCAGCCTGAGATATGCAGAGGTTACTTTGCCCGTGCCTGTGTCTATGCAGCAATTTGGTTGTTTTGGGTTGACTTGGTTTTATTTTGAATGTTTGCACTGTGTGAGACTAGTTGGTCCTGCTCTACCTCATGCTTCAGATTAATTTTATTTTTCAAGCTGTAACTCTTCACAGAATCAGGGGGGTTGAGGTTGGAAGTGACCCCTGGAGATCATCTGGTCCAACCCACCTGCTCATTTAGGACTACCTAGAGCTAGTTGCCCAAGACCATATCCAGACAGCTTTTGAATACCTCCAAGGATAGGGACACCACTAACTCACCATTCCCCTGTTCTGCAACCACTCTGTAAGAAAGTGTTTCCTAATGTCCAGAGGGAATCTCACGTGTTTCAGTTTGGGCCCATTCCCCTGGTCCTATCACTGAATCACACTGAGAATAGCCTGGCTGCATCCTCTTTGTACCCTCCTATCAGGTATTTATATTCAGTGATGAAATTTTCCCTGAGCCTGCCCTACTTGAGGCTGAACATCACTAAACCTTTATTTTTCATGAGAGAAAAGTATGGAAATTGTTACTCATAGGTGCCTAAAACACTTTGGAGGGTCTTGATCTGAAAATTCTCAGTCCTGTGATGTGAAACAAATGGCCCGAAATAAAATGTCTCTAGAAGCTCCTTATACTGCTGGATTGGCCTGATCCATCCCTGACTCAAAATCTGTGTGCAAACTTCATTGGTAGACTTCATTTCACTACATGGGAATGACTCACACCCCAAATATAAAAATCCCAAAGGCTAGGAGGTTCAAGATCTGCACTGAGAGTCAGCTCTAAAATGTATCCCAAAATACCGTACTGAGGGCAGAACATTAGCCTTTCAATTCAAGTTTTTAATCTGGAGGATAAGGAAGAAACCAAAGTTACTGACTTGTTTTTTCAGGAAGCAAATTTTTTGATCAAAGTCACTTCTGATACTTGGGAAAAAGCACTTTGAATGGTCCAACAGTGGATTTCAGCTGTAAAGCTCACTGAAGTCCTCTTCTGTCCATTTGTTTCACAGCAGACAAGTTGTCTGGGTGGTATTTTGGCCAGATCCTGCCAATGAACTGCTTGTTTGCAACCCTCACCTCTATTATCATTATTGTAGTGAGTTTTCACTATATGGTCCTGGTCTTATAAGCCTTTTTGTGAGCTGGAATACAGTTTCAAGCTCTGCTTTGAGTGAATGGTGGGAGCAGTGGGGGTTGCATGGTGTGCAAATGGATGTCACCCACAGTGACTCCAGCTTATGCTAGCAGACCTTGCTCCTTGTAGTACTTTCTGGTAGCACTCTGACTTTCTCTCTGCCAGAGGTCCTGTATTTTGACACAGGCATGGTGGGCAGCATGACTGTTCCTTGCCACAGGTGTGTTCTGGCATTCATGGTAGCCTGAAGTTCTCAGTATGAAACAGCTACCTGTTGGATGAGCTCTGGAGATCCACCTGGATGGAATGACTTGTTGGAGGCACCTGAGTTCGCTTTGAGCAGGTTTAGACAGCTGAGTGTACTGAGTTTCAGGGGCCAGATTTAAGAGGACAAGTCCCATTAGCACTGTGTTAATTGGCCCACTGAGCTAATTACCCCAGGTGAGCTCTTTGTGTGGCATCTCACAGGGATGAAATGCTGAGTATGGCTGTGAGGGGGCTGGGTATGCCATCGATATCTGTTACAGGTGTGAGCTCCTTGTCATGCCTTGTAGAGGTCCCAGATCAGGAGAGAACAGTCAAAAAATAGGTATAAAGTGACGTGAAAGACTGACAGTGAAGATAATTTTTTTAGCAAGATGAATGGTGATATTCAGAGTCAGAGTTCTGGATTTGGTTTGCAGAAAACAAGTGCTGGTGCATAAATCTGAATTTTTCCAGATTGCCCTGGCATGGCGTTGTGTGATTAGAGCAAACAAGATCAAGTCACAGTATCAGTGCAAAGTGTTTCCTTGTCAGATTGCAGCAGTCCTATACAGTTCTTGGATGCAATAATCAAACCAAGGCTACTGAAGCAAAGATACCTGCTTTTTGCATTATTGCAATATGGGACTGTAGCTAAGCCCTGATTTGGTGGCTTTGGTGCACCATGGCCACATAGAGCAACTTCAGACCAGGTCAAAGAAGCAAAAAGTCTCTTTGCCCTGTAGAAGTGCGTGCTTTGGGGTTTTTTTGCTGCCCCTTTCTGCTATGATGCAGAGGATGTGGCTGTGGAAAAGGATTTATAGTAAAAGGTGCCCCAGGAAACCAGGGACTAGGTGTCTTTTGGTCCCAGGAAACCCTCTCTGGTAGTATGGTCCAGGCAACAGGCAGGTTTTTTTATGCTGGAAGCCAGGATGAAATTATATGTGCATACCTCTAGCCTTGGGAGTATGCACAGAGGTTGAACTGAGCAATGCAACCCTTGATGTCCATCAGGATTTTGAGTTCATCCATATTACAGATAAATGCAAAGGTGTTAGACTAAACTGCAACATGTCTTAATTGTGCATTTGATTTTGGGACATAGTTCTTTATTCTAGTTGGCATAATCCACTCCAGGTGGATTCCTGAGCAATTTTTCCTGAGCAAGGTCCTGTAGTGAAATGACCTTGAGATATCAATTCCTGCTGTCCTCTCCTCTGTGGGACTAAGAATCAACTACAGATACATGAAGCTGACAACACTAGCCTGTAATTGCCAGGATGAATTTCTTGTTGGGCTAAAGTAAGAGAACACTCCCTCTAATGGGTCTAAATGTGTGTGTCTGGGGGTTGTTGGCTGACTTTCCTTGTGATCCAGATCTTTTAAAGTTTGACTCTACACAAAAACTCAGTTATCTGTTTCCATCTATAGTAGACATTTCGTTTCTACTCTTTGTAATAATTTTGTCCTTTCTCTAGAAAATACCTCTGAAGTGGTAGTTCTCACTGAGACAAACAAGAACCCATTCACCTGCAAGAGATACAGGCAAGAGAGACAAGCATATTTTAAAACAAGGTTTGAAGACATTCCCCATTTCCTTTCCCATTTGATAGGTGTCCATGTAGATACTAAATGAATCACAACCTCTTTGGGCTGTTGCTCTAAGAAGTCAGTATGACTGGCACAGAGATGATGGTGAGGAGCTGGTGCAGGTAGGGTGAGTACCTGCCTCTGGCTCATAGGTGGTAGAGCCTGGCACCTAAAACCTGCCCTAAAAGCCAGGCTTTTTAACTCCCAGCTGAGGATTAAAAACCCCAGCAGACAGGCAGAGGGGAAGATGTGCCATCATATTGTCACCATGCTGGGTACTGGAGTTTTAATGCCTAGCCCTGAACTTCCTACCTCATTGGGTTATTGGGTTTTTTTTTGGCAGGGCTCTCTCGCAACTTCAACATTCTTGTAATATGGTTTCTGTTGTGTGAATACTGCAGTGCTGTCAGCTCAGCGCTGAAACGCCATAAATCTGGTGGTCTCGTGCCTGTCCCCCGTGTGCTGCAGCCCACCTCATAAAACTGCTGCTTAATGAAGTACAGCACAGCACAATTGGCAGTCTCTGCTCGGCGGCGAAGGCTGAGCACATAAACACATGCCTGCCAGGCTTGTGCCGGGAGGCACAGCCAGGCACCTTCCGCTACTGAAGTGGAGAGAAATTTCTAAGCAGAGGTGGCTGAGAAATCTCTTTAAAACTGTAGAAAAATGTTTCATAAATTGTTAAAATCCTACCCCTCTAATCACGGCCCAGCATTTCTTTGGATAAATGACTGACCATACTCAGAAACATTTAGGAATTAATTAAAATGGATTTGGGAAGTGAAAGCTAAAGAACATTAATAAATTGGTAGTATGCAATGAAAGCAATACCTAAAGGTTACTGAGAGGCCTTGCTTCCATCTATCTCACTCTCAATAAGTAAGAGATCATTAAAACTTATATTTTAATTTACTGTAGAGGCAACTTCTGAAGGAACTTTACAAGCATTAGTGTATTGTGTCCCCTACTGCTCTTAATTCCTTTTTTCCTTTCTAGTTATGAAAACTGAGTGTTGGAGAAGGCAAAGATTTGTAAGTTACATAGCAAATCATGGGTACAGCTTCAGTCTCTTGATTCCTGCTGATGCTCTAAACTAGTAAAATGTCTTTATTGTTGACCTACAAATTATAAGTATTTTAATTAGAGCGTTCCCACTCACCCCCCTTTAGTGCATTTTACCTTCCACTTGGTAGCATGGCCATCACTGTGCTAGCAGTGCTTTTGTTTACATCAGCTTATAATAAATCTCTGTAGGCTCTTTTTTTACAAGGAGGAAGTTACAACTGCTTCCCTCATGATCTTCCCATAACGCACCCTGGATCCATTCACACACCATTTAGGAGAGGTAGGCAGTATCTGTGTAAGCTCAGGGCAGCTTGGGTTGGAGCTGGCAAAACCTGTCTGTCTTGAACCCTATCTGGAGAAGGTACAAGTCTTTGCAAGGGGCCCTGATGACTGGGAACTGGGAAGCATAGACATTCAGGCTTATTCTGGACATTTAGAAAGCCTGCATTTGGAGGCCAGATTTAGAGCTGTGCCTTTTGTCTGAGCTCAACTGTAATTTGAGTAAAAACACTGCTATTGAAATAATAAGATCTGAATAGTTGTGAAACAGACTTTTGCTTTGCTTTTTAGTGCTGTATAATGACTGTATAACTGCTGATATGTGCTTCCTACCATGAGTTTTTCTTCCGACCCTGATGTTCTGGGCCCACTCAGTCACGAGCACTGTTACCAGTGTTTGTGCCATGCCAGCCCTTGGAGGCTCTGAACTGTAGTCGCTTGTGAAAGTCAAGAGCAAACAGCATGGAAAGGATAGTGCCATAAGGCTAGAGAAAATATTGGCTGAACCACCAAGCCCTGGATCTGCAGCAGTGGAATCAATGTGTAGGAATTGTGTCCTCCTGTCATCTCAGCTTCTTTTCCAGACCCTTTTCCATTCACATGAAAGTCCTTCAGTATCAATGAAGATTTTACTGTAACAATAACAGAGTAATTCCCAAAGCTGCTGGTATGAGAATTCTATTTACTTACTACTTCATTCTTTGTGAGGTCTTCAAGGAAGGCAATTGTTTTCTTCTGTCTGACATTGGAGGTGGAGATCTAGGGACAGGTTGTGGATTTCCTCCACCTTCTGGTCTTTGTGGTGAGGAAGAGATCAAGGCTGTTATTTTCCTTTCACTCCGGTTTCAGTGCAAACGCATTGAGAGCTTACTGAGAAAACAAAAATCTTTAGTTTCCAGTGCTTGTACAAATTCCTGCTTTTCAGAACAATGCACACCCATGGAAGTAAAAAGTACCTGGTAAGGGTACAGTTGTAGGCATCCATAAAATCGAAGGAAAAGAAGAAACTCTAATTCACAGAGTATGGTTTTGCACATTAAAACTATTGCAATTTCCTTGTTAAATATACGTGGTAAATCTAAAGTGGGAAGAGAAACTCAAGGCCAGAGAGGTATTTACCATGAAGACTTCACAACATGTCAAAGGAGTTGCTCAGAGCAATTCACATTCCCCCTGTGTTGCACTACAACTAGTGCAAAGGCAGTGCATTTCAAAAGGGAGGGCACTTTGCTTCAGATCTTGCAGGACTTGGCAGGGATGAGGAACAAGTGGCATATCTGCCAGCACTGAAATGGCAAACTGACACTGGAACTGGCCTTTCTGTATAATGATGCTTGCTAATATAGCCATGTGTTACAGAGATGGAAAATCGGATTAAGGCAACTGGGAGTCGCCAGGCATCATCATAATGTGTGCAAATAGTTTAGGACAAAAATTGTAAGGAGAATATGGTAGTGAGATCTGTCTTGCTTTTTCCTTGGGGAAATTGAAACTGAAGACTAGTTTCCTCCTATGTTGTCTGGTGGGCATGAGCACACTGCCAATGAGGCCAGAGGCAAGGATAAAATCTGTTGTGCAGGTAATGTGAGGTGTTTCCCTGGGATGCTGACTTCTGTGACTGTGTTTTGTCACTTGAATGTGTGTCCTTCTCCAGTAGACCCCAGGCACCTTGTTCCAGTCACTGTGTTTCTCAGGAGCTGCTGGCACCACACACAAGCTTAAACTGCAGTGCGGGCACAGGTGGGGTGGTACAAGGGACCATCAGTCACCATCACTACCATCTGACCATGTGGGAGGAGGTGTGGAGTCTGGGAGCAAGCCACGGAGGGCCTGCTGGCAGCCGGGTTGGTCACACAGTGAAGCGCCTGTGCTATCTCCCATTGGGTAGTGGCTGAAGGGTGGCTGGATTCTGGTGGCCGGGCACTGACATCCACCTGAAACTATGCTTCTAAATGTGAACGATTCCCCTGAGCTTTCTGCCAGCTTAGGGTTTCTGTTACTCCAGAAGCACTGTTTCTGCCTCAAAAATGCCTAGCGGATGTTTCATAAGTAACCTGGATGACAGAATTATTGTGTTAATTTTCTTTCCCTGCAGTATCAAGCCCCGTCATGGGACAAATTCTGCCAGTGTAGAGACAAGCAGCACCCTTGCCTCACAATTTGGTCATGAAAACATAGTATCTAATCATCTGGGCCAATGTGGTCTGTCAGTCTTCGCCCTGGCCAGGTTCCCGGTGGATGCCTGCCTTTTGTTCACTGCTCCCACGCTCCTGTCCGAGTGGGTGGGTAAATGACTCAGATAAAATTTGACTGACTGGTAGAAACCTGGTGTAGGGGTAATTCAAGGCAGGGACTTTGGGGAGTCTCCTTTGTTGTGGAACATCAGCAGATGTGGGAGACAGCTCTGCGAGAATGCTCTTTCACCAGCTTGCTAATATCCTAGCTAGAACTCAGTATTCACTGACCTCATACTTTGTTGCTTAAGATTAATCTTGACCTAGGAAAAAGTTGTTGAAAAAGAAAAGGTAGCTCTTCTTTCTAATACTGTATAGGAAAAAATAATTCAACCACAGGAGCTAGATCTTCCACTGACAGAAGTCAACATGAGTCTATTGTTCTAATTTATTGTTATGGTCTAAATCTGAGATGTGGAAGAATTTTTCTTGTGTTAAATGGAAAAAGTTGAAGTCAGTGGCAGAAGTCTTATTGAAAAACAAAAAAAAAGGCACAACAGAAAAACCCAAAACACATGTTCCAATTTACAGGTCAGTTCATATCCTTCCTGGAGGCTGCCAATAAATCAATGCCACACCCCATCAGTGAGGCAATATCCAGCAAAGCAATGCTATGTGAACACCAAGATCACACTCCAAAACTTTGTAGCCAAAAATCTCTCAATACATTTTCTTACTTCATTAGTTTCTGCTTTACATAAAAATAGCTGTAGTTTTTGCAATGAATGTTTACCTTAAGATACATATGTCTACAAGATATGTTTGTTAGGTAAAGAAGAGGAAATAAGATCCTGTATGGAACCTGTCATGCAATTCTGAATTACGGGTAGGTTTTTGTTTATTTTTCTTCTGGTTAATGTATGTTTCATTCTTTAAGCACAGATTATGTGCTTGTTACATGTAGCTGCCAAGGCAGTAGATAAAACAGCATCATTATACCAAAAAAAAAAAAGTGATGATTTTATGCATATACATGCCAGGAGAATACTATTGCTATGATTAATAGAGAGTCATAACACAAATAAGGCACTCTGAAGAGCACACTTTCTGCCTCGTACTATGTGCACTGCTATGCAAGAGTGCCTATAAAATGCTCTCCTTATTGGATCCTTAAGGTTCCATTTTCCTTTGATTTGTGCTAAATGCACATGAGCAGGTGAATTCAAATCACTGCCGTGACTGGACGCCTGCTGTTCACTGAATTTGCGGAAAAGTAAATGATTGTATGATCTGCAAGGCCTGGTTTGTGCTGGTTAGGTGGGAGCTGGGAAACGGAGGTCCTCCAGTGTACCCCAAAGTCTTTTTCCCCAAGAAGGTAAAGACATCACAAAGACAAAAGAGGTGGTTGATAGAGAAGCATCAGACTTTAATCAGCCTTCAAAGGCTAACAGAGTACCCTCTCAGATCTCTAAAAATTTCTCGTAACTTTTAAAAATTGAAAGGTCCAGCTTCAAAAAGGTACTATGGGGGCACTTCCTGAATGGTATATGTCATGCTGGATACTTCCTGTGGAGATTGTAAGCTAAACAAGTAGTTCCTGGCTCAGAGGAACTAACATAACCTGGTTTCCTGATAACCTGTCTCACAAGGTCTCTTCCCCTCTGGATTCTGTCTCAGACAGAAAAAGCATATGATAAAGTTTTTCTCTTAGGGGAGACATAAAGAACAACAAATGTTTTTCTCCTTTTGGTCACCAAGGTGCAAAAAAGTCTTAAAGTACTGGAGACTGTGGCCCCCACCCTCAAATCTGGTCAAGACAATTAATGAGAGTTAGGAGTGAGGAACAGAAACAGACAGACGCAGCATGACTGCAAAGACCTTGTTTCCTTAGGAAACTGGGCTCAAAACAAAGCACACAAGTCTGGTATATTTATAGCAAAGAGGTGGCTGGCTTTCCTTTCCAGTGGAAATGCACTGCTTTCCTGGGCCTGATCCTCATTTTACTGGAAGCTGCATCAGTTCATGCCTCCTTCAGATCTTGTCCTGCTTTTCTCAACTTGGAAGCCTGTACAAGTTCTGGAAGAAGGTAGCAGTGTCTTTAGAGGTATTAGAAGATAGCTCAATCACCCCAAGGGATCACTTCTTTATGTATTATTGCTATGTGTAAGATAACTCTAAGGCATTTATGATATATAAAGGAGCATAGAACGGTTAGGATTCTAAAGGACCTTAAAGATCAGCAGTTCCGATCACCCTGACATGGGCAGAGACAGCTTCCACTAGCCCAGCTTGCTCAAAATCCCATTCAACTAGGCCTTGAACTCTTTCAGGGATGGGGGCATCTGCAATTTCTCTCGACAACCTGTTCCAGTGTCTCACTGCCCTCACAGTAAAGATTTTCTTCCCATTACCTAATGTAGACCCATTCTCTGTCTGTTTAAAGCCATTGCCCCTTGTCATGTCATGTCATGTCACTACACTCTTTTGTAAAAAGTCCCTCTCTGGCTCTCTTATGGGCCCCAAGAGTCAGCCAACTGAGATAAAAATCAGCAAAAGAGAAAGGATCATACTGCAGACAAACTGTCCCAGCTCCACCTCATATTGCCATTTAGCAGGCATCACGTGTTACCATGTTCAAATTTGTACCTTTTGAGTGGGATGATGGTAGCTGCCTTTGAGAGTCTGGTATTCTCTTTTGTAGGTGAGAAATGAAGAAAGCAGAGGGCAAGACCAAGGGAAAGTCTACCCAGACTGGTAGAGACCAGGTAAATTGTTTCTGCTCTCAGATTAGAAGATTCCTCCCAAGGGAGAGAAGAACCGAATGAGCTAGAAGAGGCAGTATTGTTCAGTGAGCTAAAGCACCTGGAAATCTAGAATTTTCTGCTCTACCACAAACTTGGCAGTCTCTATATGGCTCAGATGCAGCCCAGCCTCTGAGAGAAGCCAAATCACTTGTAGATGTTGGGATACTGAATACCAAAAACACCTATTAAATCTGGTCCCTGACAATGAAACATTGTTCTCAATTTTAAATTTGTTGGATGCCTTCTATATTCCAGGTTCTTGTGTTTAAAATTGGCTATGCAAAAGTTGTACTCTTAATATCCAATCCAGGCTGCGTTACTAGTTAAACATTATGAAGTGTTTTTTAAAGACCTGTAAAATACAGAGTTACTTGTTATATAGCTAAGCCTTTATTATTTGGTCTTTCATCCAGAAGTATTCGAAAAGCCAAAAATAAAATGTCTTTCCTCCCTGATACACTGATCTTGTGTCTACTGATCACAAATGCAGGTTTGATTAAAACTGTGCACCCTAGCTGATTCTGTATGTTTCTTGACAGCCCCCTATAGCCCAGACTGTATAATTGCCTATAGGTTTTCTTTTCAGTATGTGGTTTCTAAAGGTAAAAAAAAGCATTCTGAGATATTTTTAATCTGTCACACTACCTTCTCTACCCCTCTTCCTCTGTAGATTCTTCCAGCTGCACCTTTCTGTCCCCTCTATGGAACAAAATGTGAGATTGATTATTTTGGTTACTTCCATGATGATTCAGGCACAAGCTTAACTGTAAAACACAGTAAAATAATTGTTTGAATTTCTCACAGTTTGGTCTTGCAGTAGCATGTGCAGGCCTGTTTCCGTGTTTTAAGGCAGTCACTGTTTCTCAATGACTGTTTTATGCCCATGACCAATATACATCCTTAACCACAATTTGAGATTCCACCATGTGTCTTGTCCGAGTTTTACTGACTTGTACTCTCAACAGTACAATTTTTATTGTGGTGTTTAATGAATGTCTGAGGAGCTACCCCATTTGCTATGAATAGCAGCCAATTATAGAAGAGAAACTCTTTGTGGTTGTGAGGAAAAGTTAATAAAAGGTGTATCTTTCTCTTCCTTTGGTAAGTATTGCTCTTCCTGACACTGACTTTTTGTTGCCTTTCATTAAGACCTATTTAAGAATTAGCATTCCGATTGCCTTTCTTCTCATAATGTCATGTACTTCATGGCTCAGTGGGGAGTCATGCAGACTTTTGGCAGTGGAAGTGCTAGCACATTCTAATAATGGTGTAATAGAGGTACCTGAACAGCATGCTTACTATTGCACTGGGTCTGAACACAGGTCTGCACACATCTCTGTAAAACTCTGCAATGAAGATTAAATACAGAGATCTGATCCTTTTCTTGCTTCTGCTGGACTAAAGGGAAGAAGCCCTGTAGGAGTCAATGCAGTTGTATGAGTGCAAGTTAATCATAAGATTTGATGTTTAGAATTTTGCATAAAAGGTGTTTTTAATAACCTTCAGTTTTCTTGGCATGAATTGCATTCACGACTCAAGACACGTGGTGGGCTGAATTTACGCTGTGTGCTGGTTTTTAATGCTTAACTTGTAAATGTTCACACATATGTACATTGACCTCTGCTGTGTAAGTGCCACTGGAGTCACAAACAAGACATTAGTATCTCTGAACCAAGGTGCTGTCTAAGACTATTAGTGTTGGCAAGGCCAAATACAGCCACTTGTACAACACATGACTGGAAATACGCGGTCCATGCCACATCCAACCTCTCCTCTTAAATTAGCACCTGAGAGAGAGTGTGATTTATCACATAGTGACCAGATTAATGTGTATAGCTGTACTCGGACTTGGAGCGAGAATAACAACATGTAGACAATAACTATGGAGTTTCATGCACAGACAATGGATTTGGAGCCTTTCAATTAAACACAGCACTGTGGATAAAAGGGGTATTTAGGAAGTTTCTGTGTATATGGTGTTTGTGCTTTTGCTGCTGACTTACTTCCAATAAGACAAATAACAAGGAAATTACAGCATTTTTATAACCAGTACAGTGAAATAGTATTTAAAACCCCTTTTATTTCAACATCAAAGCATACATAAAAGAATTATTTGTTCCCAGTGGAATAACAAGACAAGACAGGACACTTTGCTGTCTTCTAAAGCAAGGGTTTTTTTCTTGCCAAGAACTTGAAGAAAATAGACCTTCTCAGAATGGTGTATTGATGCTTTTCAGCCTGTTAGCAAAGTAATGCCCTCCATATGAGGAAAAGTTGAACTATTATTTATTTTGAGAGAGAATAAAGATTAACACAATAAATTACATGGAAAAGAACCAGAAATACTCACTTATCAAATACATATTGTAATCATATTTGTTCCTTTAAAAGCTTAAAGGAATACTAACATTCAATCAAAGAGGAAATCATAGCAATTTAAGAGCTGGGAATAATTTTCCTAATTAAATCAGCTCCAAATCCCACTGCAATCAGTACAGAGCCATTCTTCCACCTTCTCTTTCTCCTTCCCCTCTATCACTTTCACTGCATTAAAACAGTGGCATTGGTGGGGTCTGTTGGAGCAGCATGCACCAGATCTTGCTCATGTGATATCTTGCTTGTTGGCAAGAGCACTTTTGCGCAAAGTTCCATTCCACCCAGGCTGTGCCTGAAAAGGCTTTGGAGGAGGCCTGGCTGCAGGAGACCCAGGCAAGCCTTGTCCAAAGGGCTTAACAGGCAGTGTGGACCCAGGCTGGAGGAGAAAGACATCTCTGCTGCCTGCTGTGCCCAGCAGTCTCAAAGGCACCTTTCCTGCAGCAGGCAGCACGTGCAGTGTGTCAGCTGCTGTGCTCCTGCATGATGTCTGAGCATCCATCACTGTCCCCGGTGCTTTGAACATGCACTTTGTAGATGAGTAGGGAAGAGGTAAACTGAGTGTGTGTGGAGAGGGGGGTGGGCGGCGGAAAGGAGGGTGGGGAGGAAGGAAAAGAAATGTGAGAAAGCTTTAGATACAGTCCAAGTCTCCATCTGGTGGGCCCTTCTGATGTTCTGTTGCCAAAGCCCTCCCACTGAGAAGGATCCCTCCTTTCTCCATCTTCTGCCAAAAACTGACTCAGAGGCTGGTTTTGTTAGAAAGGAGTCATGAAAGCTTTGTTCAGCCTCTCCCTGTAGGGGAGGAGGGTGTTCATTTCTATAGGAGAATATTTTGGTTCTCTGAGACTAGGTTGTTCTTATTCATACTAAGCTGGAGAGCCTCAACCTGAGAAATCAGCTGGAAGGTCTCATAGTAGAAAGTGCCTGTGGTTGTTTCAGCTCATAAGCTGGCTGCTGAATCAAGGAGTACTTTTGGTTGCTGATTAGTGTTCCTAATCACATTTCCAGTTGCTCATTTATCCTGACTTAGTGAGGGAGAAGGAGTAGGGGGAATTGCCTGATGAGGGCACAGCAGCTGGCTTTTGACCCTCTGCTGTTCCTGGTGGAAGGAAATGCCTTGCTCCATGCCTGGTCTTTTCTCAGCAGACTGGGTGAGGGATGCGAATTCAGGTTTCAGTTCTGCACCTCTTTCTCACACTTTGTCTCCAGGGTTTGTGTTTGCAACTTTGTCCCTTCTGGTCATGTAAGGTGGCTTTTGTAAGGGCTTGAGTGAGATTGTTGTCTTCCATTGCTTCCAAACCCCGTGGAGCGCCCAGTCACTGCTGGGGCTGCAGAAGGTAACTATTGTTATTGGGCTGCTTCTGAGTTACTACTTTGGAAAACAAGTTTTGTTGTTTACTAGGCTGAATTTTTACTTTTAAAATTCAACACTTTTTTTTTTTTTTTTTTTTTGAGAAGAGGAATTACATTTTACAGGTGTTCATTGGATGGGAGGGATTAATATAATACACAGGGGGAGAATGTATGGTGTAACAGAGCTCTAAGGAGCCATAGAGGAAAAGATAAAAGAAATTGAAATAGTGGAATGAAAGTAACAGATTTCAGAAAGACTTTAATGAAAGTCTGGGGG
Organism: Acropternis orthonyx; assembly: GCA_035583155.1. Taxonomy (NCBI): domain Eukaryota; kingdom Metazoa; phylum Chordata; class Aves; order Passeriformes; family Rhinocryptidae; genus Acropternis; species Acropternis orthonyx. The sequence continues at coordinate 68,021,606 of JAWWEU010000081.1, read as the reverse complement.
AATGAATAGTTACATAAGGGAATATAAATAGAAGAGAATTTTGCTATTCTACTTGCTTTAAAAAACTCCCAGTTTTTTCCCCTCCCATTGTACTTTCAGTTTGGACCTTATAGGTTCAAATTAAATTTAAACAGATGTGCACCAGCTTTTTAGTTTCAAACTCCTGAAGAAAGAACACATCTGCATTTCCACTGATATAAAGTGACACTAAAATGAGAGTCATTGTACAACAGAGCTATTTGTCTAGCTCATTTAAAAGAGGGAAATGTTTTAAATGAAAATGTAAACAGGAAATTAAATATGGCTATAGGAGAATGCCACTTCTAAAATAATCAGTAAGGCTTGAAATCAGAAAACAGAAAATTAAAAATTAAGCACTGTGACTGTTAAGACCTCATCACTGGCTGGGAGAGAAAATACAAAGTGAGGATGGAGGGAGATAAACCAGGGTTTGAAGAGTCTTGCATCCAGTAGTTACTTTAATGACTTAAGAAGAAAATATATGGAATTTCATATTACTGAATTTGTTATGGGAAGCTTCTTTTGTTAATACAGTGCTCAGTTTGTTTCTCAGTGAAGGGTCTGGGCTCAGAGTCTGTTCACAGAAAAGAACTACACACACTCTTTCCTGCAAATGGTGGGAACACAGGGCCAGCTACTCATCACTGCTGTCAGTCAAAGAGTTTCCTGCGATGTCTGTGGAGCTACACCACCTTATACGAGCTGAAGACATGACCTAGAGTTTACAGCCAACTGAGTGACTGTGTTGGAATCAATTTTGTTGTGTTTTGTTCTCCCAGTGCTTAGCAGCTTGCTTGGGTAACCTTGGTGGGCATTTAGGACACACAGTCTCTGCCACAGATCAGCTCTCATGTAGAGTGGGGTGCAGACACCACATACAGATAGTGGAGTGGGAACAGACATGTCTATGTGCAGCCATTCAACCACCCCATGCCCATGCAGTTTAGAGAGTGGGCTGCATCTAAGTGACCTTTCCCTTTTTTAACCCTTTTCCCATGTATATATGTATCTTTTCTACTCTTAGACCCTTTCTGCACTTGATTTGAGTTCTTCTTACCCTGAAGTTCCTGTTTTCTTATTTTTCCTTTCCTTTAAAGGCTGAGTGGCATCATTCAGTGGGAGCTTTCTCTTTCCACTTCCACCTTGACTGCTTTAAAAGGTGTTTGCTTTCCCTCCCTAGTGCTCCAACAAGAATGGTCTCCTACTGTCCCCTCTGCCAACACCTGAAGACTTTCTCTGGTAATTTTTTACCCTGGTTATCACATCCAGATCTCTGGGCTGAGCCCATTTTGCTCACTGTCCCTTGGTCTGTTCCAAATCCCTCCAGCAAGCTCACCACCTCATACCATTCATACCCTGTCTCCTTGGCTCTGTGTCTCTATGCTGTCTTCATCTCTTCTTCTCCCTCCAGAGATGTCTGAACTCCTTAAGCCCTTTGCATTTCATACCTTCCTGAAAGTAGTGCTTTTAATTCTGCTGCATTCTTTCCTGCCCTTGGTGATCTGCTGTGACTGTTCCTTTCGTTCTGCTTTCCCCAGTCCTGCCTCAGGGCCTCTTTTCATGCTGCCTTCTGATTAATGTGTCTCAGTGCCCTCCATTTCCTTCTCCAAATCACTTCTTGAAAGCCCTCCTATTTCATAAAATGCAAATATAGAATTTGAAAGGTGCTTTTTGGGGCTGGCGAGGAGCAATTCCACCTTATTTGATGGCATGAATCCAGAACAAAACTAGTACAACCATTGCTTTCACACTTTCACCACTGTTACCCTTTCTGCTTTGCACTGCCAAGGTCTGTGGTGCTGATTTTCACCTGTGCCATAGACATCCTTTAAAACACTGAGATGCAAGAGAGTTAAAAATGGCTTGGTGGCTTTGGCACTCCCTAATTTCCTGGTCTTGTATGGGGAAGAGTGGCTCCAGTTGGTTCACTGAGGGTTTGCACTGCATAGGTTATCACACCAGATACCATAACCTCTTCTCATGCTCCCTACTTCTTTTCCAGTCATACCAGTCATGCTCCATAGCAGAAAATTTTAAAGGGTGTGAACTCTTCCCACTGCAGAGTCCGACCTTGCACCAAGCAGGCATTTCCCTCTCATGGAGGAAGCCCCAGATGTTCCAAGCTGGGGACTCTGTCTTTGGGCCAAGGCATCACTTTTGATTTTTACTTAATATTGTGTTTCTATATGAACAGCAGACAAATATAAATATTATTAGTTTTTTATGTGCTTTATAAATATTATTAGCTCTAATAACTCAATAATAGTAATGCTTTTTTGAATGAATTTATTTTTATGAGTATAAATATGTTGCTTCTCTTTAACAATCCTTATTTAAAGACATCTCTTTGCAAAATTCTTCAAAATAAATTGCAATTATCCCTTTTTCTCTGCAATGGTTTATGAATGTATATTGGCTGTGCTCTTACATTTTTTTCTTCTCTCTAATCCAGCCAAACTCTTGTAAGCAGTATTTTACATGTATTAGAGCTGTGTCTCATTGATATTATGGGCAATTCAACCTAACTCTGTTTGGGGGTATTTATTTTGGCTGTTGCATCATCACATATTTAGATGAAAGGAAATAGCTATGTGCCTTTTAAATTGCTAACACTAAGGGGAGCACTTAATCTTTAGAATATCCTAACTATAAATCCGACATCAGCACGTGTCAGAAAACACATGAATTCTTTGTGTTTAAATATTCAAGGATCATGATTAATGCTGTATGCAAAATGCACACATGGTACATGGAAATGGATACCAGTTGCTTTAAGTTCCATTAAAGAACCTCAAAATCTACATTTAATGATATTCCTGAAAAATCCTTTGTACACCTACTGAGCTATTTGTGGTTTTACTGCTTTCTTACTCTAAGTCTCACAGTGTCAAGCACTCTGCAGTTTTGCCCACTCTACAGCCTGTGGGAAAGGGACCCTGGGGATGGAGACAGTGGGAGCAAAAAGAAGAGACTGTGCCTCGCTGACAGTCACTGCCAGCTGACTCAGCCGAGGGAACAGAGCGGGATTTACACAAGTGGCAGTGCAAAGCAGCCCATTTCGCTGCTATATGTGAAAGCAAGACAAGGACTTATGGAACCATTTCTTCAGTGCCTTCTTCCTGCTGCTCCCAAGGCCCTTTCAGAAAGGAAGTTCCTCACTGGACCCAGTGCCCTGTGGATGTGTAAGTGCTGCCACTGCACAGGCAGCCTGGTCGTACTGCTTGGGAGTCTGGCCTCAGCAACACTTGGAACAGCTACAGGTCCCCTCTGCCCTGGGACTAGAGCAGTGCTGAGATTTCAGAAGCAATTGTCATGTGAAAAGCTGAGCAGATTCAGGTCCAGGTACACCACAACACTCAAAAAACTTCCCTTTGGAAGGCAAGTCCCACTTAACCCTCGTAATTGTAAATGAAGGTGGCTGAGAAACCTGCACTCACTGAACTGCATGCCTCTGGTGATTCAGTGTGTGGTCTTGGACCATGCCCTTGAGAGTTATCTGGTGATGTTGCATTTCCTTGGGGAAAGGCTTTTTATTGTAAATGTTGCCTCATCAGTTGTTAAAGCAATGTTTTCTCACTTTCACTGGTGTGATGGAGATCGCTCCTTGCACATGGATTAGGTCCTTAGATTTACTTGTGGTTTGTATCATCACATTTTCTCTAAGTATGATACACACATAGCGCTCTCTAAAACTTACTGTGAGCTGAAGGAATGGTTTCTATTGCATTCCATGAATATGTTTTATTGGGTCTGTAAGACCCCTTCGAAGAAAGCCATCTCAATAATACAGCACTTTCCCTAGATGCCTTCTTTATTCAGTAGTACTGAAATTGTATCCTCTATCATATCAAGAGTTTGTGAGTATTTGGAACCTTTCTACATACCTACTCTTCTCCGCGGGCACCCCCTTGTCACAGGGGAGGAGCTTGCGTGCCCTTATGAGGTTGTGAGCTATGCTGGCGGTGGTTTGTGCCTCCAGTAGAGTCTCCCATGCTAGTCAGGTCTCA
>JAWWEU010000081.1:67983516-68017478 GCA_035583155.1 Acropternis orthonyx | reverse complement strand
TTTTTCCCATTGGCCCCTGTTAAACCTTACCCCATTGGTCCTAACCTGGATCCCCCTTTCATAGTAAAATGACCCCTCTCCCTTGAAAAGCCGGTAGCACCGGAAATAAAGTCTCTTTGCCTCTCTCTCTCCGTGAGTCCTGTGCTGCTGTTCCCAGTCCCCTGGGAAGCACATGGAGGGGGAAAGGGCGGAGAGCTTGCCCCCTGGTAAGGAACACAGCACCCGTGCCAGGGGGAAACCCACCACCTGCTATAGTTAAGTATCAACAGTGAAATGCCCAGAAAGTTCAGTGTTACATGAGGTTAAAAGTGTTTGAAATCATAAACAACACTTTAAAACATTTTTACTATTCCAAGCAAAGCAACATCTGTCAGAATCCTGCTGCCACCAATGCTGGAGTTGGTGCAGGGATGTTTATTCTGTATAAGAATATATGTATCTTTTTTTTTTTCCCCCCTGAGACAGTTTAACTGTAATATGCTATGGATAAATAGCTGATTGCACACCCAGTTTCACTGTGGAGGATGTATCTGCCATGCCAGTATTGTTCTGGCAGTGTAAACAGATAATGAAAAGTGTAATTAGGACTCACAGGCTGCAACTTTATCTGTTGATGAGGTGGGAAAGGACTTAACTATGACACTGCAAGTACTAGTTACACAGTTTTGTTGTCTCCACAGTGATATTTTGTAGTTTGCTGTTCCTGGAAAACATTTATAATCTCCTTTATGTTGTGAAGGCAGCACTCATGAGTGTTTTTGTGGGAATGTTGTAGTCAGACCAAGAATAACAAGTTGCAAGGAATGGGAAGATACCTTTATTTAAGAGCCCTTCAATTCAGATCAGAAACAGCATTTCTTGGTTCGGAAGGAAGTGCAGTATTGAAGGCAGGCATTACCTTGCAGCAGGCCTAAAACTTACTTTCTTGGACTTTGCCTTGTGGAGCAGTATGCCTGTATTATCCACCATTTGCAAACTCTGCAAAATCTCTCTGACCTCTCAGGGACGATGCCAGACTGTGTGTTTTGGGATCCATGAGAGACTTCTGTATAGCAAACAGAAAATCAGATTTAAATTGGGAAAGGGATGAGGAAAGATTCCATCTATTTGGAAGTTCAGTTGTTTTTTTTTGATGCAGTCAGAGAAAGGTGGTTGGAATCTTGGTTCAGAGCATGTGCTTTTGGCAAAAGATAGTTAATGTTTCAACTGTCCTGCCAGTAGTAAATAGCCACTGACTACTTTTAGTAAATGATACACTGGAAAAAAAAAAAGCATAACTTTGTAGGTGTTGCAGCTATGGTTTAGTTTGTGACTGTGGTGCATGTGTAGATTATACAAGAATTTGAGTTGATTTTGGAACTTAGGAGCGTGTTATTACAGTGTCCCTCTCATATCTTTTTCAGATCCACTTTTCTTTATTTCTATTGCACTTGATGTTATTTGAGACTCTTGTTTTTCTTTCATTCAAGACTGAGTCTTTCAGTGGTTCAGCTCTACTCCTGACTGTTTTCAAGTGCAAACTTAGACATGGTGTGAACCTCTCTAGGTCTCATAACCAGAAATAACTCACGGAGCATTTAAATTATTTGTTGGTCACCGGTGCATGACGAATAGAGAACTGAGTGAGAAGGTCCCATCTGGGCTGTCATGCTGCCCTGGCTGCCTGCTCCTGCACTGGCATTCAGACCAGTGGGAACCCAAGCTGCTGTGCAGAGAGCAGGGAAAGCTGCAAATTCTGGCATGGCCATGAGTTTGTTCTAACCAATAAATTCATAGCAGGGCTTTTTTTTTTTGGAAATATTGGTGTAAATTAAGACTGCTTGGATTAAATTTTGATTGAAAATACAGGATAAAGCAAAGTATGAAGAAATGGCATCACATTTCTTCACTCTGCCATCATTCTGTTTATATAGCCTAGGTAGCAATGTCTCATTTTAGAGGAAAAACTGCATTGCTGATAACAGGTATATACCCCTTATATCTTTTGGATGTGGTCCTTCAGTCCATAGTATGCCTAATGGAACCCAATCATTCTGGAGTCTCTCCTGTTTACTTGGGATTGGGCATGTTTCAATTCAGTGTGATTCAAACGGCACGGATTTTCAGTAGATGGATGTTATTTTAAATAAACAAGCACATGTCTTACATCCCACTTACAGAGTCTTTCCTCTTCCTGGGCCCATCCAGTCACTGTGCTTCCTTATGATGCAATTTCCCTCAGGGTTCCTTTTTCAACCATGTTTGGATTAAATTTAACCTTGAAAAAAATTTGGACTTTCTTTCAAAAAACAACAGCTGAGTAGTATGGGAGCATCACATCCATTCTAAATTATTACGAGCACTACTGGCAATATACTTGGTGACAGACTCTTACTTGACCAAATGGAAGAGCTGCTGGGGGTAGACAAACTGGATGGGCTACTGTTTACTTGCCATTATCGTTAGGCTGCATTAAGACTGGCAAAAAATCCCTAGCACATCTCTCAAAATTATTAGTTTTCACATACCAAATGTGCTGCTGTTGCAGATTTTGCCAGGTGTTATGGATAAATACAGACTTTTGACTTAATTTCGCTAGCGTGTGAGAAAATGTTTGGTCTTGGGAAAAAATGTTGTGTGCTTAACAGATTTTGCTGTTCAGAATTATGTGAAGAGGCAGCAGTCTAAAGTGGACAAGGTAAGCAAAAGAGTGTTTGCTGCTTGCCTGGTTCTCTGATTAGAGGAAACCTTTGAGACAGCTCTAACCTGTTCTGTGCCAAGACTGGCATAGATAAGCAAATAAAACTGTTCATATCTTAGGCTTAATATCACTGGTTTTTTTTCCTCCTCTGCAGAAAATCGAATGCTGCTGCCATTCAGAGCCAGACAGAGATATCTTGTGACAGAAGAGATGCACTATCAACTGCATCATTAACAGAGGTATGCTTGATATGTAGTGCATATTTCCCAGGACACAGCCTCGTTAGTATGTTAGTCTAATTTCATTATTCCCATCTGATCTTGAGGCCTCGGCATATTCATACCCTTCTTTTCAGCGAATGCAGGAGCTGATACTCTAGCCCCATACAAAGTAAGTTGCTCTCAGTGAACCACAGAGTGTCATATCACCATCTGGAGTGCATTTCTCAGAGAGTGATCAGTGCTGTTGTCTATCACATATCTTTACCAGTAGATGTTTCCTGCCAAGCTCACTGCCTCCAAGTCTCTGCTGTTGTCTGCTCAGTTGGGTCTCTGTTGGCTGTGCAGATCATGAGCAGTCAATCTAGGACAGCAGTAAACCATTCACTAAACAGAGTTTAGTAATATATCTGTTTCTAATTTTTGCCTGGTCCCCTATGACTTTGATTCCAAATATTAATGAAAATACACTGCAAATATTGCATGACTTAATTGTCCCTTGGGAATTCTGTGGAAGAAAAGCATAGTGGTGACAATTCATGGTTCGTTGGCATCCTATAAATAGATAGGTATTGTCCATATAGTCTTCTTACAAGGTGCAGCACTGATGTAGAAAAGCATAGGCTGGGATTGTATCAATATCAATCACCAGTAATTTGTACTACTCCTTTCCTAAGAAAAAGATTCAGCAGTAGCATCCTGTTCAAAATCCTAAAAGTTTTGGGAAAAAAAAATCCCTCCTCTTTCAGATAAAATACTAAATTGTGTTTTCCCTGCTGCAGAGTCTCCACTACAAGTCGTGGTAAAATGAATTCTGAGGTCAGTACTTATACATGCTATGACCATAAGATGGAGATGTTGGGCTACAAAAGAAGTAATGTACTTCATTCCCTCATCACTTTGGTTACTGTGGGTTGATTTAAAGAAAAATTATGATGATTAGCTAAAATAAGTATTGTGATAGGGATTAGAGACTAACCAAACCAAGATGGCAGAGTGTGAGAAATACAAAATCTTTGTTTTAAAGTGAATTATTCAAAGTGAAAATGTGAGCTACTATTGAAATTATTTCAATAGTGGATTATGTGTGGCTTTGTTTCACAAAAATAGGTTGAAACCTCATGTTCCCATTTTAACAGAGGTACCCTCCTTTCTGATGAGTGGGAAACACCATATAGTTCTCAAGGCAGGTAAAATTTCTTTGTGTATTACACAATCTATTTTCTAATCTTGAAGGATATCATTGGAGCAGAGGGCCTATCTAGCATTTCACTCCCTGCAAGAGGGTGCCAGTCTGCAATAACTGAGTGGAGGAAATTTTTGGTGGCATTAAGGAGAGGGAAGAGAGGTTTTCAGAAGGAAGAAAGGTTTTCAGAGGTAACTGGAGGGGAGGGATTTCAGTCAACCACTCTTGAGGTGCATCTCAAACAGACAACCTTTGCTGACGTCTGGATACTAAATTTACTAGTAAGTGGATAATTTGACTTTGAAAAGCATCTTAAGAATATTACCTTTTTGCACAGCTGATCTGCTCCTCTCTTCAGATTGGCAGTCCATTGTCCTCTTCTCAACTTGTCCCAGTCTGAAAGAGCTAGTTAGCCTCAATTCTTGGTCACGTGTCACCCTCAGGAGTGTCTGTAAAGTTTAAGTCAGCTGTACTGGGACAGAACTCAGTGAAAACAATATTTTTACATAAGTGGAAATGAAGGCCTTATTTGGTTGGTGGAAATTTTCAGTTACTAGGTGTTAAATATTAATGGTAGAAGATGATTAGATAAGGTGAAGGGTGTTTTCTTAATAGCAAAGGTAATTACCAGAGATATAACTTCATGAAGGTCACAGTGGATTCACCATCAGTTAAAGTCTTACACCTCATTGCAGATGCCTGCCTAAAAGTGATGTTCTGTTCAGTTAGCATGTCTGACTTCTGTGTATGAGGAAGCCAAGAATGAAATTCTGTGGCCTGTGTATGGCAAGAGATTAGACAAAATTATCACAAGGGTCACAGGATCACAGAACAGCTGAAGTAGGAAGGCAGCTCTGGAGACAATCTAGTTCAAAGCAGTGTCAGCTACAGCAAGTTTCTCAGGGCTGCATCCTGTTGGCTTTTGAGTATCTTCAAGGCTGGAGACTCTGCTGCTTCTCTAGACCGCCTGTGCCAGTGTCTGACCACCCTCACAGTAAAAGAAAAAAACAAGAAACAAAAAACACCCCCACATTTTGTTCTTGTATTTAAATGGAATTGCCTATATTTTGGTTTCTGCCCATTTTCTCTTGCCGTCACTGGGCAACACTGAGAAGGGTCTGGTTCCATCTTCCCTCATTTCACGTAGTTGCGCAGATTGATGAGATTCTTCTGAGCCTTCTTTACTCTAGAATGTATGGTCACAGCTCTTTCAGCTTCATCTCATAAAAGAGTCCAGTCCCTTTGTGGCCCACTGATGGACCTGTTCCAATATGTCCATGTGTCCCTGTTATTGGGGAGTCCAGATCCAGACTCAGGACTCCATAGGTGTTTCACCAGTGCTGAAGAAAGTATAAGGATTATATCCCTTGACCTACTAGCAATGCTTTTCCTAGTTCAGTGCAGGATGTTATTGACTTTCTTTGCCTTGTGGATTCAGGGATGGGTCATGGGCAATTGTGAGACCACCAGAATCCCTCAGATTCTTTTCTGCAAAGCTGGTATCCATCTGGGAAGCCTCCAACCTGTACTGGTGCACTGGGTTATTCCTCTACACATGCAGGACTTTGCATTTAACCTTTACTGAACATCATGATGCTCATGTTGGCCTGTTTATTCAGTCTGTTGAGGTCCCTCTGAAAGGCATCACACCCACATGGTGTATCCACCACCACTTAATTTCATCTGCAGATTTGCTGAGGGTGCACTCTGCCTCGCATCGTCAAGGTTATTAAGGAAGATGTTTAACAGCATTGGACCCATAATTTACCCCTGGGGCAGACCACTAGTCATGGGACTCCAGGTGGACTTTGTGCTGCTGATTACAAAATCTTTGAGCCTGGCAGTTCAGCAAGTTTTCACTCCACCTCTTCATCTACTTATCTAGTTCATACTTCATCAGTTTGTTAGTGGGGATGTTACAGGAGGCAGTGCCAAAAGCCTTGCTTAAAGTCATGATAAAAAACAATCCACTGTTTTCCTCTCATCCATCCACCTAGTCACTTCATTGCAGAAGGCCATAAGGTCACTCAGACATGATTTCCCCTTCATAAATCCACAATGAATACTCTCAATCACCTTCTTGTTTTTCATGTGTCTGAAAATTATTTCCAGGATATTTTTCTTCATCATGTTCACAGAGATCAAGGTGAGGCTGACTAGCCAGTAGTTCCCTAATCATCCTTATTGCTTCTCTTGAAGGCAGTGGCACTTAATTTTATCCAGTCCTGAAGAACTTGCCCAGTTGCCATGACCTTTCAGAGGTAATCAATTGGCCTCACAAGGATGTCTATCAGATCCCTTGGCACTTGCAGATGCATCCCATCAGAGCCCATAGACGTGTGTGGGTCCAATTTGCTTAAATTTTACCTAACTGGATTCTCTTCCACTGGGGGGTAAGTTTTCCTTACTCCAGACTTTCCAGCCATACTGGTAAATACTGAGGCAAAGAAGGCACTTAGTGACTTGGCCTTTTCTGTATCTTTTATCACTACATTCCCTAACCTGCTCAGCAGCAGGCCCACATTTCCCAACATCTTTCTTTTGCTACTCATATACTTTTAGAAGCTCTGTTGCCCTTCATGTCCCTCACCAGATTCAACTCCAGATGTGTTTTGTCTTTCCCACGCCCACTTCTGCACACTAGATCTGTTTCTGTGTTCTTACTGGGTTGGATTACCTTCCCCCTCATCCACCTCTTTTAAACTTTATTTTTCTTATTGGTGTTTTAGTAAGGGATTTCTTATTTCTTGATTTCTTCCATACAGGTCTCCTGCTGCTTTCACTTGATTTGTGACTTGTTGGGATGGATCATTCTTGAGTTTGGAGGAGATAATCCTTGAAAATCAAACTGCTCTTCTGGACTCCTCCTCTCTTAAGGACCATTCCCTGGGGTCTTATTCCAAACAGATCCCTGAATATGCCAAAGTCTGCTCTCCTGAAGTCCAAAGTTGTGATGTTGCTTTTTGGCTCGTTCCCTTCTTTCAGGATCTTGAACTTCATCATTCCTGGTCACTGCAGCCAAAGCCACCCCCACATTTCACATCCATGACCTATTCTTCCTCATTTTTAAGTGACAGGTCCAATAGAGCATCTCCTTCCATTAGTTCCTCAGCCACCTGTATCAGGAAGTCCTTTCTGATCATAAATATTCATGAATCCCTGAACAGGGAAACTGATTTTCAGCTTTGGCCTGAATTTTCCATATTAGCAATAGGTAAACAGATGTGTACTGGTAAGTGGATCAGAGTTCATGGGGAGAACAATGACAATGAAAACCAGAATTCTACTTTTACATTCATTCTTCTGACTAGAACCAGACTTTAGCAATTCTGTTTCACAAAGCAAAATTAAATTTTTCTTTCCTTTTCCATGTTAATAGAAGTAAATAAATTTGAGTCGAGCAATGATATACCTGTGGCACTGAATTTAAAGAGAAATTCTCTGAGAATAGTAACTGATTTATGAAAAAGTGGAAGGATGTTGAACTTAATAAGGCCAGAGCATATGTTTCGAGTTTAACAAGTGCATAAAAATGTTCTTATAGGAAGGCTGAATGTCACAATATTTTTACATGGTTGCTTCTCTAAGTGTGATCACACAAGTTAAACCAGAAGTTATCTAGAAGAATTTTGGTGGGCTTTTTAATAGAAGAAGTCAGGGGCAATGCTGCTCAAAGAAGTTTGTAGAATATATCACATAATTTGGGGTAAGGAAATACTGGCTAGGTGCCAAAGGTGGAAGGCCAGTGTCCCTAGCCTGTGTATGGGGGCAGTAGAAAGAGACAGGATATCCCTTAGAGAAGCCAAGTTTGTGTCTGCTCTGGGCAACTCAGTAGTGCCACTGAGTTTGTTGTATGCATGTGTGATCACCCCTGCTAAATACAGGGACAGAGCCACCCTTAATCCTTAGTGCTTTCTTCTCATGATCTGTGTTCCATAAGAAAGTAGCCTAGGCAAGAAGAAGTGAGAGCCCATTACAGATGACCAGCCTGGACGATTAGGGCGCTGGGCAGTTGGGGTCCTCCAAGAATTGAACTGCATTTCCTGCTGTGAAACTCCTTCAAGGACCCTCTCTCCTTACACTGACCCTCTAAAACCATGCAAGTTAGGCAGCACAGATATGCAAACAGGTACAGGACCATGCACTGAGCCCGTGTGAGCTCAGTTCTGCAAATCACAGTGCTTATTTCTGTGTGTCAATCCGGACTTAGGTGTCTAAATGTGGTTGCCTTTTCTTCTGTGTGAAGATAAACAGTACTATTGACACTGGAAATTACTCTTGCCAGAGATATTTTGAACTTTAGGCAGCCAAATTGGGGAGTATTGGTGTCAACAACCCATCTGGCGCTGTATGATAGGTGGGAACACAGTCAGGAAAGCACCCGGGTGCCCTGACACCGGGCCCATGCCTCCTCCCCTCTTCAGCCACTGCACTCCTTAAGGTATTTTATTGTTTATGTCTTTCAGAACATGTGGAAAAGGCTTAAAATACACAAGACAAATTATCCAAGGTGATTCTCTGGAAAATGTTGTGTATCTTAAATGCAGCCAAAGTGCAGAGTGTGTGCCAGTTGTAACAGTAATCACTCATTTTCTGTTTTGACCTAGCTGAGAAATTACAGACTTGGAAAGGACTAATTTGAATGTAAGAATCTTTGCTGTTTCAAAGGCTTTCCTTCTTTTTTTCCCTTCTGGGAGCAACATATGCTGTGTGAGTTTTTTCTGCACTTGTTCAGAACACATCCTGCTTCATCTGGCTCTACTTTCCTAAGGTAGTTAATCTATTGGAGATACATAATTATATCCTATCTCACTTTCTGCCACTCGATGTCTCAAAGATTCATGCAGAAGCCAGAAGAGGAACTGGTAAGGGTTAAATGTTAGAAGATCAGTGAATTGCAGAAGAATTTCTCACTGTTTCCAGGTCAAGTATTCACAGGTTGTTTTGTTTTGAGCTGCGGCTTCGAGACTTGGATCATGTCAACATACAGAGCAGGGCTGACACTGAGTCATCCATTTAATAAATATTTATTTTTATATGTGTGTGTGAGTATGTGTGTGTGTGTGTGTGTGTGTGTGTGTGTGTGTGTGTGTGTGTGTGCAGGCTTGCGTGCCTATGTGTGTTCACTGAGCTCACATCTAATGTCCATCCTTAGTAGATGGATTTATCACACTCTCTGACTTGCCCACAAGACAAGGCCAGGACACATATTTACTAGCAACAACACTGTGTTGCATTGTGGTTGTAGAGTGCATTTCATGGTATCCTGTTTTAAACTTGTATTAGTACTACTATTTTTAAGAGCAGAGAATCTGCATCACTTGGCTGTTGGCACAATGAACTGAAATAGAAAAAATGCTCTTCACACTACAGTCTTGACTGATACAATAAGTTACATTAAAAACATTTCCTCACATTTATTGTCTCCTTAGAAATTAAATTAAAACATTTGAAGGTTTCCATCCTTCCACCAGTTTGTTTTGAAAAGTTTTTTAACCTTGTGAGCTAAAAAAGGAAACTGAGAATTTTTTTACTATGGGTACAGAAACCATTGATATGTCAGTGTGCAATGATTAAAATGACATAAAAAGGCATAGGCAATAAAAGACAGTCACTTTCAAGTACATGTGAAAAAAATATATTCAAGATGAGGCTTAAAAGGACATGTTGGAATAGTGTATGAGAAGCACAACCAACGTGCAATAGTATTTGTAATTTATGCTTCTTTATGCTTCTTTGAAACAATCTGGCTTCTGAAAATCCAAACAAGTCACTTCAAAATTTCACAATCATTTCTCATGATCAGGGTATTTTCAAATGCAACAGATTTCTTGGATCAGACTTTAATGTCCTCATATTTATATATTGCAAACTTAATCTATTGTTCTTTACATATATTCATGTATGGCAATGGCACAACTCCTTCTAGCATGAGTGCTGCCAATTCTTTTGAACATTTCTGTATACAACTCTTTGTTATTAATATTTTCCATAGATCTCAGTGTGATGGGTTTGATAAACCCAAAAAAACTTAGATTAAAGCCTTAGTTCAGTTAGGCCCAAAGCCAAAATTCAGCAGGTCTCAGTTTTGGGCCATGGGGCTTTCCATAGATTCAGAGGGACAGGTATCACCTGACTTAAGTAACCAACTAGGTATTTCATATCATATGACATCAGGGCAGGTATAAATCCAGGGGGGAGGTGATTCCAGGTCTCTTCTGCCTGTGGTGGTGATAGAGAAGAGAACACCCTGTCGTTTCTTCTGGGAGTGATAGGCCCCGCTGCTCCTTGCCGAGAAATTCACAGCAGTTTTGGTCTTTGGGAAGTAAATACTTTTGTTTTGTTTGGGGTTGTTCTTTCCCTCCTTTGCTGGGTGTTCGTCCTGGGATACATATTTTGGGGTGTTTCTCTGGGGTTCTGGGGTGGTGGAGTTTGTGTGTTGTTGGGAGGGCAGCCTGGGGTAAAGTTATTTTTGGTTTTCCTTTTATATTTGTACATATATGTCTTGTAAATTTGTGTAAATATATACATATATATAAGTTTTTCAGTTTTAAGTTTGTTTGGTTTTTTTCCTCACTCCTTTACTGGGATTCTGTGTGGCTCATGGGGGCCAAAACCAAAACAATAATACTCAGCTATCTTTGGATGAAGCCAGGAAAAGCATGGCTTGTATGTGACTGACTGTTCATATTTTATGAAAAGTGCCTGGATATTAGTTTTATTTATTCATCAATGGTATAACTCATTGTTCTTCTCTGCACATTTTTCTGCCATGAGGTGTCCTTTTCTGATCCCTGCCTTTTAATCAGGTCTATATTCCACCTCTGCCCAGGCCCCGTCTGTCATAGTCAGGCCATGAGGTATTTGCCAGTAGAAAGTCAAGAGTAACCTGCAAGAATTTTAACCTCATGGAGCAAAATGAGGAAAGTTTCTCTTTCTGTCTTGGGGTTTCTTGGGCAACAGCTTTGTACCTCCCTCCCTGTAAAGCTGATTGACTCTGATTCTCAGACTCATGTATTTCATCCAATGGCCATTCACTGCTTTATATGTGGCACAATAATAATTTTTTCCTCTTGATTATGATCCCTTAATCTGAAACAACCAGCCATCATTCACAATGGCCACTAGCATTTAAATCTATTCAAATCACACACACACACACACAAAAATCACTCTTCCTACCATCCTGATTTAGAAATTTATGACTTTACTCTGATCATGGGAAATGGGCAGGCTTATTTAGGTAGAACAAGCTTCACCTGAATTACTAGAGCTAAAATCTTTTCCTCCAGGGAAATGTGACCGACAGAAATGTTTCACATTATCCCAGGAAAAAGAACCATGCTGAAAAGATTAGAAGCCATCCCATGCACACATGCACATATATGCTTGCATGCACGCACACCCTCCAACTCCTAGCAGTACTGTGGGTAGCAGAAGGAGCAGTGCCCTTTCACAGAATCCTGCCTTGTACTCAAAGGAAATGCAGTAGACATTTAAATATTTCCAAACCAAACAAGACATCCTGAAGGATTCTCCTCCTGTGGCCTCATTATCTGCTTACATCTGTGTTTTTAAAATCAAAAGAAAGACTGAAGCAGTCAGAGCCACCCTAGACAGGAGTAGAAAGGGGAAGCGGAGATGCAAGGAGAAAAAATTTAAGACCTTAACTCATGCAGCCCTCACTTTTTGAGGGGATTGAGTTTAAAATATGATGGTTGAAAATTAAAATAATCTTTAAAGAAAACATCTTTCATTTCTAAGGTGTCATATCTAAATGTATAGCTTTTAAATATATAGAAAGGTTGTACTTGCAAAGACAGTGACAAGACCTCTTGGTAAGTACCTGGTCATTCTTCTAGAGTTTAGGGACCAATTTTTCCCTAAAGCTGCACCTTTGGGTTTACTTTCCAATAGGAAGATCTGAAGCAGCAACTCTTCTTCCTATATGACCCTTGGGCCCAGCAGGACCTGAGGCTGATGTGATGAGCAAGCTGTTGACATGAGTAATAGGCTGATTCAGAGAGCTTTTTCAGTGAATGCCAAACAGTGTCATGTGAGCTCCATCCAAACCTGAGGAGGACTTTCCAAAGTGTGCTCCCCACATCACTTACCTTTACAGTGCCTTCTCTTGTCCCTAATCCTCCCTAGATTTTTGCTTTAGTTTTGGACATCTTTAGATCGAATAAAAATACAGCTTGCCCCATTCTCTCTCATGGTCTTGTGCACCTACTAACATGAACTGGTACTCACTGAACAATTCCCAGTTGTTTTCAGTATGTGAAGAAGGAACTTCACCAGTGTCTGTGCATTTCGGACTTACTGCCTGTAAACATTCAGCTTTGGGGAAAAAAGAGTAATCAGTGAGGAATTTGGCTTCAAAGTCAATGGCATGATACTGTGTGGTCAGGCTGCATTCTCCAAAGCCAGCTGAGCAGCCCTGGAGGGAGGGATTGTGTCTTGCTGTTGCAAAGTGTGTGGTAAGCACCTCTAGAACATTTGCTCCAAAGATCTCATCTCACCTATCAAACAGTTTTGCCACAACCTGTGGGCTAGGTCAGCTGGAGTAGCAGAACCACCACCATTGTCACCCCTGGGAAAGGGATGGGGGTTGCACGTGTGGGTCAGCACCATTTTTTGTTCTTTCCTCACTGCTCTTGGGAAGTTTTAGTGTTGGGACTGGGTACAGGGCTTTTAGAGAAAGGGAACAGAGGGAAGGGTTTCAAATTTGCTGAGAGTGAGGTGGAGAGAGAAAGAAAAGAAGCAAAGGAAATTAAGAAATAAGGGAAAGAACAGCACCCTTGTTCCTTGCTCCAGACATGTTCCTCCCACTGGATATGTGCTGCTTGTTCGCTTTGAAAATACAGACAAGCTCTAAATAAATTATTTTTATTTTTGAACATAAATAGCATATTTACCTATGACATGTTTGTAGGTATTTACTTTAGCAAAACCATGAGCAGCTCTTAATGCTGTAATATCATGGCCTTCCTTGACAGATGTGTGCATATTAGTCAGCCAAGGCAGACTTTTTGGCAGGTTGTATTAAATGCAATACAAGCTGGACCAACTTTGGTGTTGCTTTATGTCATGAATAATCTCCTGCCTTGCATCTGAATTACCCTGCTGCAGAGGCAAAGGCTGTTTCAGGCATGCCAGAGAACAGGCTGAGGTAAGGGTAGAGGCAGAGCTAAGGAGAAAAGTGTGCAAGAGGCCATGGGCACAAGGACTCTGCTCACTTAGGCTGGAGAAAGCACAGGTGAAACATGTTGGCCTAATCCAGTCAAAAAAATAAACCACACAAGGAAATAGCCCAAGAGGAAGAAACTGGCTCCTCACTTCAAAAGTCTATTTGCCTTTACCCTACTGTTCTTCCTGCACCTCAGCTCCCAACAGTCATGTTGAATTCACATGCTGCCTCTTCTCCAAACTGGATGCCTCAAGACACTGTGGATCCCTAAAGCCTTGGGAGTGATGAGTGACAAAGAACTTTCAATTTTTATGCAACTGGCTTCTGCTGTCTTGCTGAAGTGGCACACAGTTTCCATAGCAAAGGTGTTTTGGGTTTCTCAGATGAGAGCAGAGGTTCTTAATGAGAAACAACATGCAGTGTCCCACGTTGACCACCCTGCTGTGCTGCTGTTGATGGTTGTTGTTGTGGCACTAAATCTTAATGGGAATCTGTCACACTTGAATCTGTTTCTCTGTCTGGAAGGTAGTTTCTGGGCACTTGCTGTCCAAAGGCTACAGATGAGCATTTTTACAGCCTCAGACTAAACACTGCCTCTTTCCTACTAGGAAAGCTGCCATCACTGAAGTTCGGGATCTATTGGTTGCTGACATTTACATGATAATTTATGGCTGTAATAAATCATGCTTTGGATTTTCCTTATTTGGAATAATTTTGGAGTATCTTTTCCCCACAATTTTTATTGCAATATAAAAGACTACTTTTCAAAGGACCAGGAAGATGTTAATGTTACCTTCACTGCATAAAGGCCTTGGATACAAAGCTTTCCAAGAAAGGAGTTTTTGGACAATGCAATGTTATTTATTTACTTAAGCCATTTTATAATAATCTGGCAGTGTAAGCCAATGGTGAGGTCCCAGGGAACTTGCATTCTTTAATTATTTTTTTTCAGTCTCTGTGCACAGGATGTACTTATTTCACTGATAAGACAAAAATAAGGTTTTTCTGAAGAAGCAGATCTTTATTCTTTCTCAGTGACTTTATCTCTGCAGACAGACTACAGGTATAAGAGAAACAGGAATATTGAGACAGTTATGACACCTAAAGCTCATCTTAAAGGAATGTGCAATTGTTATCCACATGTGAGCTAAATGTATTTTCATGTGGTAGCAAAAAATATGTCTGATAGGAGATCCCATATATTGAGATCCCCAAGTCCCTTTGTGCAGAGAAACCATGTGAGCTTGTATACCATGATATGCTTGTAGAAATGCCTTAGAGAGAGGGAAATAAAAAGTCTGAGGGGACAAACAGCAAATGGCCTATCCAGGATAAATGAAAGATCATTTTCATCCCCATGCAGATTTGTCTTTTCCCCCACCTCCATATTATGCACTTTTGTGTTTCCTTTCCTCGACAGAGTTTTCAGGGACTGATGGCTGTTCCTCTCCTGTAGTGTACCAAATTACTTCCCCTGCCCTGCAGGTTAGCCATCTTATCTTCCCTGTCATTTGGAAAGGCCTTCCCAGCATTATTGTTTTACTCAGCCCTTCCAGCCTCCTCAGCTACCCTCTGTCCTAGACTGCTGTTTGCTTAATGCTGCTTTCCTTTCTTTGGGTTGCCCACTGTCTTTCCTTATCAGAATGACCCTGACCACTTCTCTTCTGTCCTTTTTTATTCATACCTGTTTTCCAGCCCTAACCTCATATGTGTTTCCCCACTCTAGAAGTCAAAGGTCTTCCTTTGTAGGCATACTTTCTGTAAAGCCACTCTTCTCCTTTTGTCATCTCTTGGGGCTTTCCTGCTGTCCAAACATGTTATTCGTGACACATGCCCTAGGTGTTACCTCTCAGGACTAAGTGGATGAAATGCTTTCCCCGGGCCTGTTCTCCAAGAAATTTTGGGTCTACAAAATGTAGAACAGCAAGTGAAAAAGGAAAAGGTCCTGTCAGCTGTGATGGACTGGGTCACGTCATCATGCCACAGTGCCAAGTTATGAGGAGAACTTGTATCCATTGGCCTGTGTCAATATGACCCCTCCATGGCCCATGTGCCTGCTGCCCTCCCACACCTCTTCAGCCTCTCCATGGGAACCTCTTCCCTGTGTTCTCCATCATTTCAGACTGGGACCATCCCTTTCGGACTAGCTCTCTGGACTCAACCCCCCATGTCTCCCCATGACTCATTTTGCTGAGCTGGTTTGTCTTGGACTTTGGCTGGAAGTTCCTCACTCTTGGGAGCTCTGTAACCAGACAATACATCCAGTGATGCAGTTTGGCCTTTTCAAAACAAAATAGGGTTTAAAAATCAACAGGAACACATTGCTTCGATAACTGGATTAAAATAACAAGAGAAGGCCTGCACGTGTGAATATGATTTAAGCTTCATTCTTCCCTCCCAAATTTTGGACAAGTTCCATGTTGTCTTGGCACCTTCATGCTTCAACTGGGAAAGACAGGACACAACTCTCTGTCTTTCTGTCGGAAATGGTGTTAGATGGGAATGTCTGTCATCCCCGGGTCCGGATGGGACTGGTGACATGCCAGCTTATTGGCCAGACAGGCCAGTGCTGGGTTCATCAGCTGCTTCCCCAACCCCTGGGCATTGCTCACTATTTCAGGGGGCATTTTACAATCCCCTTTGTTTAATTTCCTGTGTGTTTCCTCCTACCCACCTCCTTTGTATTGCACTGTACAGAAAATAACAGCAGGGAAAGGCACAGTGACAGATCTCATTACAAATATAATTTTTATTTTCTCTGAGGTCTT
Source organism: Acropternis orthonyx (assembly GCA_035583155.1). Lineage (NCBI taxonomy): Eukaryota > Metazoa > Chordata > Aves > Passeriformes > Rhinocryptidae > Acropternis > Acropternis orthonyx. The sequence continues at coordinate 68,001,436 of JAWWEU010000081.1, read as the reverse complement.
CCTATTTGCCAGTTTTCTTTCTCATTCTCATCTCTTCTTACTGGGTTCTCCATATCACTGATAGTGCATTAACATGTGCATTTAGTAACAAAATATTGATATCTGCAAGTGTATAGTGTTCCCAGAGCATTGGACTAGGTGATTTTATAAATATGATTGTTGTTGCTCAAACTGGCTTATTAAATTTATAATACAGTATCTGATCAGACTGTAAATTTCTCAAAACTCTTTTAACAGGTTTTTCTTTCAGTTACACTAAGTGTGCTGAAGTAATCAGCCAAAACTAATGAAGCTTTTGCTTGCTTCCTTGCTTAGTTTGCACTGGTGCAACTAAAATGAGAAGTTTACTCATGGGCTTGAAAAGCATTGCATACAACCATGGAACTGATCTTCCAAGTTCAACTATATCTTTCCAACCTGATTTCTGAAACAAGAAATATTTTTTAAAAAACCACCAAACCCACCAAACCAAAATTCCAGCATCTAACATCCTTTCATTAAGGAACTTTGGTAAGATCTTGGTTAAGTGTTTGCTAAAGAAATTAAACTTGCCACATGATGAGAAACCAAGAACCAAAATCTACATAAGAAACTGAAGGCAATAAATATGAAAAAATGACAAATTTTTGTCTCTGAAAAAATATTGCTAGAGGACTGCCAAGGTCTGATATTGTTTAACATAGATGTCTGCAACCTGGAAAGGGGAATGGGAGTAAGGAAGTGAAATTGATAAAGTTATTTATTTTGATCAAAGCCTGGTACTTCAATGGGCACAGCATGTCAGTAGGACTTCAGCAAAGTGGGCGAAGGCCCAGTACAATGGCAGATAAAGTTAAATTGCTTGCACATGAAAAATAAAATATACTAGAGGGGAAAGCAAAACATTCTTGTGACTGGAAACATTTCATATGAGCTCTGGAAAAAGACTTGGATTGTACTGAAGGCAGCTTAATAGAAACTTCTGCTCCCTGTGCAGCTGTAAACTGCACTTAGGGAGTGGTGGGGACCATACAGCATCACACTAGAAGCCAACAGTGCAATCTTGTCTGTTACGTGTTGCTCAGGACCTGGCATCTTGGCTGGGATTCATCTCAACTATAGAGAAGTCATCTGCACTTGAGGTCATTGTCTGAACTCTTTTACAGTCAATGGAGAGAAACATGCATGTGGAATCCTGTTCTTCTAAAGAAGAGATCTCCAAGAGATCCCATCATTCTTCCTCTGGTGCCTGTTTTGGTTACTTTTCCTGTAAAAGGAGTTTTGACAACTAGCTTTAATATGCTGCAGTAAAATACAGTCCCCAGACTAAGCAGTTTTCACCTCTTGTGAGGTGGGGATTAAAGGAATCACAATAAGACACTAGGAGCCAGAATATCTGAAGATAATTGTTAGCTGCCTCAAGAAGAGGACAAGTGCAGATGTGGTAAAATCACTTAAAAATAATAAAAAACTAATTAAGACGAATCACGAGCTTCTGTCTTGGAATTAAGGTTAAAACAAACACAGACAAAATGCACAGAAAGAAAGGTGTCATTAAAATACCACCTAAACAACCTCTGATATCCCCCAGCACAGGATACTAGAGAGGCCAAGAACTAAGTTCAAATCTGAGTGCAAATTTCACCCTCAGAGTGGTTGGTGTGGATGCATACGTGCCTGCTGCAAAATTTCTTGCATCTTCTGAAGTACCTGGGGCTGGTGGAATAGGCAGAACAGGTTGAAGGAATATCTTATATGTGTGCAGCATTCACCTATGGGCTTGGAAAAGAAATCAGTGCTGAGTTCAGTAGGCAGTTTTTAGACTGCCAAGTGGATATCTTGGGAAATGAACACCCTGGCAAAACTATGTGCAATGACTGATCTTCTTAAAACAAGGAATGACATTCAGAATGTGGATCATGACCTCCAGAGACACTTCACCACCTGAAAGGACATGAAAGTTTCTGCACTTTATGGACAGATTTTTTTTAATATAGGTTTATAGGCACTGCCTGTGTCTATAAGGATGTGAGAGAGCTATGTCAGGTCCTCTTTCTGGTGGAAAAAAGTGACCTTGTGAATGACAGCTGTGCAGGCAAGAGACAAATTTATTAACATCTCCACAGAGCAGACTATGCAGAACATATGCTATAAGTGGGGGCTTTCCCAGCTCTGAGGGGTCTTCTGTCTTCTCTCCCTGTGCTCAAGTGCTTCCTGAAGTGCTGAGCTTGGAACTTTTGCTAGCTGCATGTTTCTTCTGTTTTTATTTTACTCTGCATTCAAAGGACTAAATAGTGAGAAAGGGCTCTGGCTGCTTCAAGCAGCATACAGGAAATGAACAAGCTGAATACCATGTTTGCCAGCACATGGATCTTTTTGGCACACTTAGAGCCTATCTGGGCTATGGATTTGTCTCATTTTCAGCCATTACTAGCCAACCATCAAAGGCTTTTCCATATAGAAAGAGAGCCATATTTTGCTGTGGTGCATGCTCCTGACTAATAAATATGTCCTAAGATGCCCCTAGATGGGATGGTCCGTTTCACATGACCATCTGTTTTCTGTTTCTTACCGATGGAGTGTGGCTCCTGTCTGGGAACCCTGGGGGTACTTAAATCCAGAACCAACTACAGGCAGGTGGAAACCACTGAGAGGTCTCATGCCCTTCTGTACTGTGTTTACATACATCCCTGGGGAGGCAACCAGCCCCCAGGTGATGGGCAGTGATGGCTGAAAAGGCAGGGGTCTCCTGAAACAGACAAATGTCAGCTACTTTCAGCAGATGCTTTTCTACTCAATGAGAACATGGCCTTTTAATCACATTTCCCTCCAAGGCAGAAGGACTGGGCCAAGAAGAGCTAACCAAACACAGTACTGATTGGTAGAAGGACTAGCCCACATCTGTTGGGCTAAATTCTATGTCCTTCTCTAGCTCTTCACTGTGCCTTCTGTGGGTCTGATCTGCTTAGTTACTATGAGTGTGCCCCCATCTATTCTGGCCATCTTCTCATTTGACCTCTTCTTTCAGAAACAGAGTTGGAGAGTTCCTGGTATTTCCTTTAGGGAGTGGGAACTTAGAGAATCAGAGAATTCAGAATCAGCAGGCTGCAGTAAAAAAAAAAGTGTTTAGGGAATCCTAGTTCTTCTCTTCAGATGTGAGAAACAAGTACACATGGATGTCTTTTCTTTTGCTGAGGAATATCTTTAAACCTGATCCTATAGCAGGACTGCAGTGCAAGCAATTCATCAGTAACAATAAGGAGGAAATCAGTGGGAAAAAGTAGAGGAAATGTCAAGGGCTTGAAGAGATCTGCATATCTAGTGTTATAATACTAGAACAGAAACAGTAATGTATGAATCACTCACAGTCATTCCTTGCCCTCATGGTTTTGGTAACAAAGGCCATTGCCTGAAGGAGTATGGGATCAAGGCTTCTGTCCCAGGACTGAAATAAAGCTCACTTGGCAGATGAAGAAATCTTCTGGGGTAATCAGCAGTCATGCAAAGGTTAGAGGGGATAGCAAAAGAAGTTTGAAAAGTTCTAAGGTTAAAGCATGCTGGGGGAATACTTCTCTGCACCCTGTTGCCGATAGTAGGCTCTTGCTGCTGTCATCACCTTCCTGGATATTCACTTCTGTTACCATCATAAACACACTGACATCAGGCATGAAGTGCTCCAGCTGAGATTCATCCTCGTCCTCATTATGATCTTTCTGAAGGCAAGCACAGAGCTGTAGTCCTTTCCCCTCTTGGGTGCAAGATCAGGCTTCGCTGTCTGGAGGCTGCAGTGGGATACAGTGTGCCTGTTGTGTTTCCCAGGATGTCTGAGGGGCTGAGCATTTGCCATCTTTGGGGAAGCCTGAAATTACAAGTATCCAGGGATATAGTAGTCTTCTGAAATTCAGACTGTTGGTTGATTTCCGTGGAAGAAACAATGCCTTTAGAAAGAAGATACTAAAAAAAAATACCAGCTCTGCACATCATCCTATTGCTGGGAGCTTGAGAAGGCTGGTCTGCCTCACATGTGACGGTGTCAAAGATAGGTTTCACTAAACAATTTCTACTGCTTTATTGACAGAGCCTCTGAGCCTGCTGAGTAACTTGGCCAAGTCCTGCACCCTGGTTGTGCATGTTCGGTCTACTTTGGACACTTTCAATGGGTACTCAAGCCAGAATCCTCCTACCCCCTGCTCCTCTGCTGTCCTGGAACAAGCCTCTGTTTGTTTACTGGAGGTCACTTATTTTGAGCTATTTCTCTTTTCCTGTCCACTTCTCCTTGCTGCCTCACACTAAGCAAAACCAACATATTGATGTATTCAAGCATTCCCAGTTCCCAGAGCAGCTTTGTTTCTACTTCAGACAGGAAAAAGGAATGCACTGCAGTGAGGGGAGCTTCTCATGTGTGAAAGTAGGATTTGGTGCATGGTATGAGGAGTAAAACTGGACGTCTGTTATTAAGGAACCTAGTAATTCTACCTTTCATAATGAGATAGTGGAACTTCCCAGGATGGCTGCAGAAGTTACTCCTGTTCTTGCACCTCTTTTATCAATGACTACTCTGACTTAATAACATTCACATCACTCCCTGGAATCTGGACCCTCTCTATAATGGCTCTGCCTGTTAAATCACCTGTAATCAAGTGCACTTCCTCCAGTGCTTTTCTGATGCTTCTTCTTGTTCCTCCCTAGTGAACAACTCTGCTCTCCTTCACTAATAGCTAAGAGACTATCTAGCTTTACCAGCACTAAGAAACCATGTGCCAAAGGACAGGTGGCAGGATCTGGAAATATTTCTGTGTTCTGCAGTTTTAATGTTGAAGGCTCTTTATCCTGTTTTTAAAAAGAATGAACCATGTTGCTGACTCTAATCTTCACTGCATCTTCCTCCTCCCATTTGTTCATATTCTCTCCAACACAAAGGATGAGAAGCCCTGTCCTGTAACCAAATATTTTCTATTTTATTATATTATATATTATATTTTCTTTCTCTAATCCAGTGGCAAATGCCCTAAAAGCCACCAGTGGTCAACAAATCTCTTGTCAGGGGAACATCCAGATGAAAAAAAAAACAACAAAAACCATACATTCAAGAAGGCCCAAGGCCTGATTTTAAGGTCTTGATTCCACAAGTAAAATTGTCCACGAACTTCTAGTACTGATCATGCTTTAGATCCAGTTTCTAACATTCAGCTATCTCACAGGGAAAAGCTACAGCCCTTTAACATAAGGATTTCCTAGCCACAGACACTGCCATGTTTAATTTCAATCAGATTTGGGGAGTTGATACCACTTTAAAGTTGTTGCATTGGCATAGTTTGCAGCTGTACATATATAAACAAGGGATTATAGTGATGGAGTGTCCATAAACACCAGCTATACAGTTTGAACTAAATCACACTTTTCATCATATCAGAAAACTGTTGTGCATGAGACCCAGTCTCAGAGGATAATTTTAAACTAGCTTGAAGTGATCAAAAAATAAAACTGAGATATTTTAGATCATGTAAAATATGTTTGGTATATGTTAATCAGGACAGGTATAAACCAATCCAAAGAGGACCTCTGAAAATGAGATAAGATTGTGTACATAAGGGATTTCAGTAGCTCAGCTAAATCAGTTATAAAACTTCTAATTTAAACTAATGCTACCTATATTTGGACAGTAAGAATTAATGGTCTGCAACTCTACTGAAAGGAAAATATTACCAATGGGGACCCAGTCCAAGAAATCCTGTTCCTCAAAAGCAGCTCAGTCTCTTTGAATTACCCTGAAAACACCAAATTACCTGGGAACCCAATGGCTCTTTGAACAACACCACAGATTTATATTGCAGTGCTTAAAATAATTGATGTAATGCAGTTAACATTTCTTCATAATCTCCTAAATAAATCTAAATCCACTGTTAAAATACCTTCAATTTCCAGCTGCAGTTTGGTAGCGGCGTCCCAACAAATTTTAAAACCTCCTTCTCCTCCCTGCATATTTCTTCTTAGAAAAGATCTGTGGAGAAGCCAATAGATTTCTATAAATCACTGTTGGATGAAAACAAGCATAAAAAGGAGGCTTGAAATTGTTTAATATTACAGATGTTTTGGAGCGCTACTCAGTAGTTGGCAAGTCACACGAAGCTGCTCTGAATTCTTTATAATCTAGACACAAAGATCATTGAACTCTGAAGGAACCTCTGGGCTTTTATTCAAAAATATGTTGGCTTCTATTTACCTCTTTCTTCATTTGTATCTATCAAGTGGCTTGATCTATAAATAAAGCCCGGGTGTTCTTATTAGCTAGGGCAGTATTTCATGTAGATTAATGCAGCAGGTTTTGTAAAATACATCTCTATTCAAAGCTGGAGTATGTTTTGAATTAATTTTCATCCCGTATATGAATCAGGTATATTCTACTCCTCTTTTTATACAGAGCTCAGCTTCAGCATATAGGTGGAACCTGTAGTGTTTAACTCTAGTCCTATCATCTGTCTTCAGCAAAGCACTTTTAACACTAAGCGTCTGCATAATTCCATTGACTTTAATGGGAGCACTCACGTGCTCAGGTATATTAAAACTGTAATTGAAAACAGCACCTTGCTTTCTTGGGGCCTAAGTGACATACCTAGCATTTTATTGAACAGTCTTATTTAAATATTACCTCATGTATAGGTTATGAGCAAATCTTTCTAGTTCAATAAAATCAGGCTTATTGTTACTGAGTTAAAAAAGCTTTTTACTTTGCCTCCAAAGCAGGCTAAAAATCTCATAGGAAACTGAAAACATTGTGTTGGCTAAAAGTACTTTGCCAGCTGAGCCAAAACGCAGTAAGATATTCATCGGATGTTGGTCTTGATAGAATAATGGGTAAGAAGATTTAATGGGATAGATAAACTGACTGTTTTAGAGAATGCTTTGGTCAACTACCAGCTAGAAATTCAACATCTCACATAAGATATCTCAGCATTTGGCTAATTTTGCCAATGTTAAAATAATTGTTAAAATGATCCCAGCTTTCAAGTGGTTGAGTGGGGTTTTTGTCTGTGTAATACAAACACCCTCACAAGCAAAATCCCTCCATTGAGGCAGTAAGACTGTGATGAAACCAGAGAATGTAGAAAATATATATAGAAGATTATAGTGGGTCACACACAAACGTTTGAGGTGCTCCAGCATGATTTCATTCCCGTCCCATGGAGACTCTGCCTAGTGTGCTCTAATAATGGAAATGTTTGGATTAGTCTGTGTTCAATCCATTTACCTCAGCACCTCACCAAATGTGAGCTACACCATCAGTCTAGATGACTTAGTATTTGCAACTTCGTTGTAGCTTTCTTGTAGCTGTGGCAGTCCGAGGTCATTAGGGAGGTGAGGTTTGTGGGAGACACATTACTAATGCATTAGACCAACTGATCTGGTTGGAAAAGCTAATGCAGCTTTCTGGATACACAAGTTTTTCCTTGGGCTAGACCAGAAATGTACATAGAAGCTCTCTGTTCTCATCCTCCTTTGTGTTCACCTATAAGGACAGAGTGATTGTACGGGTCGAAGCCCTAGGCTGAAAGTCAGCAGTGACTTTATTTTCAGACACAGTGGAGGTGTGTGACTGTTGCTACTTGGACTATAGCACTACAAAACAGAAGAAAAGTCTCACTTAGGTGTCTTAACAATCCAAACATAGAGAACAAACAGTCAGGGACATGTTAGCAGGTGAAGAATGAAGAGACAGAGGAACAGAAGGGACTATTGCCAGAGAAAAGAGCAGTAACTGAGAGCTGTAGAGACACAGACCTTCCCATGTTTTATACCTCCTGATGCTCATTTCAGCATAACAACTACAGGTTTCCCTACAGGGTCACTAGCAAATGCAAACTCAACTTCAGGTCAACCTTCCTGGACTCTCTTACAATGCTTAGACTAAATATCCACATTTAGATTTCTGGTTTAGTGGTAACACTACAAACCTTAGTTTTCTCTGATATTCCTCTGATACTGTATGTCTCCTTAGTCTCAGAGATGATACTGCATCAATACTGCTACGATTAGAAGTCTCAGTGTGCTGGATCTCTAATAGAGACATTCTTTTTCTGAAATGTGAAGTACTTTTGCATGTTCAATGGCTGTTAACAGACATTAAAAGATGCAGAAGATTTTTAACTGTATGGCTAAAATGTAAATACCTCATCCTCACAGGGGCATAGCTCTTGGTCTTGACTCTCACTGGCTCTGGGGCCACTGGAGTTCTTTAGACTAAACAAGAGCTGAATTCCTTGGGTAGAAGATACTACAATAAAATCAAATATCAAAACAAAATCAGATCAAATTAACTTAGAAATCTGTTCCCTTTTTTTCCTCCCAGTCATCCTTAAATTCAGAAGAATTCAGGCTGAGTTTGTTTCATTGCTTGCACCCGAAAACATAGTAATGTCTAAAGAATACTGCTTCTGAAATGTCCTTTGTTTGGGAAGCTTAATGGGGAAAAGGGAATCCGAATACTCTTAAATCACCAAGGCAGAACACAGAAGCCCTAAACAGAAGGACGCCCTAGCAAATCCTTTCCCTTTCTTACGAAGACAGCCACTGTGAGCATTCCTCCCGTTTTCTGGCATATGACAACACTCAAAAGGTGGGGGAAAATATAATTTAAAAGAAAAATATCAGTGACTACAGTGGGTGAAGCAGCGGTGCTGAGTGGGCTCGGCAGTCTGGGAGCCGCTGCGGGCCGAGGCCGCTGGAGGGCACTGGCGCCCCACGGCCGGCAGCGGGGAGGGATAGGCAGTTTTTTTCTCTTTGAGGTCCTGTCATTCCTATGTAAACAAGTTACGTTCAAGTGTTTAGGATATAAATTACGACCATGCAGGCTTGCCTCGGAAAGAATGTAAACACAGCACTGTGGTCGGAGCAAACTCTGAAACTGACTGTAATTTATCACAGGCCCCGAGAAGCTCGGGCAAGAAAAGGGTATGTCTGAGCAAAAATGTGTATTCAAAAAGATAAAGAGTCTTATCTCTATGTATAATTACATAGATATGATTTTATATATATGTGTGTATATGTGTTTACGCATATATATATATGTGTGTGTGTGTGTGTGCGCGCGCGCACATATGCATGTAGCATTTTGATGACACTCTCCCGCTTTTCAGCGTTCGGGCGCGGGGCCGGACAGGGTCGGGCGGTGGGGCACATCGGGGCGACTCTGTCCCCGCCGTAGGACGGGACGGGCAGCGAGGGGGAGAAGCGGCGAGCTGCACCCCACGGCGGGGCCGCGCAGGGCTGCCCTCCCGGGCCATGCTCGTGGTCACCCGCCGGGCCTAAGAGGGCCTTTCCCTGCCGTGCGGGGAGTGCTTTCCGTGGGCATCCTCCAGCCGTGGGATCGGAGCGACCATGGGCGTCTGCAGGATGCACGGGCCAGCAGCGCCCGGCGCTCGGCTCCGACTCTTGGCCGCTCGCCGGGGCACGGCGGCATCGTGGGGCAAGAGTTGCTTTGCTTGGAGTGTTTCAGGGGCCCGTTTTAAATTTTCTTTTATTACGTTTGTCCTTTTTCTCCCCTCCGGCCCCGTTCGCTGGACACACCATTCTCGGCGCTTCCCCAGTCCTTATCAAGATTTTGTCGCCGATCCCTCTCGCCTCCCACCCGTGACACGCATTCCTGGGTCCAACCCCACATTACACAGGGGCTCCTGCTCCCGCACCTGGAGAAGTCCCATCGGGCACAGTGGGACTTGGAGGAGGCTAAGTGGGATGGGGAAACGGGAACACCTGGACGCATCCCTCAACAGCGGAGAGGGCGTTTCGAACCTAGAGGGGTTCTCGAAAAGAGGAGCATGCAGTCTGAACCCTCCTGCTTTTGTGTCCTCTGCCGCGGCTATTTCAAAGTCTTTCCAGCAGCGGGGGAAAGTGGAGTGGGAAGTAGGTGAGGACAGGAGTTGCAGTCCAGAAACCATGACACTGGCCTCCTCGGGTCAACCACTCACTTCCTTCCTCCACCTCCAGAGGCTGGAGGATTTGGGGTTGCAGCTGTAACTATCTCGGATGCTGAGGTTGAAGAGTTTTCTCAGAAAGAGCCAAGGGAAAATGAATGCCTGTCCAGTGATAGTCGTTTATATACATTTTATTGGAAAAAAAAATTTTACATCAAAATATTTTGGCAAACTATAAAAAGTATACATAAGTGCAAATATATTCTCCTTTTAAAGCAATAGTGTGTGAGTATACACGAGATTTATTTAAAATAATTTTTTAAAAAATATTGTGGTAGAAAACTTCTGTAAAAATAAAAAACAAAACGCTGTATTGCTGCAATACTGGAAAAAAAATTGAACTTTTCTCAAAGTCTATACACAAAACGGCTAAACAATATGGTTTTAATAATATCAATTGATCGGTGCTGAAGTCCATACAACGTGTCCTTGGTGGAGCTCGGGGAGAAAACAAAATAAAGAAGTAAATTTCCTGCTAACGCGGTAACGGAAGGGGGACTCCTCGCAGGTGCTGAGCTGAGAGATTTATTTTTCCTATTCAAACACACTTTCTTGTGTAAAAATTTATCAAATTGTTCCCTTTTCCAAAGCTCGATTCTTTAGGAGATCACAGAAAGGCCGTTTATGATTAAGGTGGTCAGACTTGGCATAAGGACACTTCCCCTAATGCAAAACATCACACAAGGCATTTTTCTTTTAGTAAGAGCTTTGGAGCATTATATCGGCTGCACGTGTCCTTCAAGGGATGGAAGTGGGACCAAAACCACTGCTTCCTTAGGTACTTTTGCTAAGTGACTCGTGTACTATCAATGCTACCAGAGTGCACAATATATTTAGTCTTCGGTGGTCCGTCTAGACCTCGGCTCTGTTCCATGCCACCTGATTGTCTCTGTTGGAGCTCTGCCTTCACATCACGCAGGGTTTGATGTCTTGACAGACGCTTTGATGGTGGTGATGGTGGTAGTAAGATCCACTAGCGGACGGGTGAAAAGAAGAAATGCCATTAAAATTGAGGACAAAATCTTTCCTGTCGCACACCGGGGAGGGATGATGCTGGTAGCGAGGCAGTCCCACTGCAAGAGAAGGAAATAACAAGAGCTGCTCAGAAGTGGGAGAGCTCTGCCCGGGCGGAGCGCCCTTCCTCCCACACCCGCAGGGAGGACAGGCTGCCTGCATAGGGCTGGCACACCACTTCCTTACCCCCGGTCTCGGCTCCCCCCTGAAAGGTTTGGTAACTCCTCTTTGGCTTTCCTGGCACCCGACTTGGATGCTCCTCCTGGGCAGAGCCTGTCTCGTTTGCAGGGCAGAGAGACCGGGCGTTCGAGGACGTGGATTCCCGGGAGTCACTCTGCGGAGAGGTTCTAAACTACACGACCGTGTGACACGCAGGCAGAGGAGAGGAAGGCGTGCAGGGGTGGATGCCCACGGACACGTGCCCGGCCGCACGCGAGTCTCAGAGCATCCCTCCTCCGCGGGCACACACGCGCTGCTGTCTGCCTACCCTTCAGTTCCCGCAGTTACCAGCGCTTCGGGTTCGTTCAGCCTCTGTGTGTGGGGTGGATGAGGGACTGGCGGGGGGAGTGTGTGTGTGGGTGTGTATGTGTATGTGTATGTGTGTGTGTGTTTGTGCGTTTGTGTGTGTGTGTCATGGGTGGCAGCCATTCGAACCTGGTTACAATCTTTCCTCGCTCTCCGCCCTCCCTATCCCGTTCCTGTGAGGTTTTTCCTTTTGTCTTGAACGGTTGCAGGTTGAATTCCAATCACGATCCATTTATGTGTTGATACAGTATGTATTTATTTATGTGTGTGTAAGAGCGTGCACGCCTTTTCGCTTGTGTGCTTTCATGAACATTAGATACACCCTCTGGTTCATCAGTAGCAACAACCAAAGTACATCCGTGGCACCGACATTTAAATGACCTTGCAAATTCCCATTTTAATTTCCCACAGCCTAAAGCAGCCTTTCGGGGACCGCATGGGAGACATCACCCCACCCCCAACACCCTGCGCCGTAGGACTGTGCTGGGATCTTTAGTCTGGCAGGGTTCCTACTGAATCCGGCATAAGCAACGCCCGCAGGGTAGAGCCAGAGAAGGTTTTGGTTTGCGTGTGGATGTCAAACTCGGCTAGCGACATCCTGTCAAATATGACCGAGGGTCAAGGGAAGAAGGAAAGAAAAAAAAGGCAGCAGAAGAAAGAGAAGGAGGAGAGGATAGGAGGAGAAAAAACAACAACAACAACAACAACAAAACCAACCCAAAAAATCCCCCAAAACCCCCAAAACCCACCCACCACACAAAAAGACCCGCAACCAAACCCAGGAGGGAAATGTCCCAGGTTTTCCTTAGGGTGGTGGAGCCGAACCCTTCGGCGGCGGCCGACGGCGCGCACAGCCCGTCTCCTCCGGCATTGTCCCTTCCTTCACCCCGCAGAGCTGACTTTATAAAAGTGATTATTTCGCTGGATTTCCTCGGCTTTCTAATAACCCTGCTGGTATGCTCACCATAAACTGGGGCACTTTATTACAATCCTGATTCAATCATTTAGCAGGATTTAATAGTGTGCGAAAAAAATCCGGCTCCCCCAACCCCCCAGGTTCAAAATCCTTTTAGCAGAACCAAGCCTCCTGTTTCCAATTTCCCCCTCTCTTATACTTGGGTCTGATGTAAATTCGAGGTTTTAAGTCCACCCTGACGCTGTCATAGGTACAGGGTTATTGACCGATCAACAACGATTGCCACCGAATTTGCTTTGCATTTAACTAAGAGAAAGGGAAAGGCGAAATTCACTTGCTACTACTTTTGTGGGGAGAGGAACAGAAAGATTATTGTTGGTTATAGTTACAAATGAAAGAGCTCCAATCCTTCTTCCGCATCTCCTTTCACTCTTCTAAAATGTTTATGCCACAGAGATTTAACATATCATGCGCTAATAAGGACTGGATCCACACAACACCCCCCCCCCCCCCAACAAAATAAACAAACAAAACCCACACAAACAAACAAACAAACAAACAAACAAAAAACAACAAACCCAAAACAAAACAAAACCAACGAGTTGGTTTGGGGCTTTTTTTTGGTGAATCAAGGGCTGGGAATGGCTTGCACTAAAGTCCTGGGCCCAGATGCTGAAGCTGTAGAAAATAAGCGGACAAAAAGGTGCGAAGTGGTGACATTAAAGGTGAGCTGCTGAAAACGGACGCTCGTAGTCGGCATTTAAGAAAGAGTTTAGCGGTCCGCTGGCATCTATATCCGTCCTTGAACAGAAAGGACGCTCCGGCCTCGGAAACCATACTGGAAGCTCCGGGGGGACCAGAACCCTTGCTCTTTCTCCCTCCGCGTTTTGTTTCGAACAAATATTCTTGGGCAGCTTCTGGATGAAAATTTCTCTTCGAGGCATCGGTTTTCTTACCTCCGATGTCTGGGAGGAGGAGGAGGCAGCTGCCTCCCAGCCATTCTCCCCGTGCCAGTCCCACTCCCACGCCACGCGTGGGCCCCATGGGCCTTGCATGGTGGACTGTGTGGCCGCAAATAGTAAAACAAAAAAGAGGGGGAAAGACCCAAAGAAAGGAAAAGAAAAATCCAAGCAAAAACAACAAACCAAAGCAGAAATTCCTGAAGGTGAAAGTTCGTAGTTCGGTGGGGGATGCCCTAGTGAACCCGTCGGCCTCTCGTCCGGGCCCAAAAAAGCATATGGAAGGACCACCAATACCTCTGAAAAGTTGGTTTAAACCTCAGCAGTAGGGCACCGTAGGCACGGAGGAGCCCACCTGGAGATGCACCCCATCCCCGCACTCCTCTGTGCTGAAAAGCTGGTAGGATGATGAACCACTTTGCAGCAGCCTCTCCCCAGATGCCGCATCAGGGCTATTTAGGGGTTTGGGTATTTTTTTTTTTTCTTAATAAGGGAGGAAAATTTGCAACCCCTTGGTCTCCCCTGACAGCCCACGTCCCTTCCGCGATGATGGCAAAGTGACTTGCTCGGCGGCTCGCTCTCCCCACGGCGACAGCAGGCTGTGAGGAGGCCAGGGCAGACTCCGGCGCTCGCAGAAGGACAGGAAAGTGATTGACAGGCGCCCAGGGAGGGGGCGGGAGAGGACCCAGAGCTGAGGGTCGCCTGTATTTGTTACTTGTTGAAATTCCCATAAAATTGAACAAGACCCCGCTCTCATAAGGGTTAAGTCAGGCTAAAATCCTCTTCGGTGTGGTCCAGCCCAGACTGTCTTTGTTTGCTTAACCTCTGGAACCCACGTTTAAAAGGGCTATTTGGAAAAATTCCCCGTAAGAGCCCAACATCTTTTACCCATTTTTGTGCTCAGATTTTTCTGAGCAGACTTTGTCTGTAATCACCGGCCCGGGGGGCTGGGGGGAAATGAGAGGATGGGAGACAGAGACCAGAAAACGCTCTCCCTCCAGTTGCAGAAATATACTCGATCCGCTTTAATCTCTCTAGCATTTTTTTAAGATAAGCGGGTAGTTTTGGTGTTAAGGGGGGAGGTTTTCTTACTTTTTCCTTTTTTTTTCCCCGCAGGGTTTAGAGAGTAATATTGGACGTCTTTATTTGATTGCTCCCGCGACGCGTCTCCGCGGAGCGCGGTTTACCGAGGCGGCGGCGATGCCCGGCGGCGTTCTCAGTGAAGGGAAGCCGCAGCCCGGGGCGGGGGGGCGAACCCCGCTCCCGCAGCCGTGCACACGTCGCCGGCACCGGGAGAGAGATATGCGAGCTGGCACGGAACAGGCGCGGAACCGGGCTTTCCTTGGAGCGCTCCTTCTTGGCTCTGGGCAAGAAGGAGGGATGCACCGCGTCCCCCCCCCCCCACCTCCCCCAGACAGCCACCCTGTCCCAAAACAGAACACTACAGCCCACGCGCATTTTTTACCTCTCGCACACAATGCATCTACTTTTCTTACAGCGTGGTGGTCTGGGGTTCCCCGCGCGAAACCTTTGTCGCCGGCGGAAAACCCGCGCCGGCGCCGCGCTCCCCGCCGCCGCCGCGCTCCCCGCCGCCCCCGCCGCCCCTCCGGGCCCCTACCTGAGAGGTCGTCGCGGGGACTCTGGTGCAGGTATCCCTGCTCCAGGGAGTAGGAGGGCACGCTGGAGTGGATGCCGGAGGAGGCGGCGTTGGCGGCGGGGAGGCCCTGCTGCTTTATGTAGGGCGAGGCCCCCGAGGCTGTCCAGTGAGCCGAAGGGCTCGTGTAGGGCGAGTGGCACTCGATGGCGCTCGCCATGGCCGGCGAGGAGGGCACGGGGCTGCTGCTGCTGTCGGGGCCGTAGTCCCCGTTCGCAGTCACCGGGCAGCTGGCCATGTAGGTCGAACCGGGGTTGGGAGACATATGTGGGACGTGGTGGCCGCCACTGAGTCCCTCGTAGCCGCTGGCCATGGCGTTGGGCATCATGTCGAGGTTATAGCCGTTGGAGTGGCAGGCGAGGGAGGCGGGGGGCGCCTGGAAGTCGAAGCCCTGCGGGAGGATGGAGGCGCCGAAGCCCAGCCCGTTCATCATGCGGTACATGGGCTTCAGAGCCTGGCATTTCCTCCTGAACCCGCGAGGCCGCCGTCGGAAGGAACCCTCCTCGAACATGAACTCACTGGCCGGGTCGATGGTCCAGTAGTGGCCCTTGCCCGGGCGGCCCAGTCCCTTGGGCAGCTTGATGAAGCACTCGTTGAGGGAGAGGTTGTGGCGCACGGAGTTCTTCCAGCCCTGGTAGGAGCCGCGGAAGAAGGGGAAGCGGGCCTGCAGGAACTGGTAGATCTCGCTGAGGGTCAGGCGCTTGGAGGGCGAGCTCTGAATGGCCATGACGATGAGAGCGATGTAGGAGTAGGGGGGCTTCTCGGGTCGCCGCAGCCCCGAGCTGGCCTTCTTGCTCTTGGAGGACGCCGCCGCCGCCGAGGAGGAGGAGGAGGTGGAGGTGGAGGAAGAGGAGGTGGAGGTCTCCAGGGCGGAGGAGGGCGGCCGGCTCATCTGGAGAGCTCCGGGAGCCGGGCTGCAGGAGTGGAGAGGGACGGGGGGCTCCAGCCGCTGCTGCCCGCTCTCAGTGGTCATCTGGCGGAGGGAGGGGAATGGGGCAGGGTGGGGTGAGGCTGGGAGGGAAGGGGGGGAGCCGGACGGGGTGGATACCGGGGCGGAGGTGTCCCGCAGGGGGAGAGCGGGGGGGCGGTGGGAGCTGCTGGCCTCCGGGCACCTCCTCAGCGAGGCGGGCGACAGTGGGGCGGCGGCAGCGCCCTGCGCATCCCTCCCCGCGGTCTCTTGCGCAATGGCTTCTATGCTTTCCGCCGGAGCCAGGCACTGGGCGGGATGGACCGGCCCGGCCCCGGCCCTTGTCCGGCCCCCTCCGTCCCTGGGCCGCGCCGCCCGTGGAGGCTCTGCTCAGCACCGCTCCTCTTCCTCCTCTGATCCCCACCTGGGGACCATCCCGCTGCCTAATCTGGTAAGGAGAGGAAGCACAAGAACCCCCTCTCCAATCTCTTCCTCACTATTACTCTGTAATATATACTTTTTTATTGCGTAAAAGCCTTAGCGCGACCTCCTATAGTTCCTTCAATCTTCCTATTACTTTTTTCCCTTTCCCAGCTCCCTTTCCCAGCAAAACCCCCTGAATGCGACCGAGAAATCAGCAGAGACAGAGAGAGGGAGAGGAGGGAGAAAGATACCACCCCCTTTCCAGCTGGCCTCTGTCCACCCGTCATCTGGGCAGGAGGCGCTGCTGCTGCTGCTGCTGTTGCCGCTGCTGCTGCGGCACCATCCCCGGCTCGCTCCCGCTGCCGGCCCCGCACCGGTCCCGTTTACTGTCTCCCCGGGTTTCCCTCGGACCCACAGGCACCGCTTTGCCCGCTGATCCCCGGCACGGCTCCGGGGAGAGGTGAGCGGCTGCCAGCTCGAAGTTCCGCCGGTGCACCCCGGGACACACGAGAGCTGATGTAGCCGTGCGCGGGAGTAGATGCGTCCACCCTGCGAAGCCTGAGGCAGCAGTGTTTGCTGCTCTTCAAGCCTGCTAGACATCTGTTTTTAAAGACTTTTCGCTACTCCCTGCCACCCCCCACCGCCCTATTAAATGCCATTCATTTCATAAAGCAACAGGAGTAGAGCCCGAGGACCAGGGATGCTCCCTTCCCTCCGCCCCCCTGGAGTCGTCTCCCCGGTGCAACGGGTGGGTCACGAGCGCTGGCAAACGCCGTTTGCCAGAGGAAATGGGGCGCCGGAGGGGGCAGGGAGGAGAGGGGCCGGTGGAGGCACAGGTCTGCTCTGGGATGATGGAGGATGCTCCAGAATCAAACTGGGGACTCAAGGAGGACGGCGGCAGGACGAGAGGCAGAGCAGTCAGGGATACTGGATCAAAGGCACGGGGGTGGGAAGGACATGGGTAGAGCGGGACGCCGTGTCAGAGTGCCTGCAATGCTGTGTGTGTGTGTGTGTGTGTGTGTGTGTGTGTGTGTGTTTGTGCGTGTGTGTGTGTGTCTGTCTGTCTGTCTCCAGCGCAGCTCCGTGCTGAGAGCTCGCTGGTGGGCACGGGCAGGGAGGGGGTGGGGCTGGTCCCAGACAGTGACCTGCAGTTGAGTGGAAGCAGGCTTTTTCCATCAAACTCTGCCTGGATACCACACACAGAGCCCAAGTGTCAGTTTACTGCCCTGAGCCGGGCTTCTTTTCCCTAAGCTCCACAGTAATTAGACAAAGAAAACCTAAATTAACTGAACAGGCGTCGACAGCTTCCTCCAGATCACCACTGCTACATACATGGGAATGTGTCCGAAAATGGCTTGATTGTATCTGAGGATCAGCTAAGAAAAACACTACCAAGCTCGGCAATGTTTACGACACATTTTTAATAGAAAAAATAATCGCCTGGTCGATAGACCATGTTTGCCTTTCCCGAGGCATCGATTTAAATTGTGTCCATAGGAAAAGAAAGAAAGAAAGAAAGAAAGAAAGAAAGAAAGAAAGAAAGAAAGAAAGAAAGAAAGAAAGAAAGAAAGA
>JAWWEU010000081.1:67955951-67983416 GCA_035583155.1 Acropternis orthonyx | reverse complement strand
AAAGAAAGAAAGAAAGAAAGAAAGAAAGAAAGAAAGAAAGAAAGAAAGAAAGAAAGAAAGAAAGAAAGAAAGATAAAAAAGAGAATAACATCTATCTTTTTATTTTTCTTTCTACCTATCTATTATTTCCCCCCCCCTATTGTTCCCTAGAGGGGCAGGGAGGCCAACATGCAATTCCTGATCTTGTTGTAACGACCAATTATGCCTTTTTTAATAAATATCCGTGGGTTTATATAGAAACATATTTTCTTGCTCTATATCGGCGAGTGAGGGTGCTTTTTCGCCTTCCTCAGCGGGATGTCTGTCTAAATGACACGTTTGGATGACATGTCCAAGTAATTTCTGCAATCTTCAGAACATCGAAGGCATTAAAGGCAAGGGGGAATGTCCTTACCTGTAAATCACTCTAACCTGCCTCCGTTTCAGACAGTTCGTTTTGATCATTAATATGAGTCGAGCGGGAAGAATCATTTATTCCCAGCACAAGCTGTCACGATATACTAGGGTGTCATCGGTTTCTCGGCGGTGCGAGACAGGACAGACAATGAAGCAAAGTCGGGAAGGGCAGCCCTGTGGGAGAGAACCGGCTGTTGCTTCAATCGCGACACGACACAGTCCTGATACGAGAGTCGGGGATAACACATTCAATCAGCCACCTTCTACCTGTTAGCAACGTCTCCTTCGCAACAGACACTTGTTAGAAACATACTGTTAAGAAGTCTCCAGTTCATGATCCTGAGACTTGTAAAGATGGTTTAAATTGCCTCTGATTAAACAGAAGTGCATTTGCTGTTTGGTGGAGATATTTATTTTGATTGGTGTATCCATTTCTGAGTTGATTCCAGTTTCGAAGCACAACTGGTTTGTTTTACCAGCGTATACGGAAATTAAACTTTTTGGCAGATTTGGTTACTCAGATGTTGTTCTATAATCATAGTTTTTATTCTAGAAAATCTCTTCATTATTGCGGTTTCAGTTTCATGTTCATAACACAGTCCCCTCTACTTCGTGGGCTAAATGAAACAAGTTAAACTAAACCAGTTAAGAAAATCGGAGACAAATATGAAAGATAAATGTTTATGGTTATCTTGGAGTCCTTTATTCTCCTTTCTTTTTGTTCTTTTTCTGTCCTTTTCCTCTCTTTTTTAACTGCGTGCTTCAGGCTCTTTCCTCTCCTCTGAGGTCCTGCAGATGAGAAGCGTTTTTTCAATTAAAGCCTAGACTGAAACTTAAAAAAATCCCTCCAGTATTGTAAAAGTGAGTTTCCTTAAGCCCTTGAGGATTTTCCTCCAGCTGTCATTTTCAGGGTGCCTGGATTTAGATCTCGATCTACAGCGACTGTCAGAGATCCCTTTCCGCAATGAGGGGCATGCGGGCATTTTAACGAGCTGGAAGCAACCGAGCGGCCGCGGTGGAACACCCTGCCCCAGCGGCCCGGGGCGACCACCTTGGGGGTTGGGGAGGAGGGGGGGGGGGAGGGGGATTGGCAGTCCCGCCGCAGCGGAGGGGGCAGAAAGGCCGGGATGGGAAGGGACTCGCAGCGGTCTTGTCCCGTCCTTTGTGCTGCTCCCGGGACCTCTTGACTTCTCGGGACCTCTGGCAGTAGCCATGCGATTTCGATGTTTGTTTGGAGAGGTTTTTCCGCCTTTTTTTTTTTTTTTCGTCTCCCTCTCCCCCTCCGCCCCCCCTTTTTTTTCCCTTTCTCTTTCTTTGCGTACGCAATGGGCAGCAGACGTGATTCTTCTTATAGATGTCTCCCTGACGGCTGCCATCAGGACCCCTCTTTCCAGCTCCTGTTGAAGCTTCGGTCTCTCTCTCCTTTCTCGAGGCAGAGGAAAAGGGGAGAGGATCACGGCAACCCGAGGGGTAAAGACACCTCCCATCTCAAGGGCAGATAAGGACATTCAGCTCAAACGCAGGGGCCCACCTCCCCTTGTGGGAAAAAAAACCCCATCCGTACCCCAAAAGCATCACTAGACACGCTCACTGTGCATAACAGGCACCTCTCGTGACATTTTCCAGGGAGTTACCTAGGGTATCGCCACATGGGTTTGGCTGACTTTCCGTGAGGGTACCTTAAGAAACTTTTCAGTACTGTGTGGATGTGGGGGGAAGCTAAGCCTGGGTCAGGACACCTCCATGAACGTGGTGATCGTAAATTAGTAGGGCCGCACCTTTCCCTTTCCTCCCTGATACACAACTCCGTTGTTCAGTGCCCGAGAACGGAGATGAAGACCAGGTGAGAAACAAAGTTTGGGAGAGAAGGAGCTAAAGGGCAGAATCTATTTGCCTTTAGGGAAGTGTTTGCAGGGCGAAAATCGGCCTCAGAAGGTGGGAGAAGAGTCTCCACTCAACTCTCCCACGCTGGGCACGCAGAATCCCGGCACCTGGGGTCCTCCCGCAGGGAGCCGGTGCTCCGCAGGCCTCAAGGGCCGGAGGAACCCGTGGAGGGGAAATGAGAGCACTGAACACGAGGGACGAGAAGATATCCACTCCCCGCCGCCCCCCTCCCCCCTCCTCCGAGCAGGCCCTGCTTTCACAGGCTTTTGGTCTCTCCAGCGGGCTGAAAAGAGTATTTTCAGCGTTTAGGCTTTCCGAGAGCACCTACACCTAAGCTTTTATCGCAATGTTAGCCTCTCAGCCCTCCCAGCCCTCTGCCCCTAAGACTGCCTGCATCTCCTGCATCCCACTCCAGCCTATTCACTGCACGTGTACCACGACAGACAGACAGACACTCTGAGAGCTTGAGGCTCCCGCGTTCCATACGAGTTCCCTAAACCCAGGGTTTAGCAAAGTGGAGTGTCACCCAGACGCAGTGCTGTACTGGGGGTACCGACGACGGTCTGCCAGGACCCAGCGGGCAGCCTGTCCCGCATGCCCTTCCGTGCTTTCCCCGCGGTCTCGGGCTGGTGGGACACAGAAGAAAGGAGGTCCTCACGTGTGGGATAAAGCAGGCGCTCCGACTGATGGAGAGGAACTGAACACTGCAGGTAACGTGGGTGTTTGCAACAGCCCGCCGGAACTGCGTGGACATCGCGGCAATTAAACCTGCACAGAGACGCTCCGCGTGCAATAATAGCATCGGTCTTGTGTCAGCCCCCGAGTACTTCCACCAAGTGTTTTTGTGGGTAGACTTTTCGTTTCCTATACCAGATGACAATGTTAAAGATTTTATCCCCTCCCAGCTCTGCACCGCTCCAGCTGAACTTCCCGGAGCATCAAAATAAACCCCCTACAGCGGTCAGGATACAGGTCACCTCTCTAAAAGGAAACACAACCCTTCCAAAAATATAAAACATCTTTGACGTAGAGATAAAAAAAATACTCTTTTGTCTCCGAGCATCCTCTGTCGGTGTAAATAAAACGTGACAAGCTCGGGGTAAAATAAGAAGTGGGATGTTGCGAGATCTGAGCGGAGGCGGGGTCCCGGCGCTGTGCGGGCAGCCAGGCGGCTGCAGGGGAGCAGGCTGCTCCTGGCAGGTGGCGGTTGTGCAGCTCTCCCGGTAAGGAGGCAGGCTGAGGGCTCGGGCAGACCTCCGAGGGAACGCTGCAAAAGAGACCGGTACCGGAGCCGAACTCTCCGCCCCTGCACATCCCGATCGGTTCTCATAGGAAAAGGTCGTGCAAGTGCCAGTAGCGCCAGTGCAAAGATATTAGCGGCAGCCCTGGTAAGGATTCATCGTGTCTCTCCACGGCTGTAGGAAAAGCCCCACCGCGTCTCCCAGTCCTGCTCTGCATACCCCATTGACAGCCGCTAATAAGGGCAAACACGCTTGGGCCCGAGATCTGAACACACGGCACCTTTTTGTCTGGCTTCTCCCCCGCCCAAGTTTACATTCCGATCAAATGAGATTTCTGACTTTACACATTGTCAATAATTTTCATACGTGCGCCGACCTTAATTACTTTCCATACCATTTGCAGCAGACAAATAGGTTCAGTGGGGCGAGGGAGCCAACGGTGACCCCGACTCTGTCGGAGGGCTGCGCTTTTCTCCCTGCTCACCGCCCCCTACCCCGAGCCCTCCGGCCGTCGCCACCCCCGGTGGGGCGGCATCCCCTTCCCGTCGAAACCCGTGTGGGACGCCCCCGGCGATAGAGAGAGCGGGGCTCATCCGGCGGGCAGCGAGGAGGGAGCCCTCGCAAGGGCTGGCTGGGACGACAGGCACATCGGCGGCATTGGAGGGTGTGGGCGTTTGTTTTAATTTCGGAGGAGGAAGGGCTCGGAGCAATGCGGGCAGGCAGCAGCGCAGCACCGCCGGGAGACCCTGCGCGCCCCTCGGCCGCTTGGCGGCGGTGCCCGCGGGCCGAGAAGCGGAGCTCGCCCGCAGCCCCGGCCCCGCTGCCGGGGAAGGCACTAATCAGAAGCAGGTTTCCCCGCTCGCTCCTTTCCTTCTCCCCGCCTACCCCCTTAGTATCCCCCTCTCTTTTCGTGAGAGGTTTCCATTAATTTTTAAGTAAAGCCCATAAAACATAACGACCCAGTCAAAGGTAGATCTGAGTTACCAAGTGCCGAATTATTACATGATTTACGAACATAGTTTGGAAAAAAGTAATAATACAAGATCGCACCTCAGTAGCGAGCCTGCCAGGGCCGGGCATGGCTGCTGCGACCGCAGCCCTGCCACCGGGACCCTCAGTAGGGCCGGTTCGAGGGGCGGGGGCCGGAAACCGCAAAGCCTATTTTAATTTTTTTTCCCCGGTGTGTGTGTGTGTGTCTGTGTGTGGTTTTACAGTCTACGTCTTCGCAACTCTCCCTCCTCCATATACACTTTTTTCCACTGTTACCTCCAAAGCTTTGTGTTGCTACGATCCCCCACCAGATCAAAGGGGAAGGGGGGAGTGGTGGTGCCTCCGGGGTCCGTGTCCCCCCCCCACTCTCATCACCCTTTCTCTTTCCTTCCTCCATCCGGGAGGCTTTTATTGATGAGCTGCCTCCAAGCCCCCGCAAGAAACGTCCCTGAAGGGTTTAGACAATTCATCAGCCATCACTTTCGGTATCTGCTTCCTCCCTTTCAAATACAATCCTCGCACACCACTCTGGGAGAGGAGGGGAGCAGACTTGAGACGAGAACCGCTACGTAATCAACGTCAAAGTGATACCATTGACTTTTCGGAATCACGGAGTCCAGGCCAAAAAAACCCTCCTCATTATTTATTTTTTCTTTCTCTTTTTTTCGCCCCCAAACTTTCACTGTCACAGCATATAAATCATTACTGCTTGCTTTCCCAAATTCATTAGGACTTTGCGGCATGGTAGATCCAGCTCTTCCACCGCAGCAGAGGTGAAAAAAAAAAAAAAAGGAAAAGGAAAAGTGAGGTTTTACAACGATGTCCTTTGCAAGCTGTCCACCTCTTCCCCGCAGTGTCTTCGGGCGAGGAGGGGAGATCCAGGGGACCGTCGGGGCTCCCGATCCGCCCCGGGGGCAACTCCCGGCCCCCGCGGCGCCGGCCCGTCCTCTCCGCTGGGTGGCGCTGGGCTCCTGGGAATGGGGGCTCCGGCGGCGCCTCACCTGCCTGGACCGCGCAGCCCGCCACCCCCGCTCCCTGCTTCACTCCCATCACTCCCGGAGCCGGACAGTTTTAAATATACTTCTACGTCGATATTTTTAGCTCCCTATTCAGATGAATTATGCCACTGCGTTGAGACCTTCCCGATTTCAAAGGCCCCCTTGTTTGGCTCTCATGTCATCCCTACCGATAAAGCCAGCCATGCCTGCTTCTTGACACGAAAATAAATTCCCAAGGTGACAGGCGGAGAGGGGCGGCCTCCTCCCCATTCCCGGTCCTTCCCGCCGCAAGGCTGGGTTTAAACATCACTCCAAAAGTGAAAACTCTCACCTTGGATTTGTCCCAGAGCAGAGTAATATCCTCTGCTTATAAAGACCTGTGATGCCTTTTAAACACGATGCTGACATCACACTTACGTTATATGTTCTTCTTTATTAAAACTTCGAGGAGAGGTTTTTATTGTTTGGACCGAAGGGAGAGAAAGGCTGAGATTTGTTACGGGGGATGGTATGGGTCACACGGATCTAAACAAACCTCTTACTCTGGGCTTGGGCGGTGAACAGAGAGACAGGGACTTCTGACATCACCAAAGGGATAACCTGGGAGCCAGACCCCCTGGGGCAGTGCATGGCCCGGGCACAGGCTGCTTCTACCCCGAGGTCTCTCCGAGGCAGCCGGCTTTGGCTGGAAGGGGAAAATGCTTGCAGCTGTTTGGGTATGAAAAGCCATTTGAACGGCATCAGAGAAGGGACAGAAAAATGTCCAAGTCGACGCAGTCACGAAGGCGCTTTACTACTCCTCTTCTGCAAACCCTTTAAGGCTGTATGTGACATGCAAAGCAATGGATTGCTTCCAGCAGTAGATGTAGGTTAATTCTCTTTCTTGTCTTCAGAAAAACAAAAATGCAAATAAAAATTGAATAAAATGGATTCAAGGGAGAAATTTTCTTTACCCTTTATTTTTTTTCCTTTGCCTTGTCCTCATTCTTCTCTATGAAAAGAAAATATTTTCATCTTCCCACTCAGAGAACACTGTCCTTTCTTTGCCAGTGCATGTGAAGATCTTTGTCTTCCCTAGTGCCACTACATGCAAGAGTGTTCTACCTGACTGCTGTAGGAGCTCGTTATTAGTGAGTTAGCTGTCTTAAACACTCTCTTTCTGAGACCTGTCTGTAAGTTGGGCTTTTAGGTTGCTAGACAAAAAAGGAGTCCATGAAGGAGGAGTGGAGCCCTGCACAGGCAGAACACAGTTCTGGGACAGGGATTGAAGCTGTATGGGTGAAACAGTGAGTTTCTAGTGTATGGAGCTGGTCTAGATGTGGGCTTCTCTCTGCAGGTGCCTCCCTTGGTTACAGGTTGAGGGTTGCTGATGAGGAAGACTGCAGGGCAGGAACACAGACCTTCCCAGAGGCAAAGCAAAGTCTGCATTAGAAGGGAGCTGCTGTGCAGTCAGAGAAGGGTAACAAGGTGGGCAGCCATGGGCATGTTGACTGAGGGAACATGTCAGGCTGAGTGACACAAGGAGGCAGTCAGAGGTGCAGGAAGGAGGTCTGGCTAGCAGATCCCAGGGTGGAAGGACTCATAGTCAGAATCTGGCTCTATCTCAAGCTACCAGCCCAGAAATCCAGTAACATGCATGAAAGATGCTAGAATAGCAAATTAATGCTCTGGGAGTTCACAGCTTTCTGGATCTTATCCCAGCACTTCTCAAGATGTGTCCAAGGCAATACACTCTATATTCACTGCGCAGAGGATTCCTATCCTAGTTGTATGTCCAGCCACTGGACATGCAGCAAGGATTGACAGATGCTTTTGTAGTATAACAAATACACAGTGGGGAATATTGTGTAGAGTCTCTGATTCAGTCTGTGCATGAAAACAGATCTCTGTCCTGTCCCCTCCTTTACCAGAGGTTCTGCATGGAAAAAACAGTGTGCACCTTCATGGGATAGAAATTTCACTTTGTGCATTCTGGGAAGACATTAGCTAAAGTGTCAGAGCCTATCTTAAAGGTGGCCTACAGCTCTTATGGCTAACCATGAATATGATTATTTCAACAGACCAGACATAGCAGCTTGAAGCCTCTGAAAACATCTAAGAGAGAGTCAAAAAAGAAATGAAAAAACAGGTGTGAAGGGAATGAGAGGTAAGGCCAGGGAAGGCAGTACAGCTCTGCTGCTTCACATGGTACAGATGATACAAAGTCCTGTATTTGTTCAAATCCTGTTATTTTAATTAGGCTTTATTTTTTTTTCTCCTCTTCTACTCCTAACTCTTCTACTCCTTCTGTACTTGAAAAAGAAAGAAAGAAAAAGAAATTTAAAAAAAAAAAAAAGAGAAAAGCCTGTGGGTCTTAAAGGAGCAGGACTGTATCTGTTTAACAGAAAACATCACAGTTTTTGCCCTCCAAATTGAATCTTATTACAAACTCACTCCAAGAAACACCAGGCCCAAGAGGACATGCCCTTTTCTCCAGGCTAGAAGAATGCTAGTGAAGCAACTGGTTGGAAGATAAATCTGTTGCCAAAGTTGTCCTGCCAGTAACTAATTTATCCTCCAAAGCACAACCTATTCCAACTCCTGAAATCTGCAGTGTGGATCCAAGGGGAAATTTGGCTCACAGGAGGTAGGACATTCAAGCCTCTGAGCTTCATGTAGAAATATGATTCTAGTGTTGGGGCTGAACACATGTATTTTTCTTTAAAAGTTTGAGCACTTGTAGCACTCTGGCCCATTCATCTCACCAGAACATCTGGGTGTAAAAATAACTAGCCATGATATTCGTTCAAATTCAGATTACATCTCAATCTGCCTTTTCAAACTGTCTCTAATTTTTTTTAAAAGTTATTCCTTCTCAGAAACTGGACCTATCCCTGCAAAGTGGCACATTCCCATCTGAAAGTTAGAAGAAACAGGATTGTTATTAATTACTTAGTTTCTAAATGGAAAACCATGAAAGATTTTATATATATTGGTATAAACATACATGTTTAAACACACATACAACCTTTACCTTTGTATCTTTATATAGTCATACATATAGCACACACATAAAACATTTATATAAACTCAATAGCAAGTGCAGTCCAGGCTGGCTAGCTATGTGTCCAAGGAACAAGTGCCATGAACAATTATTTTTCTTTCCCTGGTGTTTTTCTCACCTGAAACTTGCTCCAGTTCCAACAGAGCTACTATGTGGTGTCAGGGGGACAGACACTGAGTTGAATTCTCAGCCATCCCATTTTGAAAATTATATTTGTGCATGAGTTAGGTAGGTCCAATGCAACTGCATTTGTCTTGGCAGACTGGATGTATTGGTGATTCTGTTATAGGTGAAAAGGATGCGGCAGGACAAGTATTTTCCATATAGATGAATGGTTGATGCCTTTGGTTTATAGAGTCAGAGGGGTGAGAGAAACTTGCCTGATTTGTGCCTAGATCACCTTCTCCATGCATACTGGAGCCTATTGGGACTTGCATGTTGTGATGTCACAGAGTTCTCAGATTTGAGGGACTTTTGTCATCTTGACATTCGCTATCAGTTGCCATTTGAATAGACCACTAAGTACCTTGAATTGCTGACAAATTGTCTGCTGTCCCTGGCTAGATATGGCAAAGAAGCAAGCCCAGCAGCAGAAGGAGGGAGGAGAGATGAAAGACTGAGAGAAGAGTGAACTCACCAAAACTGCTGTGGAGAGCTAGAAAAGGTGTAAAATCTCCTGTGACCAAATAAGCCAATGCTTAAACTGAATCTCAGCTCTAAAACCAGAGCAGTCTTCCTGGACAGGATAACAGGATTATTTCTTATCCCTTTGATTTTGATTTTTCACTCACTTCCACTGTGATAAACAAGGAGTAATTCAGCAACGTTAATGAAACTATGCTAGTGCTACTCTGGTATACAGAGCTCACTGAAGCCAATGGAAATTTTACAGTGAACTTGAGCAAAATCAGGGGAAAAAAAACCCAAACAACTTAAATCTTTCTTCCATTTTGCATGTTATTTGTATGGCAGCATTAATCAGTAGTGATATTTCAGTGCTATTGGAACAATGCAGGCACACTGAAAAAAGTGGAAGCGGTGCAGTTATTTCTGGGCTCGTGCCATTGGGTGCAGTCCATTTCTGATGCTGTGAGCTGGTTCCCTCTGAAACCACAATAAGAGAGTGTTCGATTGGCCTTGCTGTCAGGAGTTGGGGTGGAGTTTGAAGTAGCTGACAAGTGCATTAGAAAAAATAAATATAACTGGAATACTTGGGAAATTAGCTCATCCAGAGACAGAAAATAATTTGGACTGCTGCAAGAAGGAATAGTTGAAAAAAAAAAAAAGATTCAGTAGGAAAATGCTTAGTTTGGTTATTAATCCCCAGTGCTGATCACATTTTTCTGTATTTCTGTAATTATATTATTGCCAGATACTGTGGGACAATTGACAAATAACATCTGGTCACAAAGCCTTTTCAGAGTGACAGAAAAATCACTATAGCACCAATTAAAATGCTTAGAGCTGAAGAATAAAACACCATGCAGCAATCAAGTGAAACAGAGCATACTCTACAGTCAACAGTTTTTGTCCCTCAATTTTATATACAACAGTACCAGTCTTGGTTGTAACAGATCCAGAGTAGCTGCTTTCTCAAGTGGTTCCTGCAGACTCTCCTGACTCATTAAATTAAGCAACATTTTTGCATCAAATTTTGTGTTATGGTATGAGGTTTCATGCATCCTCAGCTGCTGCTTTATAAAAAATTACGTATTTCCACTAATGCTTCAGTCTTTTTGATGAAGTACCTTTAGATTTAGAAAGCTGAAAATACATTTGTTTGTTTCTGGGTTTAATTTTTTGCTGTCTCCCTCTTTTCTTGATTTTTTTTAAAATTTTTTTTAGTATGTGAATGGGGAATGAAAAGAGGGCAGTGAAGATTGCTTTCAGTTTGCCTTATGTCTGAACATCTTATACATATGCTTAATTTACCCAGAAAACATTTGAATAAAAGTAATGACCCTACATTTACCCTCATAGGTATATTTAATTCTATGTCCAACACATATGAAGAAACATGAATGGATGTTTACAAGTCAAGCCATTGATTTTTTCAGTTCACATAGAACTGTTTAAAAGATCTGTTCAATAGCTGAGGTGTATACATCAGTAGAATGATTACCTTTAAACTTTTGAAACAATATTTCAGCAACAATTTCCTTGTCTACAACTTTACAAGGCTGTAAATAGCCCCTGTGTGCATAATGAATTCTGACATCATAGGCCAGGGCTCTTATACACAGCAGGTTTTCCAGCACTTTTATGAGCAAGTTATACCTTGAGGCAAAACTAAACCCCCCAACTTCTATTATAAATGTTACAATAAAATGTTCCTTTGAGTTTTCCTAGAGCTCAATGTTCTGTCTTTCTTCCTGTTCCAAGTCATTCTTTCTGTGCTGTATACAGATTCAACACAGTCAGATTACATGAAAAATGTGTTTTGCTGCAGACGTATTGGATATTAGGTATTGTTACAAGGTGTTTTTTATGGCTAGGCTTGCAGGACCAATGTAACAAGGTGATAAAGAACAAAATCTCTTGCTCTTACAAAACTGTACTCATGTCTGTTGCTATTCCTATGTGCTGCATGTGAGGTGACTTTATTTATCCAAGTGCTGGGTGTGGTGAAGCTCCAGTATGTCACAACCAAGGACTGGGAGGAGAGAGAGTCAAATGATATTTTCAAAAGATTGAATAGAGACTGGCAGATAGAGGCTTGCAATGAAACTACTCCTTGTAGCCTGCCTGCATTTCTTTTCACCCACTGCTGTGGCTAGCCCACTTCACAGTGCTGTTCTAGGTTCCTATATATTCCACCACAAAGCTGATGCAGCTGCAAAGGTCTTGCTCCTCAGCTTTCCCACAGTAAGTCCAGGCTTTGAGAACACAAACATATTGAACTAGGTGAAATACCGATGCACCTGGGATTTCCTTTTGATCACTAGAGCCAATTCCCAACAGTTAAAAGTGATCCTGATAAGAGAAAATGAAGAGACAGCCATTCTGTCTTCTACATTGTCACTAAGCAAGTCATGTCAATGTAGATTTCCAGGAAGCAGACTAGCTAAGGTGATGCAAACACTTGAATTAGTCAAGAAAGCATTTCAAAAGATGCTGGCAGACTGCATGCCTAGGTGAAGAATGCAAATGGTATCACATTCTCACTGTGTAACGTCCCCTCACAACTCATCCTGTACAGAAAGGATTTAGAGAGGATGTGACCAACACCTGACTGTGCACCAGAAAAAGAAACCTAGGTGAGGTGAATTGAAGGTATACAGGCAACTGCTTACTGAATGTATAGTGCTGTTAAATAGCCATACAAAGAGCCCCAATTCCTGTTTTTGACCTTAATTTCCCCTTCATTTTCAATTCTGTGTCTGTGATTGTATTTCTGGGTCTCCGCTTGTATGAATTACTGTACTCCACACTGAGACTATAACTAAGGTGAAAGGACTCGATCTTGCATGGTCCCTCCTGGCCTTCAGGTTGAAAAACTTGGACAATGTGGCTACTTTCTCTTTGGATTCCGTTTCACCTTTGTCTGTGGAAAAGCCAAGTTCTCAGGCAAAAGGATCAAGGCAAGTGTAGGCAGTACCACATCTCAGTGCTAGTGCCTGGGTTCCTACTGGGACAGTAGAATTCACTGCATATCTCTGTCAGGCAACAGTTTTTCTATCAAGTTGATACTCTTCTCCTTTTACAGTCTCATCAAACAAACATAAAAATGATGACAGAGTTTTCCTTGGCCCATTTCCTATGGCAGCAAAGTATCTTACCAGCGTTGCTCCTCCACCTCCTCAGCAAACTGTAAGTTTCATTGTTGAAGCAGGTTATCTAGAGGTCAGTAGGCTAACAGGGTGTTTGGATTTCCTAAAACTGTGCCTGTCCTTAAAAGTGGCAAGTCGGATTGTTTACACACCACTCTGTGAACCTGGACTGCACACTAAAAGCTGCATGCAGTGCTGCTATTTCTGCTTCTCTGCTCCCTTCCCCCTAAATGGAGGTATTTCAGCTTTCTGTGAGGGGGCCCATTAAGGTTCATAAAACACAGTAAAGAAGCTGGCTGGAGACACTCGTAATTCTACAGGTCCACCATGTGAGATACCAAATAAAAAAAATTGCATAGCTAGAAAGAGATGTCCTCAATAAAAGACTTAATTGGAAGCAGCCCTGATGGTCAAAATGGTATCAAGAGGAAGGAACTACCATGACGCTCAGGTTTGCATTTGTTTCCTCTGACACTGATTTCCTGTATGGCTTTGAGCAAGGCACTGAATTTCTTCAGAGCTCCGTTTCCTACCCATAAAATGGGGATAAGAAGATTGCTTTTATTGTATTGCCTTTTGTCTTACCTATTTGGACTGGGAGTCCTTCTGCACAGAACCTGTCTCTTAACTAGCTAACACTATCCACTTGGATGGCTGTTTAAGGTACCAGCATTACACTGTCAAAAGCCAGGCAATGTCTCCATCCTTTTCTGCTATTTTGGGGTTCAAGAGTGTTTTATTATCAAGTGCAGGAGTGCATGTTACATTCTGTTCTTCTTCCCAGATCAGCAAAAAAGAGCCTTTGCAAGAGCTCACTTGAATTATTGAAGGCCCTTTTGGGGCTTAATTAAGAACTATTTTATTCTTATTTACCCCTGTGTACTTCCACTGAGATAATTTCACTGGTTTCATCTTTTTTTTACCTTCTGTGTTTTCTCAATAAAAATATACCTATAAAAGATCAGACCAATTCATATTCTAAACTGGAAACTTTTCATTAATGTCAACAGCTTTGGACTGAGTAGGAGAAACAAGAAAGAACCTCCAAAATTAGTTTTTGTTGTCTAAAGTAGTAATAATCATAAAAATTTCCTAGTTACAGGGAGTGATATTTCTATGGCTTTTTGCTCTTAAATTCAATAGTCAAACTCAGTCTTAACTTTGGTTCCTGTTCCTTGACAATGCAGCATAGCATGAACACTTAATACTCCTACTAGGTTTTCTGGCCAATTTGTGTCATACAGTTAACGTTAGAAATCACACATTACTTCACTTACAGATTGAGACTAAAACATTGTGTGTTTGATGTAAGGTCTTAGGTGCATGGTGAATTTTTGGGACAAGACAGTTTTGGAGATGTTGAAAAATCACAGTAATTTTCAAAACTTCTATGTATACCTCAAGGGTGCAGAAAGTTAAAGAACTCTTCCTGGAATATTGAAACATATACAATAAATTGAACTTATGAGGTTCACACTATCCTGTCTTTTTGTCCTGGTTTCATATTCTTTCTCTTCTTCTGTACATGCCTGGCACTCAGCTGGGAACTATTCAGGGTTGCTGCAAGGGATCTCTTCTACATGTAGAAGAAGTCGACAAAATGCCAAGTAAAAACTGTTCTAATAGCTAATGCGCATCACATCACTTCTAATTGTGCCTGTCTCAGACAGGTACAGGAGAGATACTATGACACTAGGAACTACACTAGGGACAAAGGACCAACATCCACCCCAAACTCATGCTTGTATAAACACCAGAGACCACTTAAAATATGACCATCACCTGCCTGTTGTGCTAAAGAGACTGGTCTGAGGGAATTTAAGGCCAGGGTGAGACCATGCAAATGCTCTAAGCCTGAGCAACACAGCTCATTCCAATATACTGCTGATTTAAGGCAACCATAAAAACAAGGGTGGCCCCTAGGCTGGGGTAGTTATTGCAATTGAGCGTTCTCTGTGGTTTGCAAACAAGAAGGCTGCTGTAGCACTTCTGTGTGGGTTTTAGAACAACTGCATGTCTAGTGAGTTGATGCAGTGTGTGTTGTTCTGATCCCCTTTGGGTAATCTAGGAGAGACAGAAGAAAAGTGGTTGTCATCTGTAGCCAAAGCGGTCTAATGTTTGTTTACACCTCACTGCTGTTTGACTTTTGTAGAACAGGGGTTACTGGTGGTCAGAGAGGTTGTTGGTAATCAGTAGCTGGTTTCTGAAAGGCACAGAAATGGTCCTCAGAATGTTTCCTCTGTTGTTCTCCATAGTAGGATGTGTTTAAGCCACAGTTGGAGGTATGAGAAGATGAACTGTGATAGTGTTTCTCTGACTGCTTTTTCTTCTCTGAACATAGAGGCACTACAGCCAAGTGTGACCTTGCCCACACTGGAAATCAGTTTGGAGCCTGGGGGAATCACAGCTCCTGTCATGGCCCTAAGTAGAGAGTCAGGTAGGGACAGGGAGATGTCAGAGGGGAACGTGTAACTGAGCAAAGGGACCTGATAGAGTTGTTCTGTCTCTGCTGGTCATGAACTTTGTGTGCTTTGAGAAAGAAGAAGTAAAAGATGATATCCAGTTAGTTAAGGAGGGGAAAAACATTTCTAGGCAGAAGACTGAACCAGGCTTGAGGAGACAAGAGTCCACAGATACATAAGTATCCTGACACCTGTTGAAGGGACAATGGGGAGCTGTAGAGTCATCAGAGAAAATAGAACTAAGAGTAATAGGGCAGTGAGCTGAGCACTTGGGATCTCTCTACACTAAGGTCAAGGGTATGGCAATAAACAAGACATAGTCAAAGCTTTAGAACACAGTCAAAGTTATGTTATAAGAGGTTTTGCAGAAACCTGGCAGATGGATTGCATGATGGCTATATCAGAATAAGCTGTCTTGGAAGGGAGACAGGGAAACAGAAGGGAAGGATTGCACTACATGCCAAGAATGCATACACTTTCTCCAGAGAAGAAGGGATGAGCAGCTAGTTTACTGGATGTTTCTTGGAAATAAAAGTAAAGATCCAGAAGTCTTCTGAGGTCAAAAAACTGAGTGGAGGAGTTAGAGCAGAATCTGCTTTTGAGTAACTTCTAGAAGGATTTAAAAGCTGGGTCATGGAGGAGTTTTAATCAAAGAAATATAAGGACAAAACTAACTAAAATCTTTGACTATGCTGAGAATATTTAACTGTAGGAATGTGGAGAAAGCAGTAAAAGAAAATCTTATCTCTGACTCTTATTTAGAGAAACTGACAAAGGATTTGAAGTTCTGAGGTAATTTAAATCAAGAGGATCACCTAAAATAGCTTGAAAATGGTGATGATAAAGAATCTGAGCTCCAAGGAAAGGAATATGTTAAAGAAATAGAAGGACATAATAGACTTGAAGAAAGTTGCCCTCAACAGGCTGGTGAGTGAGACATTTAGAAGGTGTCTTGTTTCGAAATCAAAGAAGGTAATGAGAGTGTTAGCTGATTTGGCCCCCACTTGTATGTTCCTTTTCAGTTCTAAGTCTCTTTCTCTCTTGTGTTCCCAGTTCTGGGTGCAGTTGCACTTATTGTTCATCATCTCGAGATTTTTAGCATTTCCCATACACATAAACATGCGAGGTTAAATAAAAAATTCTACAGATAACCTTCATAAAGTCATTCAATTATTGAGAATGGAGAGGAAAGGAAAGGTAAATAATAATTTCCTTCTACTTATGAACAGAGTCTGAAAAATTTATCTTGGTCTACTTAATACATAGCCCATTAAAATGACTTCAGAAGATTCTCTAGCCTGTCCTTGCCATTGTGTTGTCCTCTGGGAGTGGAGAACAGAGGAGTATCCAGGTGTGTCCTGGTGTTATCTTAGAAGACACCTGCAGGCTGCAGTGTTGCCTTGATTATCTGCACACCTCTACAAGTGCTCTGCTTCATTTTTGTCCTTAATGGGTATGCTGATTACCAGGTGAAGAAACTCGAGTCAAGAGAAAGCCAGCAAACTGACTTCAAACTAAGATACTACTTAGACAGTCCAATTAGTGTCACTCAGGCTAGGGGGAAGAAAGAATAATGTGGGTGTTTTGTCAGTTTTAATAGTAGTGTGTTTGTTCCTACCAAGTAGACCTAAGAAACACAAGGTTTGTAAGGGTTGCTGATGTTCCTATTGAAAGGCAAGCCCATCTTGCTTAGTATCTACAAATTCCCTTTGATTAAAAGATGTTTAGCTTTGTGTCCAAGAAGTAACATCAAACTCTGTCTTATCCTTTCATTTGAAAGCATGTGTTTGAAGAATAGAATGGAGGCCAAATAAGTTCTGTAGGAATAAATCCTCCTTTTGTACAGGGGGATGATAGGAAAGAGACAGTTTTGAATCTTAGATTTCCAGTCTGTGTAGAAAAGTGTTAGCATGTCCAGAGACTCTTGCTGATGAACGTGGAAGACCCAGTATCCTAGGAAAGGCAAACCGACCCACTAAATTATTTGGGCCAGGGGGGAAGAGAAGAATCACTTGTTAATTGGTGTGGGTGTGAAGTTTTTTATTCTGATACCTGATTGCAGTGTGACTTCACCTTGCACAAATATCACACTTGATGGGGCAGATTTGGACATCACAGGACCAGAAGATGGGGCACCTTCAGCGTCTCTATGGTGGTGAACTCCTGGGCAAGTCCTTGGTAGATTCTCGCCCCAGACCTAGTGCAGGTGTAAATCAAGGCATGTGGACCAGCACCTCACTGTGCTACTGGTCTCTGCTCTGCTGAGTGGGAACCAGGACTTAGAAATGGAGTTCAGATGCTTTGGCAGGGCCCTAGGCTGTTCAGCACTATGAGGTCTTATATCTAGAAAGCAGTGGAGCAAGAAGAAATTGTGCTTTACTGAGACGTGCCCCCTGTTACTGTTGACCTGATTAATTTGCCAGACAGTGTGTCTGTGTTTGGAAAGACAGTGTATGTTGGAGAAGCACTGTGCAGTCCTGGGCTGAAGCCAGGCTTAGGGCTTTCAAACTACATTGAGTTAGTTGTGGGCTAAAGGAGAAGCTATAATCTGCAGAGACCAAGGGGGCTCCATCAGTTCTGAGTGGTGTCACTGTCAGACAGGAAGAAGACTTCTCTGGGACCTATAAAATTTTCTTTCTGGAGCAAAACAAAGCATCTGAATCCTACAAGCTTCATTTAATTGCCCTTAGGTTATTAGGAAAAGGCAATTAACAACTGGCCCTGTCTACATTTACCCCAATATTCAAGTTTCTGTAGATTTCTGTTGTATTATGAGGTGATTCTTCTCGCCCAACCCCAGTACATTGACTCTGGGTGTATTATGGTTATCTGCTGCAGAACAATGTTTCCAGAGTGCGATATTTTTTAACCCTACCCTGCAGATTGTTCCCTGTTAAGTCAATTTGAAGTCTGTTTTGTTTCTTATGCCAGGGTCTTGTGTTTTCTAGATCAATATATTATGACTATATGTAGGGTAATGCTTTTTTCTTTCTGTTCATAGTACTTCCCCACTGAGTTGTATATTCTCCACAGCCCTTAATATGCCAGAAGAAAGGGAACAAGTAGAGTCCTCATCTGCAAGCTTACAGATAAACTGTCTCACTAGGGTGTCCAATCTTATCCAAGGAGACTTCCTGATGGATAGAGCTGGACTTAGAGCTGAGGACTATTTCCATGCTGCAGATGTAATTTTCCTGTTTTAACAACATAGCTGGTCATGTGTTTTGCATTTTTCTTGACATAAAAGTGCATAAGGATACATATATCCAGTTGGATCTGAACTGCTTCAAATATCACCTGCAATTCTTGCTAGAGCTGTCTGCATAGGTCAATGTTTCCAGAACTGAAATACCTAGAAAATATTTGAACCCATATTTGGGAATCTTAACTGGTGGCCAGCTTTTTTTTTTTTTTTTTTCCCTGAGAGGATGTAAAACAGATGCTACTACCACCAAAATCAATGCCAGCTTAGATTTCTTAGCTCTGACAGGAATATATGCCTGCTTTTATTTCCCCCACAGCTCCAGTCCTTTAGTTCCACCAAAAAAAAAAAAAAAAAACAAACCAAACAAAAAAACCCCCACAAAAACAAAAACAAAAAACCAACAAAACAAACAAACAAACAAAAAAAAAACCGCAAACCAAAAGGGAACTCTACAACATGGAAAATACTGAATGTCTGATCCAAAGCATGTTGAAATGTATGCAAATCACTATCATGGGCTTTGGATCAAGTCCTAAGTAAACTAATTCTTGGATTGTCACCTCTGGTCATAATGACCCTTTGTCCTGCCTTTTTAATGAAAAATCATTATGTTATTAAAAACCTTATGTAATTTCTGGCATTAGGCATCATATGTGAGGTGTAATCTTAGAAATGCTCTAGCTAGTTTCTTGGGTTGTGTAACAAATAATTATGGAATCTCGCTGAGTCTTGCTTTTTTATTTTACAGCTCCAGGTTCTTACCCCCAGTAGCTTTACATGTTTGTTAATATTTAAGCTATCTTGTAGCTTGGGTAATTTGTAATAAGTTTTGTTTGGGTTTTTTTGGGGTGCTTTTTTTTCTTTTCTTTTTTTAAGTTTGTTTTCTTGTTATTGAAGCTAATGTTAAACAAAGTAGTTGTTGGGGGGAAAGGGGAAAGGTGCGATGGATGTTTTGTTCTTCTGAAAGTGTTTTTCCTTGTTTTAATAACTTTTGGCTGATACACAAACACAAATATGAAATAGAAAGCTTTTCCAAAGCCTTACTTGTTTGCTTCTCTACCTAATCAGGAACATGCAGAACTGTTCATCCCAGCAGATTGTGCAGTGGGGGGCATGCAGGTTTGCCATGAAGAATACTTTTGTATAAAATACAGGGCACTCTTAAAGATGGTGGGTTTGCCTACTAAGAATAAAGATCTAGACAAGGCCTATTGAAACAAACAAGATCTTCTGACTACAGAAAATATCCAGGCCTGTAGAAAGGACCCAAGGAATTTGGCCAACCTTTGCTGTGAAAAAGGTGGACAAGATATCTCCTGTTCCTGATGGTTTTGCCCCATTCTATTAAACCATGAAGTCTTTATTTGCCAGCTCTAGTTAAGAAATAAGAATTTTCTAGTTATATATATAATCAAGACATCTGTGTTCTGTCTTCAGGGTCAGGAGAACAGATCAAAATCGAAACTTCATCTGTAAAACTGGAGTTAGTCTTTGGCAGGCCAGGGTTTCTGCTTATAGAGGTGGTAGGTGAGCCTTCAAGAATGGAATGTACAACTATGAAAGACCATGGTATGGGTGGTGTGGTGGAAGATCACCTGGAGGGGTTTCAAGCATGACTTATTGTTAACCTCACCCTGCTCCACAAACTTTCATGGTCTTCAGGGCGACCCAGATAGTGTGTGCTGCAAAATCTACAAAATCCCGTCCTGCAAAATCTACACAGTCTCATGCTGCTTAAAGACAAAGGGACAGAGCTGCATATCTAATACTGATGACATACATAGGTCCAAGCTTACCAACCAAAGCTGGAGGATGTCTGGCTTTCTGATATATAGCAAGTTTAAAGGTGAAAAAAAGCTTCAGGTAGGCTCTGAAACAACACTTACCACACAGGAGTACTGCTTTGATTTTTCTGTTGAAAACTAAAGGTCTATATGGAGTTGCAATTGGAAAAAAACAGTAGCAACAAGTAAAGATAATTTGTTCATGACTACCAGTTCACTTGTATTTGGATGATATGGTAGACTCAGCTCTGAAATCCTGCATGTGGTTGTACACCCTTGTACATTTCCCACCACCACTACATCTCAAAACAACTGTGCCCTGGGGGGCATCAGTCGTTGCCAGCTTGTCAAGGGAGGTGGTTGTCCTGCTCTGCTCCAAACTAGGGTGGCCTCACCTTGAATATTGTGTGCAGTTTTGGGCACTGCAATATAAGAACAATATTAAGCTGTTAGAGAGTGTCCAAAGGAGGGCAGTGAAGGTGATGAAGGGCCTTGAGGGGAAGTTATATGAGAAGCTGCTGAGGGCACTTGGTGTGTTCAGCCTGGAGAAGAACAGACTGAGGGGACACCTCATCACAGTCTTCAGCTTCCTTGGGAGGGGAAGAAGAGGAGCAGGCACTGATCTCTTCTCTGTGGTGACCAGTGACAGGACCCAAGGCAATGGCCTGAAGTTGTGTCAGGGGAGGTTTGGGTTAGATGTCAGAAAAAGGTTCTTCACCCAGAAAGTGGTTGGGCACTGGCACAGGTTTCCCCAGGGCAGTGGTCACAGCACCAAGCCTGAGAGAGCTCAAGAAGTGTTTGCATGATACTCTCAGGCACATGGTGTGACTCTTGGGCAGGGCTAAGAGTTGGACTTCATGATCCTTGTGGGTCCCTTCCAACTCAGCATATTCTGTGAAACAAGATACAGTAAAGACAGAACAGGTTCACAAGTACAATCAAGATGAGGAACGAATTTATTACAACTCTTCAAGAGTTTTCTCATAAGGGCATTTAACACAGGCCTCAAGTTGTGATAGAATTGTTTAGGGGAATGGTTGCAAATCTCTCCCAGATGACAACTGTTGATCCTGTGGTCTGTTATCAGGTGGTATTTTCAGGGCAAAATAGCAAGAGATGCTTCTTCATGTGAAACAAATCTGACTATGAAATTGAACTGAAAAAGCTGGCATGGGCTCAAAAAAGTGACAGAACAAACTTGTGAAAGAAAAGTTCTACAGGGCTATTAAGCACAAAGATCCTGTCTTGACTCAGGAATATCCTAATCTTCATGCAGGATTAGGAAATACTCCTAAACTATGGAGAATAGTTGTACTAGAGACAGGACCTTGGACTAACCAAGCCTGTGCTTTGACATAGATCAAATGGCTTTTTATATTGAACATATGTGAAGGTATTTGGGAATCACATGGCTTCCTATGAAAAGATGCATAACAATTCTAACAATCTACCTTGGTGTTTCTCATTACATTTTCCACCAATTACAGGCCAGTTGGAATGATCTACACAGACTGAATGTAAATTTTCCCTTTAAATAAGATGTATTTGAGCTGCATGCCATGTGCTGGAGTTCTCTTGGACAGAGATGCCAGGGAAGAGGTAATTTGTCTGGCAGGACATGCTGGTCCTAGTCTAGCAAACCTGTTTGCCCTGCTTGGGTCTTTCAGCATCCCATACAGGTACAGTCTGGGAGATGTTGCTAGAGCTCACAGGCTGAAATGAAACACATGGGACCCTGGGGTGCTGAACAGCACAATGACCTGTGCCACTCATGGTGCAGGTGCATGCTCTGTCCGGAAAGAGACATTCCCTTGCTTTCCCACATCAAAAGGATGGATTCCTTCTTTGTAGCCTGGGCTTTTCTCTGATTGCAGAATAAGAAACTGGCTCTACAAGTCTTTTTCCATACAAAACCTTTGTTTTTTTCATGGTCCCATTTGCATCAGTGAAACTCAGAGGTTTAGGATCTAATTTTTTGTAGCTATGAGCCCTGTGTTCATAGTTCAAATGTGACCAAACTTAACCCGTATTGTGTCATATTATGTGGCTTTTAACCAAGACAAACTTGTTTTTTCAGTGAATGCAAAGAGGTATTTATTTGTGCAGCCATAAACCCATGATATTCATGTTTTTTTTGTCATGTAAGTGGTTTTATGAGTTGTCAAACAGAGTCTTTCATTTGTAGATAAAATTATGATACATTATTCAGATTGTTTGTATTGATGGGCCCTTTGCTATTACTTTCATCAGATGATATTTGTCAAAATGTTGGTGGGTTTTTTTCTCCTTATTTTCTGGGGAGTAACTAAGTAAAGCAGGTATTGGAGTAAATAAAGCAAATGAAAAGCAGCACTGTTTGTCAGTGTTGCTCAGGTCTCTGAAAAATAAATCAAATGAAAGGTGAAATGGGAATAATTTTAAATAGGATTTTCCCCTCCCTCCTAATTAAAAATATTATTCTGGACCTGTTTTCCCTATTATTCTATCTTAATGGAAAAAAAAATCTGAATTCTACTTAAATACTAAGTCTTTCTCTATGTTCAGTCTGTAGAACTAGTAGAGTTAGGAGAGAAAGCCTTATGCAAATAGGGTCACCAGTTAAACTTCTCTACTAGTCTGTACATACACCTGAACTCACACATTTCTGTTTTCAACCTGATTTGGATGATTTACACTATATAGTTATCACGTATCAGTGTAACTGGAACAGTAGTTGAGTTGATAGAAAATGATGATAACATATCTTGCTTTGATGGGCAGAAGGGAGCCCTCAGGGCAGTATGCTCAAAGCTGCACATGGTGATGAGTGTTTAGGCTGGAAACTTAACAAACCTCTTGACTTCTGACTGATACAGTGTCAGGCAGAGCTGCAGCAAGGCCTTCAGGAGACTAAGTTGTTCCCTTCTCCTTTCTCTGACTCCTTCCAGTTTCTGCTGTGTTTGGTAGTTGGTTGTCCTGAGATGCAGGAGTTGTTGTAGGGCTGGGGCAAAGCTGGTATCTCTGCAGGCATTCTGTGGTAGCCCTGGCTAGAAGGACATGAATCCATGACTCTGGGCCTCAGGATTGTTTCCAAGGTCTCAGTCCTCATATATGAACGAGCAACTTTCGTCTATTTAGCTAAAGAATGATGAGTCCCTGCCCATTGGTGTCTGACTAACTCCTCCCTATCATGACTTTCTCTGAAAGAATGAGTGTGTATTTTGAAGGCTTAGGGATTTTTGTTCTGCTCATTAAGGATGTGTGCCCTTGGAAGACCTGGTCTGTCACATCTTCCAGGTGTTACTCATTGATTTCGCCTCCCATTGGAGTCAAAGTGCTTCTTTTACTCATGGTAAAGACAGCATTGCATGGACTTCTGGGTGGCATTGTATGGTGTGGAGACTTTTTCTTACCGGTTTAGGGCAAAACTTTGCAGAGTCTGTGGGATGGGCTGTTAATGCACAAAAGTAGGCATGTTGTTTAACTTATTATCTGTGGCATGCTGAGAACCTCAGAAAAAACTGGATGCAGCCTGGCCCATGGTGAGCTCAGCACCTCGAAATCACATTGGTTCCTCACAACCCACTGCAGTTGTGGCCTCAAGGTTTTTTGCAAGCAGATGAAAATCCAGGAAAACAGTTACTATGCAACTAACCAGCCTGCTTAGCATCTTAAGATCTCAAATTTGGCTCTTATAAAGTGAGTTTAAAGAAATGCAGCAGAAAAAAATACAAAACCATAAAACAAATTATCAGATGAAAATGAGTTCTATTATTTTTTTGGCTTTATGTCAAAATGAGTCTCTTGCTCAAAATAAAGCTTGATGTTAGTGTTTGAGCCTTCTAATTTGAACACTTATTTGGCCTTTTAATAATGCAGGGGACACAAATATACCCTTTCTTGACTCTGGTTGCTCAATTTGGCTGGGGCTTCCCATTGCCTTCTTTCCCAGACTATTTATAGAATAGCAATTAAGATTAATGTATAGCTGCTCACTTGTAGTTCCTGGCTCAGCTGGGTTTTGAACCACTCCCAACAAGAGCTTAATGACTGAGATATTTAGTGTCCATGAGAACTCCTGCTGAAATCAGCTGGAACTGTCATGTAGATATGTGTATATCTTGAAAACAAATTGGTTTTTTTTTTTTTTTTTTTTTGCTTTACGAGATTTTGATTAGTTTGCCTTACCTTTTTTTTTTTTTCCCCCCAGGAGTGGTATTTTCTCACATTTGTAACCTAATTTCTTATTAAATTGTAATTGAATGTAGTAATTTGTATTGACTATACCTTATTCTATATGTGGAGCAGGCAATTGAGCCACTAAACTTTGTGGTATCTTTTATGTATGTGGCATTTTCTATTGAAAACTCACAGGATTTGCTCTCTGCACTGCATGGGCTTAGATTTTGGCCAAATTTGGCTTTGAAGACTTGTGATTAATTTTTTTAGTCCCAGTATTAATCTTTGTTTCTCTGTCTTTCTGAATTATGTGGCATTACATATTAGTGTAAATATATGGCATTATACATTGCCTGTATTATCAATCTTCCCC
This sequence comes from Acropternis orthonyx, assembly GCA_035583155.1. Lineage (NCBI taxonomy): Eukaryota > Metazoa > Chordata > Aves > Passeriformes > Rhinocryptidae > Acropternis > Acropternis orthonyx. The sequence goes on along the minus strand of JAWWEU010000081.1, from coordinate 67,959,112 downwards.
AGATGGCATGAGAAGTCAGGCTTTGCCCATATGCCTGTTAAAGAGTTGTGAGCACAGTTTCAAAGAAAGGAGAAAACAAATTGCAATTTTGGCTTGTTTTGCAAAGATCTAGTCACCCACAAAGATATGTGCTCAATATCTTTTGACAGAGTGCAAAAGCAATGGAGTGTAATGTAGTGGATTGTCCCAGCACTTCTTTGAATCCCTTCTCTTAGTAAACTGTATTCGGTGTACTTCACCAGTAATACCACATGTCTTTTGCTTAGGTCTCTCCTGAGAAAGATTAACATGATGCAACAGAAGCAAACAAAGTACAAATAAGGACCCACCCACCTCAGCAGTTTCTCCCTTCAAACTGTCTCTGCTCAAGCACCTCCTTACTTTGCCTCCCACAGCACCAACCCTCTAAAAATCGTCTAGACAACCCTTAAATACTACTGTAAACACACACTGCCACCTATTCCTAGGTAGCTCCCACCCAGTACTTTGGCATTCTCCCCTGGCATTCAACAGGAGATCCATACACCTGTAGCCATCTAAATTCTGCTCTGCAAAGTACGAGAGAGCAACACCTTGCATTCAGGCAGGTTTTGCTTCAAGCCCTGCAGCTGCAGGGTAGTTTGCAGTAAAATAAAATTTGGAGAATGCTATTCTTCCATTGCCTAAACATCATAATTTAAATTACTCATCACAAGAAATTTGTCATATTCAGTGTTCTTTGAGAACTTCTTGGAGAAGACTGCATTGACTATCAGTTAAAGACAGTGCCTCAATTAACAGGATACATAATTTATATAATAATCATGTGTTACTATAATTTTGGTCTAAATCGCACACAGGGAATTTCATTCAGTTTTACATGTAGAAATGACTGTGAAGGGAAACAGTGTGTGCAAAGCATTAATTATTGCCTAAGTTTGTTATGGTACTCAAACTGAACTAATCTTTGCTTAACAATATTCTCTATGGTATCTTCAAGAGCTTTTTATTATTATTATTAATGAGCCTAACTTAAAGTGCCTGAATAGGAGATGCTGGATTGAAGGGACCTAAGTGTGTTAAAACAAAAGTGTATTTCCCCCTTGGCTTCTGCTTTATAAAATGGAAAATGCTAGTGGTATGTTTAGAGCATTGTGCTTTAACATGAGATAAACTCAACACTGATTACTATCTTCTTTTCCTGTGCACTGTTCCATCGTTCTGTATCTTCAAAGCATAATTAGTTGGGATAACGTGCCTTGACCTGGATGTTTTACTTCACAATTAGAATCAAGAAGGTGTTGGTGAGATTGTTTCATGTAATTGGAATGAGCCACTCTCTTCAATTTGGTGTATAGATAAGAGTCAATACAGCCTTTGAGACAATAGCAAACAATAGATTATCCCCCTGTCTCTTTGCTGGAGGCCTGTGATTGTCATTCTCTTTCACGCAGCGGATGGCAGTAATCTGAATTTTCATTCAGGCTGAAAAAAATATGACAGTCAGTACCCCAGGTTGTCATTGCACAGGCTGTAATGAACTTTGATGTATTTTATTATATAAAAGGAACTTCAGTCTTTTGCTGTGGAAAGAACCTTTTTAGAATAAATATTCTTAGTAAATCTTCCAGGCAATTTCACAAAGGAGCTCCTTTAGGTGAAGAGAACACCTTTCAGTTGTGGTAACTCCCAGACTGGACAGAAACTGATCAGAATTCCCCCACTGTATATAATTAGAGTCTGTTGCTAGTGTTCCATTCTACAGATTAACTTTGGATAATGATAGAAGGACTTTTAAAAAATAAATTCTTTTTCACCTTTTTTTTATATATGCAAGGCATGCTTGAATGCACACACACACATGTATTATCTATTATCAAGTCTTTTAATACAGGTCACAAGAGTGATTTTAGAACATAGGAATTTGCTCTCTTTCTCTGTAGCTATGACAATCTATGAAGAATATAGTTTCAAAAATATTTCTGTGTTATTTAAAGTCTGTAGCGGGAAAGCTACTTCTGCACTCTGTTAGCAGACACATTACTGCCAATCATATGTAAATAGGGCAAACTAATATCAGACATAAAAATCTGCAAAATTAACTACTGCTGAAAATACCTACAAAATGCTCATTTTATTCAGTTTTGGTTTTTATCTTTGGGTTGAAGACTGTAGCACAGGTATTAGCAGTAGCTGTAGTGTCAGTAGTGTGCTGGTGTGCTTCTGATCCTCGAACAGTGAGCTGAAATGACTTGCTCATCTTGTAAGAAGGTGTAAATAATAAATTGGTTTACAGGCTTTTGGGCTTTGTACTCCTGTGTGTGTTACTCTGGATAAAACAGCTCTCACATTTGAAGGGCAAATTTCTTCCTGATCTTGTTCAAGCTCACTAATTATTGGGTTACAGCTAGCTCGACAGGAGATGGACAGGAGTGGATGCATTGCCATCTTCTGCTTCCCAGCTGGAAGACTAGCAGTAGAAGAGGGAGCCATGGCAACAGCAAGGCTCTTGTGTATATGCAAATTCCTACAACTCTTTGAAGTAGCAAAATTGTTGCTGAAGTTGTCTAGGCAGAGGTGAATGCTACAATGTAGCTGAGTCCCACCAGCTCTTTCCTGGGACGTGGATGTGGGTGGGTGACATGGATCTGGCGCTCCTGGGACTGAAGCCCAAATTCAAACCACCATTGACATCAGTATATTCTCATGTATGGTGTCTTTTACCTGCTTTGCAATATTGGGGGATAAAACAATGGTGTTGGAGCTAATTAAAAGATACAGAAAGTAGACTAGTCTGTTTTGTTCAGACACATAACAAACCAATTAGTTTAGCTACTTTGGAGCTGAAGCACTGTACTGACCAAAATGGAACAGAATACATTTCCAGGGTACATTTACTTTATTCTGTTTTTATTCTCAGCTAGTGAGACTCGCTGAAGACACCATATGAAGGGCTTATATGTTTTGTTTGCTTTATTGTTTTTATGTAGGCTTAGAAATATTTATTTCTGAAATATTTCTACGCTTTCTTTGGTTGAATTTCACTTTGAAGTAAATCTTATAAAATTTCCTCATGTAGTTTAAATTTTTTTCTATACTTTTCTGATTGTTATGGGTTTAAGGTTTCAGAATTTTTCCCTTTCCCTCACCTGCCTGGACTGGGAGTGAAGCCTGGAGCAGAG
>JAWWEU010000081.1:67819159-67945139 GCA_035583155.1 Acropternis orthonyx | reverse complement strand
GAACCGCCGGGGGACGCAGCGCTCGCTCCGGCCGCATCCTGCGGCACTTGCGGCGGGGCGGCGGCGGCGGGGCGGGCGGGCTGCGGCGGCGGGGCGGCGCGGCTGAGGCGCTTGCGGCGGCGGCGGAAGACGCCGTCGGCGAAGGTGTATTCGCTGCTGGGGTTGAGCATCCAGTAGTTGTCCTTGCCCCAGGGCCGCGCCGGGTCGCGCAGCACCTTGACGAAGCAGTCGTTGAGGGAGAGGTTGTGGCGCACCGAGTTGCGCCAGCCGGTGTAGGCGCCGCGGAAGAAGGGGAAGCGGCTCATCAGGTAGTCATTGATCTCGGCCAGGGTCAGGCGGCCGCCGGCCGAGTCGCGGATGGCCATAGCGATCAGTGCGATGTAGGAGTAGGGCGGTTTCGGCCGCCGCGTGTAGGGTTTCCCCTTGGTGCTCTCGGCCGGCGGCGCTGGCGGCTGCGGGGTCGGGGGCGGCAGGGGAGGATGCCCCGGCCGCCCGACCCGGCCGCCCGGGCTGTTGGCTGCGCAGTCGCCGTCCGAGCCCAACTCGCTCTCAGCCGGCGCCGGGGAGAGCGAGCCGCTGCCTTCCTGGTCGCTGCCGGAGCTCAGCTTGTCCTCATAGTGCTGCGAGAACACCTCCAGCTTCATGGCGGCCTCCCTAACACACCGCGACTCCGCCGTGCGGGCGCGACCCCCCGCCCCTCGGCGCGGCCTCGGAGGAGGCGGAGAGGCGACCCAGGGGCTTTCTGCCCCCGCGCTGGCTTGGACAGCTCCGCGGCGGCCGGCAAGGAGGGCAGGGCAGCGGGGCTCCGCGCCCGCCTCAGCCAGCCGGCCCGGGGACGCTGGCAGGAAGGCTGGCCCCTTCCCGGTCGGTGGGCACCCGAAGACGGGCGGTGATGCCTTGCCGCCCGATTCCTCCGGCTTCCACCTCCTTCTCCCCCAGCGGGGCGCTCGCTCGTCTTTCGCCCCCCCCCCCCACCTTTTTTCTTTTTTTGTCCTTCTCGCTCTTTACTCTCGCTGTTCCATGGGGGCCGAATAAGAAGGGCGAGGTGGCACCCGTGGAGCCGGAGCGAGAGGACGGGCGGGCGGCTGCCGGAGCCGGGTCTTGTCCGCGTCCGCCCGATCCCGGTCCTTGTCGGGGGCGCTGCCGCTGTTACCGTTCGGCGTTCCCTGGGCGCGGGGAGAAGCTCTCGAGGGCTGTCGGGGTTACTCCGCTCTCTCCGGGCTCGACCCGCGTCAGTGCCGGGGCGCCGGGCTGGCTCCTCGCTGCGACGCGGGCAGCAGCCGGGTTATTAGGGTTATTAGTGTTATTGTCATTATCTCTCCCTTCCCCTGTGGTTCTGTGTCTCTCCACCACTTTCAGACCAGCCCATTATAACGCCGGCGAGAGGCGGAGCCAGGACGCAGATCTGAAAGGGTGTTGGGTGGAGAAGCAAGGTAGCAAAGGTGGGTATGCGCTAATAAGCCGTATCAGAGCCATAATTAGCAAAGATGACAGCGAGGTCTTGTTGGAAAGTTATTTTACGAAACTTGTTTGTATTTTCTCCTGCCAGGTCCCTCCCCTTCCCGGGTATTTCGAACGAAGCCGCAGTTCGGAGCGACTTCGCAGAGCCAGCCCGCCTCCCAGGTGTAAAATGCAGAATGACTTATAGGTGGCAGAGCTGAACCTGTTACGTGCAGTGATTTATTTTAATAGCGCCGTATAAAGCAACAACTTGTAATATGACAGCTCAACAACCTGTTGGAAAATAATACATGGCTTCGCAGTTGTGAATTCCTAATGATTTATGTAGCCTGACAAAATCGTTTCAGTCCTGATCCCTCTTTCCTTCTGTCATAAGCATACCTGGTGCAGAGGTAGAATGGGAACAGGTAGGCAATGCTTTGGGGTTTTTCTACAAGAGATTTAGTCAAAACCTTAACCTTAGTTTTAGGTGTGTTACGGTGCATATTAGTAGCGTTGCTTGATCTCTTCTGAATTGTGTGTTTGGAACCTCTCTCTTACAACTGTCACTCTCCAGTAAAATCTTTTATTGTGTGGGGTTCTTTGTCTCTTTTTTTTGTAGTAACTTTTTTTTTTTTTAAACGCTGTGGATCTATAAATTTTCCATAAAAACCTGAGACAAAAAGCATTCTGTAATTTTACTCAGACACTTTTCTTTCTTGAAAAATTAGTTGTTGTTTCTGGGTTTGTTTTTAGGTTTAAGTTGTCAGGGTCTTGCCTTCCTTCAGTCTTTTCTTCTTCAACATTACGCTAGACAGAACAACTCAATGAAGAGAGCTATATGGCAGTAGCTTCCCTGAAAACTCCCGGTTCTGCTCACTGTTCTGAGTCAATTGCAAAACATCATTTGACTTCACTGGGCAGTAGCACTAGCATCTGCAAAACAATAACAAAAACATCAGCAGAAATCTAGTGTGGCACTTATGCTTTATTTCTCATATGTACACTTTGAATTCTGTGCCCTGGAGTAAGAGTTGGATTGCTCCATATTTTCCAAAAGTAGTCTTTCCAAATATGACCTTATTTTAGAATAAATACGTGATGCAGAGTCACTCTGCTTAGGACAATGCCGTTGTGGTCTGGCTCTCAAGAAGTGTTGAAGCTGAAGATGAAAAAAGGCAGGTTTAAGAGGCTAAGAGGAGAAACAAACAGTGCTACTTTCTATTTCAATCTCTCTTGAACACAATATATGTTCCCACACACACCTGCATTTTGTTTCAAAGCTTTGCCATTTTTTCAGTCTGTGTGAGTCTGACATGGTAAATACTGAACAGTGAGAGGTTTTTCTGTTCTGGCTGCACTCTTGACAACTTTAATAGTAATAACACATTTGATGTCTTGCTATTCTCACTAAAGCTGTATCAGTTCAGAAAAGCACCCAATTCAGAAAGACAAAAATAAGAGGAGGGAGACCTCTCTTGGTTCCTTGTTGTTGTTGTCTCCATATAATGTAAACCAAAATCTTTCAGTGGATTGTTGTCTTAGCTGTAGGTGCCAATGTTTGTGTTTAAGGGTATGGGAAAAAGGTATCATTCCTTCCAAAACTCCTATTTTCTAAGATGATGCCAAAGGCAAGGGTAGGTTTTTTCCTCTTCCTGCTTTTGTTGTAAACAGCACTGAAGTAGCAAAGATTTGCTAGCTTGCCTTTGATGTTTATTTTATTACCGTTCCACTATTTGTGTGGAAAATGTACACATTGTCTCTTATCTTTATTCAAAGAACTTAAAAAGTCATTCAAATGCTGTAGGTAAACACGTCAGATATAACAGAAGCTTTTCACAGCCATACTTCAAGACTAGGAGTGGATGGCAAAGCTGTTTTTGCAAGATTGAAGAGGGGACAGAAGCTTGTACTCAAAATAATACAAAGATAGCTATTAATGATTGGGAGGAGTGAACCTTTCTAAGATCAGCACAGATTCTTGTGGCTCAAGGCCTCTTTGGTATCTCTGAGCCAGTGCATGTTGTAAACTGTTCCTTGAAATCTGTGGTGGCTCTCACCTGAGAAAACATGAAGATGCTTGAGAAAGGGCTGTACATGGTTTAAATAGAGCCTTCTTGGTATGAGTGTGAGCAGCGTCAAGCCCATTGCCGTTGCTGCCCATGAAACAACGATCAAAGTTGTAAGAACTGGTGAAATAGGTCCAACTACTGTCTCTCACCACTGAGAGATACGTAACCTCAAGTCTTTTCCTGCTATAGTTTTTTAAAAGGCACAGGATCGCCTTCAGGTTTATAAAGATTAACACAATCATCGGAAAAACTGATACTGTTAAGTAAACTTCACATCAAAAGCACTTTGATGTGCTGTATAATAGCAAAGCCAAATACCCCACCCCCATCACCCCAAGAAAAACCTCCCAAAACCTCCAGTGAAGCAATGTAAAAAAAAACTAATTCTTTGTTCTGAAATGAAATGTCTCTTCCTTTTTAGATCAGCAGAGCAGGACTTTTTGATGTGTGACCCCCTCTTTTCCTACCCAAAACAGTACTCAGTCAAAGACAAATGCAGAAACGTGAATGGTTGCTTGAAAATCACATGCTCAGCTTTGCTTCCCGTTTTTTGTAGTATTTGACTCACTGAATTCAGAAGTAGTGAAAGTGTGCCAATGGGTATTTGGAGATAAGGTAGCGTAGTCTTTTGCAGTTTGCTCAAGCTAGGAATTATAGAAATATTCCTTACTAAATGTAGCAAAATGCTACACTTGCTGCTGGTTGTGGGTATATTTTTGGTTGACTGAGTTATGTTGTCTCCATGGCATTTTGAATCATGGAGACATGGGTTTTTCAGTTCAGCAAACGTCATACAAAAGTGTGACTTGCTTTTTAATTTTTTTAAAAAAATATATTTTAGATTCTTTTCACCCAGTCCTTTCTTACCATCTTTTCTGCCTTCTGTCTCTCCAGACTTCTGACTAGATTAGAGAGGGTTTCCAAATAAGATTGTATGGGCACGGCAGGTCAATAAAACTCTCTGTGATGACTGGGAAGGTCCTACAGTTGGTGGTATGCAAGCTTACTTGTGCATTTGAGATGTCCAACACACCAGCTGGGCAAAGTGCTTCATCATCTCTTCTCCTCTTCCTGTGGCAAAGCTGCAGGAGTGTACTGCCTTGCCAGGAATGATGAAATTGGACAATGCAATACACTACATGAGCAACAATAGACCAGTTCAAAGAGCTCACTTTGGATGGGCTGCTCACAGCAGGAGATGTGCCTAGCATGCATAAATGAACTACAGCGTCTGAGAAGGTTGGTTAATTGCACTATGTATATTTTTATAGTTGAAGGAAATCCAGCTAGAGACTGAGCTGTAACTAAGCAGGTTCGTGGAAATTCCTTTAGACCTTGAGAGGAAGAGTTTGATCACTGAAGCAGAATGTATGTCTGTGTGAATTCCCTCATTGGGAAAGATTGGCACTTTTTCATAAGGACAGCCATTCCCTGTGGGCAGAGATTTTCTCATGTCTTTGGCAGGTACTAAGAACTGAATTTACAATGGGGAGTTCCATTTCAACTTTGTTTCATGCCGTCTTCATTTTCTTGGGAGCCGTTGCTCAGAATAAAATTTTCCCATGGTGAGAGGTTGGTATCACTTCCTCTCTGTGTGTACTTCATGTTCCATTAAAAAACTGCATCTAAGCAATTTTTCTTTTTCTCCAGAGTCCTGGATTGTGACAGAATGGGCAGGGACAGATTTTCACCCATGAAGACAGTGACTTTATTGGTCTTCATACTAATTCTTAGTGCTGGAAAAGTAACTCCAGGTTCCTACACTATCTTTTTCACCCAGAGATCCCAGAGCTCTCACATTTTACAGGCATTGAGGAGTGAAGGGGAGTACTGCTGAAAATGTTTTGGTAAGTCAGTTGTCATCCTGGTGCTAGGACTGAGCTCTTTGGAACCCTTATTCTGTGCTGTGTCCACTGAGGTATCCACCACAAGGCCTCCTTGGAAAGTGTTGTACCATGTGGCAAGGAGCTGTCAAAATGGAGATTTTTCTGTGCCAAGACTCATAATTTATGGCTAATTCTCTCTTTTTCCCAGTGCTATGTTGGGCCTCAGGGGCTTAAATGGGGCTCCACACTGGCATAAGATGAACCTCTCTGGAATATATTGAAGGTTTGCAGTCTGAGAAAGTACATGACATAAAAGAGTGCAGGGTGAGGTTAAATCAACACAGTATTTACAACATATTTTGTGATGACTTAATTTGATAACTGTCGCCATAGGCTTTTCTTGTAGCTGATTACCTGGTTTCATGTAACTGCACCAAGAAAGAGAAAATCCATATGGTGTTGGATTCATAGGTCTATAGACATGTGGATCTCTTCAAGATTTTTCTTACAGTAAGAAAGAAATTGGTATTGGAAGGCAGCACACGTATTGATAAGTCTGGATGTAATTGTCAGGACAGAATTGCTTGCAAAGAGACAGACTCCACCGCAATTGGAAGTTTTGCTGTGTTATGTTTGTTGTGAAGTTGTGATGCAGAAACCATTTGGTGAAATTCTGTGGCTCTCTGCCGGGAATAGTGAATGTTTTTTGCTACTGGTGCCAAACAAACTTAAAAAGAAACCATCATAGCTTGTTGTTGTTGGTGCCAGACCAAATATCTGCTGGCGCCAAACTTGGTATTGATGCCAAAGGCTTGCTATCACTGGCCCGTGATATGAGGAAACACCAGCTGAGCTGTTACAATAGCCTCTTACTGCCTTCAAGTCCATGCACCGATGGTGTAAAGTGAACAACTTCATAAGAGAAGTACAGCAAAATTAACTGAGAGATGAAGGGCTTTGAATATGTAAGGGAGAGTCATTGACCTTTGCTAGCCCTTTCTGGAGTACACCTAAGCCAGCTCAAAACCACATATATTTCACATGGGTAAACAGTGACTAGAGATATGAAGGATATGTTTCAATTCAACTAAGTTAAGTAACTATTTATAGCACTGCGGAACAACAAATTAATCAGCTTGCCAATAATATTCCAGTTGAACAGCAATAATTATTTAACGTTCTTACTTCTGGGGTGGATTTCTTTTGTTGTTTCTTTGTTTTCAAAAAGCTATTTCTGGGTGGAGTCCCATGATTTATATAAGCATTAACCAAATCCCTAAATAAATAATGGTATAAAAGTCTTCTTGATTTTCTTTTTTCCAAGAAAGACCAAGTCAACTGCCTTGTAATGGGGCTATTTGGGAGCAGGCTGCTGACAGCCAGACCTTCCTGCGTCAGGCAGGATTTGGCAGTGTTGCCCCCAAATTACATCTCTCTTGTGCATCTTCTGTCCCCCATTTTCTGTCTTCCATCTTTCTTCCCTGCAACCCCCTAGGCAGCTCTAGAACATCATTGGTATCTTTGAAAATCTGGTCCATTTTACTGCTTGCTTACTCCTGGAACATGTAGCATAGTTGCAGAGCACAGTCATTACAGTACCTCAGGTGATGTGGGATGGGGATTTATATTCTGTGTTCCAGAAATTGGGTATGTTTTCAGCACCTTTCAGATGTCAAAGAAATTCAATAAAATCTTGGGAAGCTGGTTCTTCAGTCACTGCATATCTAACAAAATCATTAGTTTGTCGAGTTGCTTGCACTGTGTATCTGATTTCCAGCTCCTAGGTGAGTTCTTAAGGGATTAGCCGAGTTTCAGGCTCTTGAAGGTGTGAATAAACATCCTGTTGGCTCACACCCATGAAATTTCTCCCCTGAAGATGTCAAAGTGCTTTGTGCAGAATGCTGCTGTTTTGGTTCTGTAAGTAAAGGTTTTGAATGTCTTGGCCAAACTTGCATGATCTAAGATGGGAGTAGGACATGGGTTTCCTAATTCCACCGCTACTGCTCTACCCACTAACCCTGTTATTTCCCTGAACCTTTACATATACTTAACTAGATTAATAATTAACCTCCAAGTGGGGCACTTTGAAGCAAATGTAAAATAAAACCAAACACTTGTCATGGTTTTTAGTCATACCAGATTTGCAAGTAGGGTGTGTTTAAATGATGCAGGTAGATAAAGTCTTGTTAACTTAGATTAGAGTAAAAGTCAGTGCCTTATCAAAGCAGGTGACTAATTAGGAAAACTATTACCTTTTGGAAAAGAAACAGTTGAACTATCACTCAAAATTATTGCAACTAATTGAACAGTACTAGTATTTGTGCTGAATAAAGGCTCGTGCTACGGCTGATAAAGGAGAAAGACGGAGAGCTTTTCCCAGGAATTGCTGGTGGGTTTTTTTTTTGTTTTTGTTTTTTTTTTTTTTTTTTTTGCTTTTTTTTTTGATAATTTTGCTTTTAGAAAGTTAACAGTACTTGTTATCACTGGGTAAACATGGGGAAGGGAGGAGAGTCCTGTGAGTCATCAGGGAGCCAAACTTACAGAATTTGAGTGAAGAGCTGGAGCATTTGTATTAAATACACTGCCTTGGGTCTCTTCAGCTTACCAAGCTAATAGAACAGCAAAGGGCTTGTAAGTGGTTTGAAATGATGCAGTGAATCCCAGGTCTGTAATAACAGACACTGGGCATTTCAGAACCTGCAAGGGTGGAAACACTAGGGCAAATTCATGGTGTGAAAAGAAAGATTACGATCAGACTGTATTTATGTTCAGACAGATACCTGCAATTGTGAAGAATCATTAAATAACTGTTAACCACACCTGCACAGAGCCTCTGGCAATGCTGGCTTATACAGAATCTCAAGAACTGCCATGTGCCTGACATCATACCTTTGCAAGGAAAGAAAAGTCCTGGGTGTTAGCCCAAGACTGGTAAGTAAAACACAGACTTGCGCCAGTTTAATATCTCTAAGTGATTTTCTGGTGTGTCACACCCAGTACCTTCTGTCCTGTAAATCTGTCACTAGTCCTGATTTTTTTGCTTATGACCAGGTCTTACTAAACATCTCCAAATCTGCTTTAATGCAATGGCTGCTTACTTCTAAGTCACTCAGGACCATAAGGAGGGAGTAAATATGCATGTATATAGGGCATCTAACACAAACAGTGTCTTGACTTCTCTGGGATTGTAATTGCTGCTGTGACACACAGCTGCTTGTTTGGGTTTCTTTTTACATGGATCATTTCCCCTTTTGAAAACATTGGGATATTTTGACATCTTTTCATGGTGGAAATGACATTTTAGAGCCTTTTTATTTTTACTGTAAAAAGTAATTAAATGGAAGCCTATGGGGAAGGGAAGCAAGCAGGGCAAAGGTAGCAGAGAAAAAGGAAAAGGGGACTGGAACAGAGCAGAGATGGAGAGATGGAAATACGGAGAAAGATGAAGTAAACAGCTCCAATTGGGAACACATTACAGTGTAGTTCCTCTTAGACTATAGAATATTTTCAGGATGCACAACAATATCCAATTTGACTGCTTCTGCTGGTGGAATTTTTTTGAGTGCTCACTCTACAGCTTTCCTCAGGCTAGGGAGTTCTCGGGCTTTTCATTTCCCATGGTGCTTTTGGAAGTCACTGTCTTTCATCTGCATTTTTTCTCTTTGGAGTATATTTTTCCTGTCTTTCATGGCTAGGGGTGGTTGAAGAGTGGGGTTTTTTTTGTGGTGGTTTTTAGTTTTGTTTTGTTTTAAATTGAATAAAAATTATAAAGAAATGCAAAAATGAAAGTTGTACATCAGTGTGTAATTCCTGAAAGGGGCTGGGTGCATCAGTTTGATATCTCTTGCTACTTGCAATTTATGTACAAAATATTTCCTCTTTTTATTCCCACTCCCCCCCACCCCTCCATGAAAATCTCTAGTAACTGTGAAGAACATAGGAGACTATGAAACAGAAACAGAGCGTGATTGATGCACAAAGAGATTCAAAGATTTGCAGACTTCAGTTTTCATATCTGAGAAGTGTAAGCTCTGGCACTTGGCGTTAATGGATCAGGCAATGGAGATATTTACTCATCGCTTATGAGAGTCCTTATTCATAATTTGACTTATTTATGCCATAAGGGTTTGGAAGATAATCTATTTTTACTTTCTCTAGCTTGCATGGAATCAATGCCAAGAAACTTAGCAAAGCCCAACATATATTAAAGCATTATTAAGGAGTTATCAAAGTGTTGTGGGAAAAATGGCTCCACCCAATTCTACTTTAAAAACTAGTAATCTCTCTGTAAGTAAATCTTGGTGATTTGGACAGTTTACTTTGAAGGCAGGATGTGATCCCTTGTACCCTCTTACCCCTACTTTGGCCTTTGATTGTATTACCATTAAGGGTTGGCCGCTTGAGGAAGATAGGTGTCGTCAGGTGCAGAGGCAAACCCAATGGGTGGGGCTTTCACTCCAGTGGGCCTGCATTCAAACCTTCAAAACTTTGGCCAGATTCATGACTATTCCCAGCTGAGACTTTAATTAAATGGTGTTGGATATGAGTGTTAAATGTGGAAACTGTATTCTATTATACAAGCTCGTGTTGCTGAAAGAAACAGAGCTGTGCTTCTTGATTGAAGAGACAGAGTTAAGTGAATAATTCGCAACAAATAATTAATCTAAATGTTTCTAAATGATTCTTGCAGAATCTGATTATGGTTGAGAAGGATCCTTATTTATTAATGCCATGGGACTCCCTTTCACAAGGGGAAAGTTTATTTATATAATATGAATGAGTTAAGGCATAGACTTGCAAATCTTCCTGAGTCATCAGACCCAGAAAACATGTCTTTTATATTAAGGTTAATACAATCTTTCAAACAAAAACATTTATGAGTGTACTTTAACTGATGTGTATATGATGACTGACATTCCAAAACCTCTTCTGCACACACCTACGCTGGCATACTTTTATACATAGGAGTAATCCTAATTAATTTGAGAAAATTACTCTTGTTCATGAATCTATTCATTAGTATTTGAAACATCATGGTATGGCAAGTCTTCTAGATACAATCTTGACCTTACACTTAAAGATGCCAACAGTGTCCCATCTGGTCTTTATGGCTACCTTAGCAGTAGTACAAACAGGCCAGCATGCAGTCCTTGCCCCTGAGGGCTTGTGCCCACATGGCTAAATACTCTTCAAGGAAATGGCCTCACCTGTACTGCCTAGAGGCAACTGTCCTTTGTCTGTGCTACCTCCTAAATATAGGTATCTGTATTGCATGAGACAGTACTGGGTTACAGAGGAAAGCCTTTGTCAGGAAGCTTGTTGCTAATTAAATAGTGTGGACAGTCACATGCCAGAGTCCATGTCCTGGCTCTTTATAGTTTGCAAGTGCAAAATGTAGCTTAAATGAATATTTGTGTTCATTTCACGTCTTGAAGTTTTGATAAGGTATTATTGCTCTCATCTGTTCTTTATAGAAGAGTGCAACAGTGTTCTCTTCAGCAGTGTACTTTTGGGGATGTGTTGACTGGGTTTCTGTCCCAGTGATGAAGAGTTTTGCCCGAGAACATTGCAGGAAATCTGTCTTTCTCAGTGTGTTGTGAGTCTTCACCTTCAGAGGTAAGATTTGATGCAGCTTAAATAATATTTTTTTTTATAAACCCCATTCCAATTTGTCACAAGGAAACTATTGGCTAGGGCATTGAAGGGTTGGAAAGTTAGAGCACTAATGAGAGTGCTTGTATTTTGGATAGTGGAGAAGGTTGAGAATTTCAAAGGCAAGAAGAAAATGAAACATATCAACTGAAGACATAGGAGTGAGTTTGCACTGAAAATGTGTACCTTTAACAATTTCTAAATATGTAGATTCTGCTTCACAGATAGTGAGTTGTCAGAGCTGCTGCCTTAAATTTTAAATGCCTGCATATGTTATCACACCAGGGAATTGTCATAATCTCATCCCAAAGCAGGTGCCTGTAGTACATGAAGTGATTTTCACCTTGTAATGCCCTTTTCTGTTAGCTGAAAGGAAGCCTAAGGCTTCCCAGGTGATCACCTGGGATGTATAACAGAGCTCTAAAAGTAAGGTGAATTCAACTCAGTTTGTCTTCTCTTAGGAAGTACCTAAAATGCAGTTGCCCCAGTTTTTAATGTTTGGGACACTTTGCTTATTTATGAAGAAATTGTTTAGTAAGAGGTTATTTATGTAAGATAATTGACTGTGTAAAGACAAGCTACTTTCATCGTTAATCAAACTTCATCCTGAAGTTAAGACAGGATTGAACATAGTGAGCTGTACCAAAACATTGTGTAAGGTGAGAGGAATTACCTCTCAAAATTACCTTGTTTTCCTGCTTAGGAGTCTCACACTGTGTTCCACCTTGAGCATTGCAGTTATTCTCTTCCTTTCCCTGGCTACCACTTGTTTATTGTCCTTCTGATATTTCACATTAGGCTGTTTTGTACCATCTTTCTGTGAAATGCTAGAACATTAGTGCTTGCATTAATGCAAAGGTGAAAAAGGTGAGGAAAAGGTGAGTTAATAAATGGGTTTGTGTGTCCTGATAGTTGCCTTACTTAATCAATACTGGGAAAGATGTCTTTATTGACACTGAGCACTTCCCAAAAGTGTTCTTTCCACCATTAGTGATATGTTGCCTAACAGAGCTAGCTTAAGCTTGCCACACTGAGTTTTGTGTTGTTTGCATTGCATTGGTTGGTTACTTTTTTCTGTTAAATTTTCATGTAACAGTTTAATTAAGCTGTGAATAATAGGATGTGTTATCAGATGGTATGGCATTATTAACTTCAGTGAAGTGTTGTGTGATGAACTAGCTAAAGATCTGGACAATAATTTATACATTCTTCATATTTAACTGTCTGTGCATTTTGGATGAAGATAGCTACCAGCACAAGTGATTGCAATGCTGCTGCTGAAAGAGGTGTGTCTGTTTATGCCAGTGAAGTGTTTGACTGTTGGTATAAATATAATGGCATGGTAATTACTGGTTACAGATACAGTAAAGATCAAACTTTTTTTTTTTTTTTATTCAGAAAGCTTTTATTCTCCTGGAAGCATGTTTCCTATATTTTCATGTAAAGAATGATAGCTAGGAGTATGGTATTTCAGAGTTAGAAAACTGAGTGGAAAAAGTAATGGTTTATTTCTGCAAATATTTTTGTATGTATTAATTGCTCATGAGCTCTGAACAGTATTCTCAGGTGTTCTATTACACAAATTAATCATACTTATTTTGGCCAAAAAGCCAATAAAAACTATAAGAACCCCTTTATAATGCATGTTATGCTCATAATTGCTGTTTGTATAAGAGAAATGGTATGGTTTCTTTCCTGTGGTTAGATAACTTATGGATTAAATTAATCTAATGCATATGTTAATAACAGGGGACATTGTAAATATGCCAGCAATATCTAGTTTTAAAGTTGCTTTTCTTATGTATCTGAAAATTTAAATCTATTCTGATTTCTTAGCAAAGCAAATAAAATGTATTATTGATAGAAATCAAACTGTTCACAAATGCTTTTGGATGGAAGTTGGCTTTCAGAAGCAAATGGTATTCTAAGGTTTTCCTACTCTATTCAGTTCACACTTCTCACTGAAAGGTGTATGCAGTATGACACAGTATGTCTTTGACTTCTCAGCAAAATGTTGCAATTCATATTGGTCAAAGTATGTTGTATTTCAGAGCTATGCATGATTTGTGATTGCACCAATCTCAAATAGGATTCAAGCAATGGGAGCATAAAATGTGTTCAGTGTTTCCATCTCATTCATAATTTTGACTCAGCAGTTCCAGCTGATTATTAACAGTTTCTCCAACCAGCCTAGATTGACTGAGGGAATTCACTTTAATGTAGTGAAGTGTTTTCATTAACCTTGGCCTATGCGAAAGTGGCTTTCTAAATTGCATTCACTGCACCTAGCTTGGTGCCTGTGCTATTGTGTATTGCATTAAGCAACAAAACAAGCAAGAAACAAAGAGGTAAAAAAATATTATTTAAACTGAAAGTGAGGCAGAACTCGTTTAAAAGGAGAATATGGACCATGCTTATTATAGGATTTGCTAATGCTCTTAAGTTCTTTCAGCTAAATTTAATGTATGCAAATAGTTATTTACAAGCAGTTATTATCAACAATACTAATAACTTCAATGGTACTAATAATAGCGATTGGGACTCATTAACTGTTTTAAATTGAATTTTGTAACATTTGCAAGTTTTCTCAGTTTTATGGGAACTAAATAAAATCAGCCCCATTGCTTAACATAAAAATTCATCTCACACAATATGATTCTAGTTTTGGAGACAAGATTTGAAGCGGAATAAAGTGGGGTAAAGAAAAGTTTCTGCTTGTGCCAAGAAAATAGATGGAGGAATAATTCAGTGTAAATATGTTGAGCATGTTTTCTCTGTATGAAACCAAATCATTCTAGTCAAGTGCAAAAGGCTCACTTGAGAGTTTTGTACTGGAAATGCTGGATTTAGATGGTTATAAATAGTGTGGGACAATGCTGTCCTTGTGTTGGTTCTTTTCTGTTTTTTCTGGTTAGAAAATTATTTTATGATCTATAGGAAGGGGGGGGGTTATTTTTTATTATTCTTTCATGGCTGTGAGGGGAAAAAGAAAATAAGAAGAAAAATCTTGACCTCATTATAACAGCAATAGAAGGAAAGTTCATGGGAGCACAGAGAAGGGGATGTCTTAGCTTTTACAATGACCTGTTCAAAATGGTTTAAGGATGGCAATAATCTGCAGATTCCATGGGACCTTGTTCTGTCTGTTTAGGCAGTGAGGTACCATGCATATGAGCCCTATGTAAGGCATAAAAATAAGTGTGAATGATAGCAATGCAGATGATATTGCTGCTTATAAATAATAATTAATGCTAATGAATGTTGTCTCTGTGTGTTGTGGCTTGGATGAAACTCTGGCAGGAATTGGCAGACATGCTGATATGAAATGTCCACCCACAAAGATCTGCTGAAGGAGCAGTATCTGGTATAAGGGGATCTGCCCTTGTAAGTGCAAAGAATACAAAGTTTCTCTAGTTGCTTTTCCTTTCTACAGAGAAAACAGGCTTATAGCTTTAGAGTCAGTCTGCATGCATGTCTCCAGGAACTACAGATGTGGTACAAATGCAAGATAGTGTCTCATGTTCACTGAAAATAGCACATGTAATACAGTGTTCTCCAATAATACTAACCCTTTCCCGTGTGAAGATGTAGATGCCGATGTTCAGGACTGGCAATGCCCTTTCCTGAGTCAGGTGGGGGGAGGCTGCTGAGCCCTGCTGCTGTGTGGCTCTACCACAAGGTGCAGGAAGGCACGCTGCACAGGCTGGTGCCGATAGGGAGCTTGACGCCTCCTCACCAGGCTTTGGTAAATCTGTATCTGCATGTGAGTCCGCATATATGCATACGATTTTTCCTCTGCCACTTCCCTCCCACTCTGAGCTGCCTTCCTTTCCACACTGCCCTTGAGCCAAGAGATCACTTCTTTTTCTGCCAGTCATGCTTTTCTTTCTGTATTTTTCACTCTAGTTGCTGCTTCACTTCTTTCCAGTGGAGGGGCAGCAAGAGCCATTTGGCTGATTTAATGTTTTTCTGGGAAGGAAAGGATAAGACTTAGAAAAATAGGATGCTGATTTTTGCTTTAAGGAAAAACATGTACAGAGGACGTTGTTTCTCCTAAGGGAGGAATTACAAGGGAGGTAATTCACCCCAACAGAGCAGTTTTACCTTCTTTCTTCTGACACAGAGTCAGGAGCCTGTGCTATTGATGTAACGGGGGATCTGGGGCTGAATGAGCCGTTGTCATAACAAATTAATCCATTGTCCCTGAAGGAGAGAGAGGGGTTGTGTGTGGCCTTGAAAACAAGAAGGAAAAGGAGAGGAGGAAGTGCCTGGTTGTTCCTGTCTTGGTGGGGAGAGTTGCAAGGTCCCTGGTCACTGTGTGACAAGCAAACATCCTTGCTGAGAGCTGTAGACCAGGCTGCTAGAGCAGCTCTGTGAGTCCATCAGCTGCCTTATGGGGGGTATATGCTAGAGAAGAACTGGGCCTGTGGAGCTATATTAACTGGCATTTCAAAGGTGAGTTATTCTGTTTTCTTGTTTGTTTATTTGCTTCCGACTGGGGAATCAGTTACATGTTGAGATGACTTGACTTGATACACACCCCCTTAGCAAATACGTTGATTCAACGTTTAGAGGATCATGTTTCTTTGTGGTACACAGTTATTTATCACAATATTTGTGGTAGGCTGATGACACTTGTGATGATCACAAAGAATAAGTTGTGTATTTTTTTAAGAATGTGTTAAACCAGTTCTGTCAAAATAGAGATAATAATTACCAGTAATTGTTTAGCCAGTTGAAAAGGAATAATTCCCCACAGTTTCTGGAAACTGTGGGTAAATGTTGGCTGAATGTGTAGGAAGCACGTATACTTTCCTCTACATTTCTGAAGCTGAGTGTAGAGTACTGTAGTTGTTTTGTATGAAGTCTGAATAACTAGAATTTTTGCCTGATTGTGAGAAAGAATGTCTGCATAAAGTAGGCTAACTTTAAATGTGCAGATTTCATCTGCTAAATTGCTTTGGCAAGAGTGAAATGCTAGGATAGCACCTTCTTTCTTAAACTGAGGAAGCTGGTAGGAAGGTGGGCAGGGATCAGAGAGATGGCACAGGTTCTGCCAGTTTGGTGGAAGGTTATTAGTGGAAAACCTAACAGACCAGCCTGGGACTGATCTTACTTAACTTTTTCCTTAATGCCTTGGGTGTAGAAGGTTGGAACTGACTGATGAAATTCTCTGCTGACACAAGACGAGGAGGCATTGTCAAAGTAGAGATAATGTCCAATTCTTCCCATGTCAGGGGTGTGAGGGCAGGAACAATGAAAACAGATTAAAGGTTGAATAGCTGAGGGCTTCCACCCTTAGTAGAAATTGTTGGTTCCCAGAAGACAAGCAGCACAAGGTGGGAAAGAAAGTGGGAGAGAAAGATTTGGATATGATAGTTGACTACAGAATAACTGTGAGCTTCTGGTGCGATCTGGGAAAAGCCAAATAGAAACAGGATGGTCATTAATGGATTAGGTTCGCACCTAGGAGGTTTCTAAAAATGAGATTCTGTAATAAGCTTCCAGCTGGAGTGGGAAGAGCAGCAAACCTAACTGGAACTTCATGAACTGATGAACAGGGCTTCTGATTCAGAAGTTAACAGTATCAAGGGATCATCTGATGGCACAAGGCTAATGCCAACCTTACTTCCAATCAGAAAGGCTTGTGTTCTTTGTTTAGCTATATAGTGCATATAGAAACGGAAATTATTGTAGGTGTTACTGATTAAAATTCTGCAATCAAATAAATAATAGTGAATGATGATATGCCATTTTATTATTCTTAATTTTCATTAGTTTCTCCATATATGACATATTTTAGACTTTATGGAACTTATTATTTATAATTAGTCTTGTGTCAACAAGCAGCGAAGATCAGGCTGGCTGTCTTTACTGACAGTTGGCTTAATATAGTAATAGTACTTAGCAGTTTATGGTGCTTAAAAATTTCAAATATTAGCTAATTAGTCATCACACCAATTGCTTTAAATATTATCAGCCTTCTATAAAGATGGGTGAATAGCTGTTTTCCATATTTCAGAGATGAGGAAATTGAGACACAGGTGGGCTAGTTATGTCCCTGTGCATATTTATATATAGTTATTTCAAAAGCACGTATCGTTTCAAAGTCCAACAAGTCTATCAACTTGTTAGACCTGATTTGGTGTCCACTGGAGCCAAGGGCAATGATTCTAGCAACTTCAAAGTTTCCCCTTGCTGCCTAATTGTATTACCCAGCTACCTAATATTACCTAGGTAGTATGGTACACTTTGAGATCAATTGATGAAAAGAGCATCTGCCCTGGCAGTCAGCACCCTCAGTGTGGCTGTAGGGGACAAACAAGCACCAAAAATGATGAGGTCTGCTCAGAGGTGACTCCTGGATTCTTGAGGGCTCTGTTTTCTAGGAAAATAATTTAAGAGCTTGAAAATATTGATTATACAATGATGAGATTTTTCAAACGTTCTAAAGAAGCATCACCTATTGATTTTTGGAAGAAGTAGCCACTTATTTTGACATTCCCAACATAAATTTCTCAGTCTATTCAGATATTCAGATGACTTTAAAAACTTATCCCTACGCTTCAGTGCTATGTGGGAGTTAAAACTTAGATAGACACATGGGTTGAGCTTTTCCTGAGAACTCCAAAACTCAGCAACATGTTTTTTATATTTCTTTTTAAAACCTGAAGTTCTGTGGAGAAGAAAAAAGGATGGGGAAAAAAAAACTTAACCTCAGGTGTAATGCGGAAGGATCACATACATTGTTTATGAAGTGACTGACAGCTTTGTAGTGTCACCTAAATGTGACATACCTAGTAAAAGTTTGACCAGTTATGTGTAGTCTTATGGTTCAGCTGTGTTCCCTGAAAGATGGAAATAGCATTTCAGAGATTCAGGAACATGTTATCATGTGTATTAATTCAGAATTTTCATTCCTTTCATTCCTTCATTTATTATGCTTTACATAAAAGCTATTTGTTTCTGTGAATGTTTTTGACCTTAAACTTGTTAGTATTTGTGACAGATAAAATAAGAGTAAAAGCATATGGAAAAAAGGCTTTTATCAAAATATATTAATTTATTTTAATGTTAACATTTACTTGAGTCAATAGTGTATTGTAGCTTAAGCTTTGAAAGATGAGCTTAGGGTGGTAAAGCAGCACAGACAGCATTTTCTTGGCTTTTCTGCCACATGCTGCCAAAGACATGCTTCTTTTTCCTGCCTTCCCAGCCAGGAATGTCTCCATATATGAGAAATATTGCAGTAACAAGAACATACAGAACAATTTCTGGGTGCAAGCCCTATGCTGTGCTCCTAAATAAATCTTTTCATGTTTGTTACTTGTTACTCAATAGCAATCAGGAAATGACAGACATTGTAAGGAAGACCTCTCCTTAGGCTTATTTCTGTAAAGACAAAGGTATGAGAAAGAGAGTCGTGTTCCTCCACATGCTTCAAGGTGTCAGATATTATTGGGGCATTGCAGTCAAACCAGTGTGTTTGCAGCAGTGATCAAAGAGGTGAAATAAGCCAGAGAGATGAAGGCTGCTGAACCAAACTCCTACCTGCTGCTGGCATGTTATGTTGTGAGGTTTTACACTTGGCAGTGTGAGATAAATACTAATGCAGCTACATGGTAGCTGTTGTGCTCAGTTTCTGTTTTCAGGTATGCTTCAGCATATGAGTGGTTGTTTATTTCTGACCTTGTGAATCTTGTTAAGAATAACAGAATCAGAGGGTTAGAAAGGACTTTAAAAATCATCTAGTTCCAAGTCCCCTGCCATGGGTAGGGATACCTTCCACTAGACCAAGTTGATCAAAGCCCGATCCCACCTGTTCTTGAACACTTCCAGGGATGGTGCATCCACACTTCTCTGGGTAACCTTTTCCAGTGCTTCACCACACTTGCAGTAAAGACTTTTCCCCTAATACCTATTCTAAACCTAGGCTCAGTTTGAAGTCATTCCCCTCACCCTGTCACTACATACTTTTGTAAAAAGTCCCTCTCCATCTGTCTTGCAGGCTCCCTTCAGGTACTAGAAGGCTGCCATTAGGTCACCTCTAAGCCCGGTCTTCTCTAGGCTGAACAATGTTAAACTTTCATCCCAGGAGAGGTGCTCCATCCCTTTTGGCCTTCCTCTGGACTCACTCCAACAAGTTGATGTCCTTCCTGTGCTGGCAACCCCAGAGGTGAGTGCAGTACCACCAGATAGGTACTGCTGGATGCAGACCCCCCCCAAGTGGAGTCTCACCAGAGAGAAGACTAGGGGCAGAATCACCTCCACTGACCTGCTGGCCACTCTGCTTTGGATGCAGCTCAGGATACATTTGGCTTTGTGGGCTGCAAATGCACATTGCTGGCTCATGTTCAGCCTCTCATCCACCAGCACCCCCAAGTCCTTCTCAACAGGCCTCCTCTCAATCAGTCCATCCCCCAGCCTGTATTGATACCTGGGATTGCCCTGACCCAGTTGCAGCACTTTGCACTTGGTGTTGTTGAACCTCATGGCATTCCCATGGGCCTACTTGAGCTTGTCCAGGTCCCTCTGGATGGCATGCCATTATTTAGGTGTGTCAACTGCATCACTCAGCTTGGTGTCAACTGCAGACTTGCTGAGAGTGCACTCAGTCCCTCTGTCTACATCATTAATGAAGACATTGAATAGTACTGGTCCCGGTACAGAGCCCTCCCCAGAGGAGCTGTTGACTACTATCTTCTGGATGTGACTGTCCAACCAATTCCTTATCCACCACAGTCCAGCTGTTGAATCCATCTCTCTAAATTAGAGAAGAATTCTGGTTAGCTGCATCTCCCAAAAAAGACATCTGAATTGGATCCAGGATCTGTAGGGCCACTGGCACCAACCTCCAGCGTGGGAGCAGAGGAAGGCCTGGATCCTTTTACCAGGATAGCTGCTTCCTCTCCAGAGCAGCTGCTTTCACTGTTTCCCTTTGCTTCTGGCTATGATGTTCCTGTTTCTTGGCTGGTGGGGATCATGCAGTGGGAATTCAGAATGGCAGACGTTTTACTTTGTGTCTCATAGAAGAGTGGCAATTATGGTCTGACCGTGCTAGCAGTTTTGTAGGCTGCTTTACCGCTTCTTCTCCTGTTCTCCTTGTTCTAAGCCCTGGAGGGAAGGTCCCCCTTCATCCTTTTGGGTCCACTCAATACCAGAATTCCTCCACATACCTTTACATTCTTTCTTTGTAACTTGTATCTGTTTAAGTATTTTTTTCTGAATGGTTCAGGGATAAATTAGATTAAGGTTTCATTTCCTCACTCCTCCATTCTGCTTTTTTTTAAGCCATGTGGGATTTGTTTTTCCTCCTTATGTGTTTTCTCCATTAGTAATATTGTTGCTTTTTGATTAAAGGATATTTAGAAGGACAATCTCACTCCCGCTGCCAAGATGCAATATATCTTTCAGGCACCACAACTTTCTTCCACAGTTCCTCTCTTCCCTTGTGTTCATGCCCCTGTGATAAAAGATTTGTCCTGACAGAACACCAGAAAGCAGTTGTAGTGGAGAGACTATTTCTAGTTTGACAAAATGATGGAGTACAGATGACATAAGGGAAGAGCATGCCTTTGGAACATGGCTAGGGAACAAGAATTTGTTTCCTAAATCTGACTTCTTGTTTCTCCCACTCCTTTAGCTGAGCACATAGTTTAACTCTGTGCCCCTTTTATCCCACATACAACCTGAGGATAATGGTAAGGATTCACATGTCTCATAAGGCTTAGAATGAAAGTCCAATATAGATGGCTCCTTTTCCAAATGAAGAGGAGGTCCCAATCATCTGATCTTTCTAATGGCCAATTTTATGCCATTAAAAGCTATTAAAATAAGGTTTATTTTTACTATGAGACCAAAGTTGCATCATGAATTGTAGGGAAATGAACAAAAAATCAGTTGGAATTCTTGTATTGGAATATTGTGAAGTTTGCAAATTTTTTTTTTTTTTAACTTGACTATTATTTCAAATTGTGCAAAAATTGTAAATGGATAATAATTTCTAGGTTTCCTTGGAATGAAGCTTGCTAAGGACAGTCTCAAGATGTCTTCTGTAGTCAAGCAAATTTCTTATTAAAAAATGAATAGGAGTTTATTGAAATTATTAGATTGGAGTCATCAGTTTCTTTTCTAGTAGCCCTTCAATTCCTCTCCCCACAGTGCCTGGAGGCATACCTAATTTTCATGAATCTACATATGAAGAGAGAGAAATGAAATTGTGCTAAAGATCACTGTCTCCATAGAATACAGAAGAAATCATACGCACATACACATACTCTGAGATGAATATACATAAAGAAAGAAAAGATGATGGCTTACTGTAAATTAGTGTAGCTTAATTGAAGTCAATCAAACTGCTAATTTGATTTAGTCAAACTGTACTAATTTACACCAGCAGCTGAGATTTTGGCCCTTACTGCTTTAATTTTATACTAATCTGTTTATAGCTTTCAAATATTTGGAACCAGTTGATTGCTAAACTGTTTATTGGGTGTGGTTCCAGGATTACAACAGTAATTATTTTACTGAAGCCCTTTATTTTCAAAAATGCATGTTTCAGATTTACATAATAGGACTAGACAATGACTAAGGGGCAAATTATACCAAGATTATTGCATGCACTTACGCATGTGTTATGTTTTTATGACTCAGAATGGAGCTTGTTTGTGTTCCACCTTCGGACAGAGGTCTCTTATTTGGGGTGGCGGGGGGGGAGGGCGGGGATGGAGGGAAACAACGTTGTAGAGCACAGAATTACAAAAGAGTCTCAGCCTGTGGAATTCTGTGCCAAGACATGATGCCAGACAATAAAATATTACTTAAGTGTGAAGGTGGGGGACTTGGGTTATGAAATGCGAAACGGTTTTCCATAGCTCTGCTCCCTTGATATGGTGTTTATTCCTTCCTGAAATCTGAGGCCTTCAGTGCCAATCCTGACTGCAAAACACCTCTCTTTACTACCTGATTTCAAGTGCTGGCACAGGAGCATTCAGAACAGTATTTTGGATGGTGTTTGCCTGAAATTCCCTGCTCTGAGTGCCTTTCCCCATACCAAAGTGGGATAAATGTTGATAAGAATGGTACTTTGAGCAGGCTTTAAAATAGTTTTCATCCTTTTTCTTTACTGTGCTTCACAGAATAGTTCACATCCATTTGATTTACAGGAAAGCTGCCAGCAATCTTGTCTGAAGAACCATCGCAGCAAGAAGGGTTTCAGTTTACCAAAGTTCCCAGTGCCTGCTTTGGGACTGATGGATCCCACTGCTCCCTCCTTCTGTGGCGATCAGGCTTAGTGTTCCACTTCACTGACTTCAGTCAGTGAACCAGTTACCATTTACTAGGTCTGATGGATGCTGATGATGGTGAGGACACTTTAGTGTAGTTTGGATACTTGAATGAACCTGTTCAGCCTGGTTGTTGGTAGGATCTGTAGTCTGGAGGTGAATGGCTTTAGACTCTTATCTTCTGAGCTGTGTAGCTTCTCTCTTGGCTTCTTTGGTGTTTACAATAATTACCTTAATGAAACCATTGACCATCATCTGCTTGCTGTCATCAAGTGTGCAAAATGGTTGTTGGAGAGTTCAGGACTGCAAGATTTGCTTTCTTGCAGTCAGACAAGAAATTAATGAAAGCATTGCTCTAATAAGCACTATCCCTGATCTCTTTAATGCATCCTCAAAACTAAATGCATATAAATGATTATCTAGGTTTTGTAAACAGAGCTAAGTAGAAAGACACAACCCACTTTGGGTTCACCAACTTTAACAGCACTTCTTCAATAAAGAAGTGTCTGTGAAACAACTTACTGTAACTCTTATAAGTTTACAAAATGACCTCAACCTTCATAAATGCTTGTTAAAGGATTTTCTAAAAAGAGCAGCAACACCTGGAGACTCATTTATCACTGTCTCTGCCTACTAATGATCCCACCTACACACTGAAGAATGACTGTTAACATAATATTTATGCAATAAACCAGCTGAAATGTGTAAAAAGAAAAGTCTTCTTTAGGGATGGTAGAGATTAAAGAAGTATTTGAAGTCACTGGTTATTTTTTTCTGCTTGATAAACAGGGAGGATTTTTTTGGTTTCATGCCACAGTTCTCTTGAAAAGAAAAAACTTTCCTGACACAAGAAGGCCACTTAGGACCCAGAAGATATTCCTGTTATGAAAAAGGTTCTTCCACCCCCCCTCATCTTCATGCTTATAAATGATACTTTCATCTTCTATAACTCAACTATGGATCAGGGCCACTGAAAATTTCTTGAAGCTGTTTGTTGTCTCTCAAGCCTCTTCAATACCATCCAAAGACATCCACTGTGCAAATACCAGTATCATAAATCCTAGAGATCATAAACTTCTCAAACTGAAAAATGCTGCGAAGACTCTGCCTAAGACCCAGATGTTTAAAGTGTTCAGTAATAGAGGTGAAAGGCTTATAGAGGAATAAAAGCCACAGGCAGAACTTAAGCCCTAGAGGTGCATTTAGTAAGCATAGGCTCAGCATGAAACCTACGGAGTTGGGTGAAATGATCTTGTGTTAACTTCAGTCAGTCCAGCAGCTTCGGTTATGAATGGTAATTGGGTCTGTAAAGTAGTTCTGTCTTTCTGCTTGCAAGCTTAAGGCCTCTCCCCCTAGGTTTCTCTCTCTCCTGTGCAGTGGACTTGCCCATTGAAATTCAGGAATGTCCATGGAAACCAAATTTTATCTTAAATCTCGGTCATTAACTCATGGAGTTCTTAAACAATGAGTCTGTCAGTGCTAGTACAAAATATACAGTAGCTGTGTTGGTCAGTATAAATGAAGGGGACTATCACTTCAGATCACATTGGTCAGTCTAAACTATGTTGGTCAGTCTAAATAAAAAGAACTCTCTTCAGATCTAGGAAGCTGGTCACCACAGGACTATCACTTTAAAACCACGTATGATAAGTCTGTTGGGCCATAGGTTCATGCCCAGTACAAACACATGGATTGTACAAAGGAGGAGCAATTTGTATGCAAATGGTCAGCAAAACATTGCCCTGCCAGAGCACAGGGAACAAAACCACCAAGGATGATCTGAGGAACACAGTCCTCATGGCCTCATGGAAGTGTTAGTCACTGACCACATAGCAGCTGAGCAAGTATGTTGT
This sequence comes from Acropternis orthonyx, assembly GCA_035583155.1. Taxonomy (NCBI): domain Eukaryota; kingdom Metazoa; phylum Chordata; class Aves; order Passeriformes; family Rhinocryptidae; genus Acropternis; species Acropternis orthonyx. The sequence continues at coordinate 67,921,011 of JAWWEU010000081.1, read as the reverse complement.
AGTCAGCAAAAACACTTACTGAATGATCCTTCTTCTGTATGTATCTTCCTCCTGCCCACCAGCTTTTTTTAAACAAATAAACAAACAAAAAAGCCAATAAAACTAGAACAAAGCACAAAAGAAAGCAAACAAAAGTAAGCAAAGAAACCTCCCACAGCACAGTGTGTTAGATCGCTGCATCAAGGTTTCGACCAGGGGTAGTTTGCCCTTTAGTTATGTCACTTTAGTAGTGTTTGTTAGTGAAGAACATCATTGAGTTATCAGCTGGCATGAATAAATATCTGGGAAATACTTCTTCAGAAAAAAAACTTTGCAGCTTGTAGTGGATCACATGTGTGAACATGAGTTGAGAATGTTGTTTTAAAAGGAAAAATAAAAATAATTGCCAACCTGGGACATACAAACAGGAATACAGCTGATGACACATGAAGTAATCCTGCTTCACTCAATGCTGATAAGGCATCAGCTGGAGCACTGGAACTGATTTTGGGCTGTGCCTTCCTAATAGAATGTGAGCTCATTGGAGAGAATCCACAGCGAACAGGGGAATGATCAAAAATCTGCAAAACCTAATGCTGCAAAGAGATTGAATGAACTGAATGACCCAAAGAATGGAGGTTTTCGAAGGGAGAGAGGCAAAGAGGGGACTAAGAATATAATGATCTGATATAATCCTACACTGTTATTGTTCATACCAGGCTAACTGGCTCTAATTGAACTATGTTAAACAGTAGAGTAGATATTCAGGAATACTTTGTAGCAATAAGGATAGTGATTACCTGGAGAAGTAGCAGAGTTTCTATAAGTGGAAGGAGATATTTTAGGAAAGGTGGGTAAGTATCTTTGGAGAAGTACATAGGAGCAGGTGCTTTTGCCTTGGAGCACAAATATGAAGTTTACTAAATCATTTTTAGAGCTAGTTTTTCTATCATTTTATGGGAAAGTGAAATAACAGAGAAGAGTAACAAGCTGACAAAGGCTTATGATGTTTTGTGCAAATTTTAAGGCGCAATTCTAATGCAGTGCCATGTATATAGACAGCTTCATCATCATGTTATGTGATGGCAATCCACATAGACCTATCTCCTTGATAAACCCAGCTGTCTGTATGGGCTGGTAAAGGAGGGGTATCACAGAGTGGTACCTGGCACAGCACAGAAGATGTGGTTTGGGTTAATCTCAGAATGTTGTAGCTCAGCCAGTTTTGTCTAGGGCATCTCCATGTGGTATAAGTCGAGGGATTTACTCTTTCCTTGTAAGAAAATAGATAAGGATTCAAGTGAAACTGATAGAGAAGAGATTGACTAGATACTGACCCAATGTTGTGCATAAGATGCTACCTGCAGGTGCTACTAGAAACTTGTGTTGAATACATAGAAGCCATCAATTTAATGCTTAGTATCAGCAAATAAGGGAAAGGCAGAACTTGAAACAAAGCAGCCTTCTTGGTAGTTGGCATTTCCTTTGGAAACTTATCTTTACTTCTTTTTACTTGCAAGAGTGGGAGCAAGAAGAGGAAGAAGAAGGTGATAGAAGTTGGGTTTTGATTAAAACAGAAAGAGTTGAAATTTTTCAGGAAAAAAACATGTTTCAAAAAAAACCCCCTAGGAATTTATTAGAGTTTTCATTTTCAGATAATAACAGCAAATTGACTGAACATGAAATATTATGTCACAGTCCTCAGGAAATGTGAGAACAGGTACCTCAGTGTGCCCTGTTACACATTGGAGTTGAAGCTTCTGGACAAATGTTTCTCTCCTATGATGAACTTACTAGATGTCAACAGCAAGTGAGACCATCAGGTGTTACAAGTGAGGGAGTCTGGACAGCCAGTCTGATTGATAAAGGAAAATGTGTACAAGTACCAGGAAGGATAACCATAAATCTCAATGTCAAAAGGTCAAAATCTTCAGTATTCAGACACAAGTTGGAAGGTTTTTTGAAAGACCTTATTTCCTGTAAGGAAAACATTGCTCTGGTCAGCTCTACTTGAGGAGAAAAAGTGCAGATGATGTGACTGGTTTGTAGGGCAAAAGGGTTCTTCTACATGTCTGACCAACTCTGGTTTTCTTGGGGAGACAGTGAGATGGGAACAGTGCTGCACAACAGTTGTCCACTGTTTTGTTTGTCTTGAAAAGCATACAGAGATGAGAGTGAGCTGTTCAATTTTTTCAGGTTTTTAGCTCAGCCTGTATCATGCACTACTGACAGTGGGGAATAACTAGATATCACCTTTAGATGTCTGCTTTGCTGTCCTGAAGAGGGTCATTTGCCTAGCCTAAGAGAAAACTTCAGAGGGATCACAACTATTACATGGGATCCTGTGGTGGGTCGACCCTGGCCAGCAGCCCAGCTCTCACTCTGCCTCTTTCTCACTCCTCTCTCCTATCTAATAGGAAGGAAAATGAAAGGTGAAAAGACTTGTTCATTGAGATAATGACAACTTAATAAGGAAAGCAAAACCAAGTGTGCAGTCAAAGGAGAAAGAGGAATTCATTCACTGCTTCCTGTCCAATACCTTCCTGGGCAACAGGGTCTCAGCACAAGTAACTGAAGCTTGAGAAGGCAAACTCCACAATAGTGAATGACCCCCTTCCTCCTTTTCCCTCAGTTTTTATATGCTGGCCACGATGTCATATGTAGGGAATATCCCTTTGTTCAAGTAGTGTCAGATGTCCTGCCTACACCCCTTCCCAACCTTTTGCCCACCCCCAGCCTACTTGCTTTTTGGGGAAGAGAGAAAGCTTTGATGCTGTGTAAGCACAACCAAAACACTGGTGCAGATGCAAAAGCATGGCACCAGGAGAGCAGCCAGAATCAGTACAGATCCTAAGAAAAGCCACTGATTCTGTGGCCACATCACTCCTTGTTTTGTTTGCGTCACTGTTTCACTTGTTTGATACCTTTGAATTTTATCTTTTTTTTTTTTTTTTTTGACAGGATGTGGGTGGAGAGGCCTTCAATGCGTGCTAAAAATCTGTGCTTAGGGTTGTGTATACAACATGTATTTGCAGGGAGCTCTAAATCGATAAAATGACAGACAAAAGAAAACCTGCTGCAGAACTTGTTCTTTAAATAAACAATTGGGAAATGTCAGATATTGAAACACTTATTTTCTTCAGAGATTAGAATAACTTTTTAAAATACAGAGATTTGGACTTTTTAAATAATGGAATAGTTTATTTTTCAATTATCTTCATGCAAAAGGAGAAAAGAGCTTAGTTTCAACCTCACTTTCTCTAGCAACACTGCTAGCTTTTCAGATTGCTTGAGCTCTGAACATTATGAAGTATAGTTATCCAAAGGGAAACATAATCATTCCAGAAAAGGTGGTGTGTAAATGTTTCCACTTGTATGGCAGAATGAAGGTGTCCTCAGCCTTATACACCAGCAATATCATAAGGTTATCCTCTAAAAGTAAGTGGTTATGTTGCTAAATGTAAGGATTTACTGTTTCATTACCATTTTGGCCTCTCTAAACCAAGTCCACTATCGGGCTGACATGAACCAATTTATCATATTTTGCCAAAAATCAGCAGAAACATCCCCATTTTCCCCAAAAGGCAGGCTTTGGTTAAACACCAGAGCATTTCAAATGCTTTTTTCTTTCATTTCTCCTTCTAACCTTTCTGTGAAGGCACAGCATGTATTTTAGCTTTTGTATACAGTTTTTGAAAATCAATTACAAAATAGGACATCTTTAAGTAAGTTCTGAGACCTACACATAGAGGGGAAAAAAGGCTGGTGGATGCTTAAGGAGCTAGTGTAGGACTTCAGAGCGTCAATGCAGAACCTCTGCTCTGCCCCAGCCTTCACCTGAGAACTTTATCAGGGAATTTAATTTTCCCATGCCTCTGTGCTCCATCTGTGGATGGGATAACAGCTTTGTTGCCTCACAATCATCATTACCTGAGTGTTTCAAGGGGCGATGACTAGAAAATCTCACTTGTCCCCCTGAAACTGCTACATTGCACATGGATATCAAAACAGTGTAAATATCTGAAGCCTGTACTCACCTGTGTGACAAAATGGGATCTTTCTTTTAGAGCAATTACAGTTTGATAATTGGCCCTGTTTTCATTGCATGATTTACCATTTGTAGAAATAACAGTGGGTATTCACAGGCCATTATTTCTGATGGAAGTATAAATGGGGATATAGTTTTAATCTCATAATGAAATGATGACAGATATACATAAACATATAGTAACACATTAAAAATTCCCACAGAATTGTAAGTCAAGTGTCATCCAGAAGAGGCCAGGAGACTGAGTTACCATGTTATTACAGGCAGACCTAGTAATGACACAGACAATTAAGACTGACTAACTTTTCATATTATATGATTTTTGTTGCAATTACTGATAACACTGCCAGAGTTTCAGCCACTTGCACTCAGTTTTTCTCTGCCAGCTGTTTGGCTAAGATGAAGTTTTGTGGTAATTTTTGAGGAATACTTAGTAAAAAATGATTCAGCTATTTCTGAGAATAAAGTAAGGAGGAAAATATACTGCTTTTGAGCAAAGGCTTGAATCTGAACTTGGGGAGCTGGGCTGAGCTGAGATAAATGCCTTTAACTGAGTTTGTAAGAAGACCAGATAGAAGAATAGGGATTAAGGCAACCAGCAGTTGGATGCTAAGGTTAAAGATCCTGAAGAGGAAGAAATGAAGAGTTCTTAAAGATTAGGAAAGATGTTTTGTGATTATAAATTCATCAACATTTGGTTGCTGCTTTTTATTTTTCCCCCCTACGGAAGCACTTAGATGCTCAAATGACAAATATGACAGAGGAGCCTATGAATCCATTCATGAATGCTGGTTTTAGTGTTGTTTTAATAGCTTGTGCTGGCAGCTCTAGGTGCTGAATGAAGGAGAGGTCCTGGGCAAAATCAGTTATTATCATGTAATTGCAGAATGCACACGTGCAAGGAAGGCATATACGAATTAGCACAAACAATCACTGTTGGTTTAGAAGCAGTACACCCCTGAATTGAGTTCCAAGAGAAGTAGAGAATTGTTTGCAAAAGAGGTGGCAAGCAGGAAAAAAAAAAAAAGAAAATATAGGAAAAACAAACAAACACAGAAAGATAATAAAGGGGAAAGTGGAAAGAGAAAAAGGAGTGTGTCAGATCTTCAAAGAGTACCATGCATTGTGGAAGTTTAGCTTCTGGAGCTAACAGAGGTAGATAATTTCATTTTATTTACTTTGATGTCTTTGACATAGAAAAATATTGATTTTTCTCTTCCCTTTTTAATTGAACCACTGTTGCAAAAAATGCAGGATTAAGTTACAAAAATAAGGCCTATTGTAGTAAACCAAGTTTTGCAGAGACAAATATTACTCAGAAGCTTGCACAACCTGGAACTGTGAAAGTCATATGTTCTAAGTAAAGGCCTTTGCAGTATCTCTTTTGCTTTCTGAATACAGTTTCAACTCCTCTGCACAGTTTTATTATGATTATCCTGGAGATGGAAAAGTCTCTTTGTATGTTGTCTCAAGTGATGACAAACTTCTTTTTTTGTTCAATCACCTGCACTGTCTGCTCTGAAGCAAGTGCAAGTATTATAAATAGTTTTAATGAGCAGTAGCTTTAGCAGCCCTGAACTGCATGGTTTGCTTGGAGTCTCAGACCTTTTTTTGCAGCCCCAACTATTCCTTTATTGTTCTTCTGTTTTGAGTAGCCTGAATGAATAAGACCCATGTCAATTATCAGGTAACCAGCACTTAACAATGTCAAGGTGATTTAGTTTCCTGTATGCTTCTGAGATCAGCATCTTCTTCTGCACCCAGGAGGACTGACAGGTATTTGTAAATATATTAAATTGAGTTGACCCTGCTTCTGTTCCACAGAAATCAGTGGCCAGTCTCATGACTTTCATGCACTCAGATGCTCACAAGTCTGTGTTTGATTTACTTCTGTGTCCCATATACTGGCTAGAGGCAATGAAAGCGTGAGACCTGATGCAAGTGACTTGTATGACCCATCTGCTTGTGGAGTTGTCAGAAATACCAGAGCTGCCAAAAGTCATGACCCTCAATCCAGTGTGTGGGCTTAGGGGTTCAAAGGGCATGTCTGAGGACATGTATGAATTGTTTCATAAGGAAGTCTCAAAAATTTCTTGTTGCCGGACTGTCCTTCCTCCTATCTCAGTGCTGGCTATAGCTGACCTGTATTCTGTTGTGCAAGTATTCATTTGTCCCTTTAGCACATTCTAGCAACTTGACATACACCCTAACTTTTGGAGTACTGCAAAAATTACTTGTTAAAGTGGCTGTAGGAAGAGAGCTGAAGCAAATAGGTTTATGCTCCTGTTTGAGGCTGAAATAGAAGAGGGTAAAGGAGGGAGGGAGATTTAATTAAAATTAGGCTTGATTTTTATTAAATTTTACATGTAATTTAATTAATTGTAATGCGAGAGAATGGGAAGTGAAGAAGTGTAATTTCTTTGTTTAACTTCTTGTGCTTTTAAATTGGTACATGGAATTCTATATGTACAAACTAATATAATTTAAAAAAAAATGCATCAAACTGGATAAATATGTCCTAATGCTATGACAGGTGTAACCAGAATATTGTATTGAATTAGAATTAACTGAAGTAGTCACAGGTAAGAAGTAAGCTCAAGAGCTGGGAGCAGAGCTAAATAGAAGGATGGAAAGAGGCACCTCATGTGAAGATGCAAGAAGACGCAGGGGAATTATGAATCTGTCCATTCACAATAAAGATCTCACACTTTCCTTAACAATACATGTAATGTGCCTTTGTTTTTCTCTTCAAATATGTCGTCACTAACAATAGAATCAACACAGTCTCAGTCAACAGGGTTAGGAGGGTTTTTCGCTTGCTATTTTTTCTGCCAGCGCATCTTTGCATATGACTTGTTTGGTGGGAACATGGGGAATGAAGCATTCTGGATCTAAGTCACCCCAACTATAAATCTGGTTGACATTAAGTGATTTACAGCATGGGTGTTCTTGATTCAGTATAGCTACTGGAAGGAAATTATTTGTTTATTTTTGACTTATTTTTCCAAGTGCTACAGAAATACAACAACCTGATCCTGACAGGGGGAGGGAAATCATGATTCTCTACCCACATAAGTCAAAGACCTGGTTTAGTTTTAGTGGGAACTAACTTGGATTCAATTTCTTAGAGGAAGACATTTCTTAGTAACCTAGGTTTGTTCATTGGTTTGCTCAGAGGAAAGGTTTTTTTCAAAAAGAAATGCTGTCTGCTTTCCTTCGCTAATGTGCTCACTGTATCTCTAAACAGTTCTTTAATTCCAGCCATCTGTTCTTCTGCCACTACATCAACAGACAAGGAGAGGAAATGACTTTGGATTTTCAGCTATATGTATTTTTTGATTAGTATGTCTGTGTAAGCAGCTATTAAAAGAAAGAAAGAATATAGAAACATTAGTATAAAGATGCTAATGAAATTTAACTAGGTCACCAAAAGAGATGAGTTTTCCCTTAGCCACAAAACTACCTAAAAGTCCTGTTTCATTTTAGAAGGAAAAAGAAAGAAGTGTAAGTTGCTTATGTTTAACTTCATGAGACATTAACATTCTCTGTATGAAGAATGAGTCTGAAGATATTTATTTACACTCACTAAGATGGTAAGTACTTGCACACAATTTCAACTGATGTTACAATGTTTCATATGTGCTACTTAGCTTCTGAGAGATTATTTGATTATTATTACCACATTGTACGTTCTCCTTTTATTATTTCCATGTGCATGTAAAGTACATGTGTAGAACCTCATGCTGCCCAGAAGGGGAAAATAAATGGAATCAAATGAGTGTGTGAGCTCTATGAACAGTCAGGATGTGCAGTGATGCCTGTTGCTTCCTTTGGCAGTGAGCTCTCCTAGCACTTTTTCAGTGTAATCAGATCAAGTAATCAGGACTTTAGCCTCACCCTTTGATTGTCATCTGAAGTTACTAGCTTTTAATTTGTACCTAACTTTCGAAAATCCATTAATTCCTCTAATTAGTTCACTGGAGTAATGCATTCATTGGCTATTCTCTTTTATGTACAGCAGGGATGACTGCTGCAAAATCAGTGTTAGACAAAGTAAGACCTCTTTAGTTCACCCAGACTTCCACCTGGAAATGCAGCAACCCTTCTTGGTGCTGCATGCCTACTCTCTACACTGACTCTAATGGAGGTTACTGATAGATAGTTTGAGGGACCAATATCAGGAAATAAATTTAGTGGTAAATTGATGTATAAAAACTACATTATATTTCGGTTTATTTGAGAAAGGCAACAGGTTTTCCTGCCTGGCCCCTAGATCAGTGTACTGTCAGCTATTTCTTCTCAGGAAAGCATGAGTTAAAGAATTTCAACTATGACTACTGATAGTGATCCCTGTTAGACTTGTGAATTCACTAGGTTTGCTCATAGATCTGTGGAAAGAAGCAAAAGGGCAAAAGACCATACTTTTTCAAGGTGCCTTACAAAAATCTTTGGAGTTCACTAAGCAATATTACCTCACTAAGTCTTTGGAGGTGAAGTAAGGTGAACCTCAGAGTCCAAAAACTTGCATACACAATTAAGGTAAAGTGTTTGCAGCCAAAAATAAAGGGTGTCATCTGTGGTGACTAGCACAATATAGCAATATACCTGCAGAGTCAGTTTTGGAGATGAGCAATCAGAACAGTTGCTGAAGGCCCTGAAACCTGTGGACATCCCTTCAGGTTGAGTTAAGAAATTATAAGTCATCTGTGGGAATCAAAAGAAGGGTAGCCTAGCCTCTGCCTAGAGCCCCAACAGGTAAATGGCTCTGCATAAATGTCTGGATCAATTAAATTGCTTAACAATAACTATTGTGGCATTGCTGCTTTTGTTAGACTAGAGTCAGTTGTTACAGTAATGAGCATCACATACAATTTTAAATCCTGACATTATAAATTACCTCTGGTAGCAGCCTCAGGCTTGATCCAGAGTGAGACTTTGATGCTGCAACACTGAGTGTTATATTGCCGAGCTTTTATGTGGCTGGCCCAGGGTAAGCAGACACCTCTCTTAAGTGCCTTGGCCCCATACAGGTATGTGGGAAGAGTGAGGTACATCAGAATCAAGTAGTCAGCTTTCTGTTAGGAAATGCTGAGGATACTGTGGAATCTTCACCAGCACGTAGCTACCCCTTACAGCCTTTGTTCCAAAAACAGAGGTTGTCTCTCTCTTCTTCTAAAAACATGGCAGAAGTGTAGGTGGGGGTGGTCTTTTGAACAGCAGCCTGGTGATTGAAGCACTCCCCCAGGTTGTGGGAAATCTCTCTCTGTTATTGCTTTTGCCTGAGGGAACTCAAACTCACCTCCCAGAGAGTTTCCTAAATAGTATGTCTATCTGCTCTCTGCAGTGTAGATACTGACCCTGCTGTGGAATTCAAGAGAACTCAAGGTGAATTAGGCTAGAAACCAAAAATAAGACAGTGCTTCCAAGAAGCACAGGTACTTCCCTTTCCAAGGGCCATTTCAATCAAAATGCCTTTGCCATGCATAGAGTAGGAACCCAGCTTCAAGATTTTCTCCCCATACAAGGAAAGTGAGGGCTTTCATTTCTGGCCAGTGAGAGAAAAGGAGAATAGCATACACTTCAGAGGCTGGGGATATTCCAAGGCAGATGCTTAATGTGTGTTTGAACTCTCTAGGACTGGCTGTGGCATGGTGGTGGCAGGCAAGTTTCTTCCATGCCAGCAGAGTGACCTGACAATTGAATTAAGAATGATATGGTGGCTGTACCTAGAAAGAAAACACCAGCTGCTGCTGCATGTTATGTGGTGCCTTGTGTGTAGGGATGCTCTGCAGACTCTTGATGGACCAAAGCAGTGAAGAAAGAGGAGCAGAAGAATAACTTTGTGATTTTGCTGGGTTTGGACAGGAGATATTCAGTGCTCTTGAGGCTAGGGTGCTTCATGGCACATGGAAAAGCAGAGCTTTAGGTTTCCTAACAACTGGAAGAAACAACAGGAGGAACCTGTAGAATACAGGTAGCAGGTGAATTGGGGGTTATGGGTACATATTCTTGAATATGGGTGGAAGGTAGGTGTTTTGGTCCTTTTTGGATCTATATTCTTGTCCTGTATCTGATAATTTTAGTTACTCTTACTACTGTGTAAACAAAATGGTTATGCCGTGAGTGAATTTGTAACATAATATTTGGGTCACATAAAGCAGTGTAAGCTAACATTTAGTCATGATGCATTTCTACACACTTTGCAGTCCTCAGAGCAGTAGGTGTTGACAGTGTTGATGTGTTGACTGACAGGTGTTGACTGCCTTTGGGCAGTCTTGGCAAGATGATTATGTTTGTCTGCAAGTCAGATGGTTCAGTAATTTTCAGCTCAAAGTCCACTGAAAGTTGTATCATGCTAGTGCTATGAATTTAGCATTCTGTCCTCATCACCTGGCTGTGTTAAGGTATTACCACTGCTTTCAATCCAGCATCTGAAAACAACCCAAGTGAAGGCAATGACATCTCCAAAGAGAATGTGCTGGTCACTGTATTTAATATTGAATAGTGTTATGGACAGGACCAAACAGCAAAGGCTAAATTCACAGCTTTAGCCCTGTCTGTATGTTGTTCTGTGATAACATACCATCAGATAGTTTATTTACATTCTTAGCACAGTGACATCTTGGGAAATAGAGAAATTTAGATCATGTTTTAAATATCAGTGCTATCTGGAAGAAGTTTTTTTCATTTACAGCAACTAGACATTTGAACTGATTTTGTAAGGTGAAGCCTTTAAATGGCCTTTAAAGCATAGCTTTATGATGAACAATTGCTTACAAGTAGGGCTAAGCAAAAATAAGAATAATTTATCCTTATAAAAATTTACATTTAGTCTGAGCTGAGGCAAAATAAAAATTATTCACAAGTTCCCAAGGAACAAAAGGATCCAGGAAGTGACAGTTCAAAATGTTACACTGGTAAAGAAATTGCAATTTTTCAAGTGTTGACACAAGGAAGTTGTAGCACATTCATCTGTCTGGAATCCAACTGACCAGATGTCTGATCTTATGATGTAGACAACCCCGCCTGAGTATGTCACTCTGGGATCCCTTTCAGTCACTGTACAGAAAGAGACATTTCTACAATGGCATTCACTTCATGTTAAAGCAAGCTTTTAAATAGGTCAGATGAATCACACTACAGAAGTATAGTTGTCCAAGGTGATCTAAGATGGATCCCACCTCATATATATTTGCTCTTATCCCATAGCCAAGTGGTGCAGGTGCTTTTATGGCTCCAACAGCTCAGTCAGAGGGCAGACAACATTTCCTTGTTGGAAGTGTTATCTGACTAAAATTCCAGTTCAGCTGCAGTTACAGACAAGATAGTAAGTACAAGGTCATCTTTTCTTAGGAAAGCACTCCTAAATCCATCCTGATCTTGCTCACCCCATCAGTTCACCATACTAATTGTCAGACTACAGGCCACTAATTAAGATCCTATTCAAACTGTTGTTCTTTGCATTACCTCCTGGGTCACAGAACTGGTTTTTTTTTTTGTTTGTTTGTTTTTTGGCTGTTTTTTTTAAGTGGGGTTTTTTGTTGTTGTTGGGGTTTTTTTGTTTTTTGTTTTGTTTGTTTTGTTTTGTTTTAAAGGATAACAATGAATAGCAAATGAGACAGTTCTGGTGGAAATTTTTTAAGAAACTGTCATTCATACTAAAATTCATGAAAGCTTTTTAAAAATATTTGGCAGTTGTCCAAATACTCTTGGGAAGGGGAAAAGAAGAGTAATGGAATCTCACAAATCACTGAGCTGAAGTCAGCATTCTGGTCTTGATTTGAAGTTTTTTTCCCCCCCAAAAATTATTAGACTTACACTACCTTGCATCTGCTTGTAGTAAAGTCTCCAACTCCCTTCTTTCTAGTGATTCTTATATTTTCAAATTAGCAAACAGCTGCCAGGTACACATACATGTGTTTGCATGAGTCTTTGGCAACTATAATCAACAAGTGTATTTGAAATACAAAATAACTTCATCAACACATATCCTGCTATTTCTGTTAGCTTCCTTTAATGCAAGAATTTCTTTTGAAGGTAGGATCTTCTTCAATATAATACTGTTTGTGAGCTTGTAAGTAGCGAGATGTGAGTGCTTGGACAGATGCTGGACAGTAGCAAGTTTATGATTATGACTATGATACATCCTTGGAATGGTAGCTTTCCTTTCACTTGAATAAAAACCTTGGATTAGAAGTAAGTCTACAGATGATCTGCACACTGATAATATATAGACAATTACAGTGATACTTCTTGTCCAGACTACATAGTCATATTCAGGTACAAAATTAACAGTAGAGAGACTACTACCTCCTGGCATCGTATACAAACAGACAAAATCCTCCAACCTGGGTGGCTCAAGTTGGCCAGGGCCATGCGTAGACTACTCTTGATCAAGTGCATAATTATTAAAAATAATAAAACACAAATGCATTTTTATAGGATGCTTATATGAAAAAGCCTGTGGACGTTTTACAAAATACAACCAAACACAAGAGTTGTTTTCCATTAAAAACTGCAACATATCCTAGTGAAGTTGGAAAGTGGCAAGAGAGCAAAAATGTCTCCTAAACAGCTAACAAAGCACAAAAGATAGAGCAATGACCCACAATTCACAAGATTTCTCTACATGCCAACCCCTCCTGGCCATACTGACATCAGAGGGAGATTTTTTTGTAACATCAGTGTGAGAAAGATCAGCTCAAAGTGAACTGTAGGAGGGGTCTCAGTGAGGTAACATGGGCAGCAGTGCAGCCAGTTGTGCTTGCACAGATTGAACTTAAAGATGTCTTTCCTGGAGCCAGGAGAAACTGGAATAATGATACTGCCACCTTTTAGAATTTAAACTTCCCTTTTGCTGGAGTATGATGATGAGATGGGAGCCCTCTGTGTTGATGTTTAGACCTAGGTTGAAGACTGAGATTTGTATCTGAAATATCTTGTGGTGTAAAAGAATTCTGTACCACCTCTTTATGGTTTTCCTTGATGTTTTACTCTTTGTACATATTCTCACAAACTCTTCTCATCTCAGCCAAAAGGTGATCAAAATAAGCTTTGATTTTTTAAGAGAGTTCTTTTCAGAGTTGATAAAAATGCTGGTTTTTCAAAAGTATTGGCACACTGGAGATGTAACTACCATTTGGGTTGGATTGAAAGGGAGCTAAACTGCTTCGAAAGTGTTGTGTTACTTTTAAAATGTCTGTAATTCTTCCTTGGACTTGTAAATCCTCATTTACATAAACCACGATCTTTTGTGGTGAAACTGCTCTCTAACAGAGTTTTTCAGCTTTGTATTGCCTTGTTTCTCTCCCAGTTGTTTTGGGTAAGGATATGGTCTGATTTACCTTGTTATCAAAAAACACCCCCACAAACAGCTTTCACTTCCAGCAATCACAAACTGAGTAGTTTTTCCTATTTTGGCAGACAGTACCTTCTCAGCATTGCATACTGGATCAGATCAAAGCTAAAAAGCCTCATCACTGCCGTGAAACGAAAAGGGACAGATATCACAAAGGTTGCATTTGTTCAATTCAGGAAGGGAGAATAAAGATTCCAAATGAATTGGAGAATAAAAGCACAATCATTAAGAAGGGTGGCCTTTGGTGTGGTCACCTCTGTTAAGATTCAGTCTAACATAACGTTGTTGTTGCCTCTACTTGTTCTGTAATGGCCCCACCCTATTCATTTCTGTAGAAGAATGGATCAAAGTGTGCTTGAAGACAGACAAAGTTTATAAAAACAGAAAACTCATTTTCTTATATGTTCTTTGGTGCCTGAGGCAAAGGTATTGATTGTAAGGCAACTGAAACAAGCTAAGCTATTCTTGCCTGCTATATGTTTGAACACTTGTAGTTGTGCAATATACAGTGAAACAACCCAGAATAACGCACAAAGTGCAGTGCAAATGAGAGACAAAAGAAACTGAATTGTTTAAATAAGGCAAGGCTGTGAAACCAAGATTTGGATGGGATTTCATCTTGTAGATGCTTCACAGAAAGGAAAAAAAAATCATTAACTTGTGGAGTGTTTTTGTCTTAACTGTCTGTTCATATGGCAACTCTATACTATATACATAGAAGTATGTTTGGGGTTTTATTTTAATGTGAAAAGTCAGTGCACTTTGCACAGACCCATTAACTTGTCTATAACAAAACTGGCTTGTGCTAGACCAGGTGTAGAATGTTAAAGGGAAAATGAAAAGGATCCTTCGTAATAGAGTGTGACTCTTTTGCTCTGCTTAGGGCCAGTGTCAGTCTCTTAGGCACAACTGGAGGCTCAAAGAAGGACTTTGGTGATTCTGGGGACTCTAAATAGATAGGTTCTCTGCATTGAGTAATTGTATTTCCTTCGAGGAGCTGTAGTTCAAGGTTGTTTGCAGAATCAGTCAGACTTAAAATTTATGGGGCTGATCCCTGATGTATGTATTACCTAATTCTAATTGATTTTCACAGTTTTGTCTCTGTTTTCCTGCTCACCATCTCAACTGCAGCAGCACGTGTCTACTGCTCATCCCATCTCCACAGGACTGGTTTTTGGACAACCTGTCAGACATGTTTGATGGTCCGCTAACCTCCTTCATGTGTCTAGGCATGCTCAGGTCTACGTGTTCCAGCTGTGTCAGCACCTCTGTGTACTGGTTTGCTGCTTGTATGGTCATGAAGCTGGTTTTGAAGAGGGCTTTGAGGTCACCCTCTGTGGGATGAATAGTATACACATGGTGGACAGGTCTGTCCAGAGCTGAAAGTGCTTCTCCTGGGATAGCTTACTCTGTTTCAGGGAGTGGAATAAGTTCTGCTTGTGTGAGATGCCCTGATTCTGGTGTAACTGTCTCCTTGCTAGATCTGCCCTGATTCTGGTGTAACTGTCTCCTTGCTAGATCTGGTGTACTTCTCCTTCTGTTTTCTGGTACTGACTGACAGTAAAGTGACTTGCATTGCTGTGGCAGCATAGAGGGAACCGCAGTGAGGGGATAAATGCTGTTTACACCCATCTGAAGGCTTCTGTTTTATCCTAATACAGCAGAGAGCAGTCGGAGCACAAGGAAGAACAAGGCTCCCAGCTTGTGCAAAGCAGGGTTTATTACCAAGCCTCTCCAGCTCATTACAAAGCCTTTCCAGACCCTCCCTTGGATTCACCTGAACATGTGCTTCTTCAGTAAGATAAATTGTGTTCACTTTCCAATGTGCTGACTTTGGGGTGAAGGGGAAAAGTAGTCAAATCAGATATGTTCTTTTATTTTAATTAAGTCATCTGTATTTGAAGGTGGTGACAACTCAGCTTCAGGCTCCTCTTGCTCATCCCGTATTCTGGGAAAAGTTCCAGCCTGATCTTAGCTTTGCTCATAACAGAAAAGTTTGTATTGGTTTCCTAGCCCTATAACAAATTGTGAGTTCTGTCATCAGCTCTAATGTATAACGAAATTTCAGCAACTACACAATGTGCAATGTTCTAGTCTTCCAAGGTCCCCAGCTGAATGGGCAGCTACTGCTGGGGAAGGGGAGAGTTCCATACAGCAGGGAAGCTTTCCTTTGGATGAGAGTGGTTTTGCTGTTATTGAGAATTCCCATTGTGCCTCAAGGTGCTCTGCCCTGCTCTTTGTTTTCCCTAGCAATGCGAATTCTGCCATGTCAGTGCAGAGCTTTAAGATTTCAAGCCTGGTATCCTGGTTGTAGATAAATTTAAGGCACTGTGGTTCATACACAGCTGAAGTCCCACAGGTTCAAACTTCCACACCTCTACCTCTGCTGTAGTTAGCTTTACCAATGTGTTCTCCACTCTTCCATGAACACTGAAAGTGCAGGGAATGCTGATTCAAGTGTTGCTGAGTATAAGGGGAGGAATATGCAACTTAATTGTTCATGACTGTGGACACGAGGAGCAGCCCTTTCCAAGCTTTTTTGAGGTGGGGGATTTCTTTATGCCCTGGGATAAGAAGCCTAAATTCTCCCTGCAGATCCAATCCATATAATGATTCTTCCCTTTCTTAAATCCATCAGTAGAATGTATCTTCACATCCATGATTGTAGAGAGCACCCTGAAAAACTCTAGGATAAATTGCCTATTGATTTTACTGTCTTGTGTGTCCCAGCCATCTCACTGAACGAATCTTATTAATTTTGTTTAATGCAACAGGCTGATCAGATTTTGCATCTTGATGTTTTTACAAGGGATTAAGAGCATTAGGCACTGTTCTCTCTTCCAGTTTTGTCACCTTGTCATAGTGTGAAACACAATGTAAAGTTGATCAACGAAAAGTTTTTCCTGCATAGATGGATGTAGATATACATTCTATTTCTGTGGAGCCTCTCAGGAGATACAGAGAAGATAGTCAAAGCCTTGTAGTCCAGCGGTGCTCAGATGCTGGAGTAGCAGTAACGTTACCAGCTAGTCAAGTTACTTAATCCTGTGTTGTGAATCAAACCACAAAATTCTATAGCTGCAATGAAAATATAAGGGTCTTTCTATCCTTTTACCCATATTCTGCAGCTAAGAATCAAAACTATCCTTGTGTTGACTTTTCTTAAAGTTGCCTCTGCATTTCATTGCTGGCATTTAATTAAATCCCTTTGGATTTGTGGAAATCATCTAGTCACATTAAACTACTGCTTATTAGGACAACCAGCAGGTAATGTGGATAGATATAAACCATCCAAACTGTAGTGAACTAGTTGCTTGAAAACATGCTAGGTTTTTTCAGCTTTCAGGTGTTCTACCTGAATTTATGGGCACCAGGGACAGGATTAAGTCAAGATTTGCCATTGTAACAAGATTGCCAGGAAACATTTATTGCCACAAAGAATAAAGAGTGTAGCACGCATGTCCTTAGTCTGAAAAACTGAAGGAAAACCTCTAATTCTGATAGAGATGGCTGTAAGCTTTGAGGATCTTAGTTTGCAGCCATTCTGTGCCCTTCTCTGATGATGGATATGCTGTATGTAGTACAGTAGTACCTAGAAACTGGATCTAATTGTGCTGGATACTGTATAGAAAGTAAAAAGCAACACCACAAGGTAATAAACTGAAACCTCAAAGTATCTTTCTGCTGATTGATAGACTGCTAGAATTCTGGTTTGTTGCCTTCCATTTTTATACTTTCTATAGGGGATATTCTAGCAAGAAATTCACAGTTTTCTTTTAAAGAAACTTGATCTGTGGAGTTTATGATGGGTGGTGCAGATCATGTTGGATCCTGTCAAATTTGTGGGTGCAAAGCACCTTCCTCAGTTAAATCCTTGCTGACTAGGTCTTCTCCATTTTTTCCCCTGCCATCTGGAAAGTGCTGTGCATGATGCTCAGTCAGAATAAAATGCACTTTTTCTCTGACACTTG
The DNA here is from genome assembly GCA_035583155.1 of Acropternis orthonyx. NCBI lineage: Eukaryota > Metazoa > Chordata > Aves > Passeriformes > Rhinocryptidae > Acropternis > Acropternis orthonyx. Next base: position 67,903,655 of record JAWWEU010000081.1, on the reverse strand, counting down.
GCAGGGAGCTGGCAAGAAGAAACTTTCCTTGCCAGAATCCATGTTCTCTGTGGGGGTGGCTCAGATGGCACTGAATTAACTCAGAGACATAAAATAAAAAGTATTTATGATAATTTTTATTGATGGTAAGTAACTAACCCTACCTCTAGGGCAAGTAAACAAATTAGCTTTTAGAACAGGAAAATGGGATTCTCTGAATGGCCCTTAGACTTTATTTTTATGAAGACATTCATTTGTCCATCCCACAGTAATTCCTCTTCAGCTTATATAACTTATGGTTCCTAGGAATCAAGACTTTATGACAAAAGACATATCTCTATTTCTTCTATACAATTTTTTAATTCCTTGATCTAATTAGGGAATAGAATCTTGGGACAATAGACAAAAAGATCATAGGTATCTATAGTTTTAATGAATGTCAATAGCTGCTTGGCAAAGAGGGGCTCCTATTAATTTCTTATTCCTACTAGAATGCTCTATTCCTCCCTATAAAAGTGAAGGAATAACATTAATAATCCATCTCTAACCTAGCCCAAACCACAGCCCACTGAGTAGTCAGCACGTGTAGCTTCAAATTATGCACTGCTGCTTGTGCAGGCTAACAGATGAGCTCAAGAAGGGAACTGGGGGGTACTGTGATTACAAAGGAAAGCAGTTTAAGTGGGGCATGTGGGACCTATGTCTGCAGGAAGCTCAGCTTCATCAGTTGTGTTGCTCATAGAACAGCTCATTGACCTTATGCCTATTAGTTCCCTAATTATCCACCCCCTTCTGTGAGAGCTCAAAGAAAAATAGGGAGAATATCAACCTAGTGAATCACTGTTGACTGTGTCCTTCACATTTCCCTTATATGGGCAGTCATTTTTGCTCAGGTATGCTGTACATCCACAAAGTGGCGAGGTACTAAGCCTCAGACACTCAGGCAAGTGTCTCAAAAGATGTTTTGAAGACTTACTCCAAGGTTCATGAACTAGATTTTTAAATAAGTCTAAAGAATTTGGATGTGGGATTTGAGACCAAACTCCCTTAGGCTTCTTTACGCTCTTGAGGCAAGATATTCAAATAGATTTTACCAAATGAGGATAATTAGAGTGCTTCATCTTACCCCTGCAGAGTATCTGTTATACTTGTCTAGTGAGCGTACTATTCAACCACGTAAGGGATCTTTGTTAATTTAGTGGGAATAAAGAATTAATCATCAGGATCTGTTCTCAGAAGTTTGTGTTTACCATCAACAAGCCCAATAGATGTGCAGATGCTAGCCTGACTTGAAATTATAGTTAGACATTGTCTTCCACTTGGCCAGTTCATTAACCCATGTCTTAAAGGCTTTTGTGATTGCATCTGGCATAGGGTTAGATATTTCACGATGTGCTAATATTTGTTTACTGTATGTGTTTGGGATAACATACCAAAGAGAGAGAGGTATAATTTGTGCTTCAGTTTACTTATAGGCTCGTACCTTTTAGGTGCCCTTTAGGTAAAACTGTTCTCTTGAGTACCATGAAGCTTCACCTTTCACTCATATATTTGGGACAAAGCCCTGTGTCAGGTGACGCAGCATTGCCAGACAGCTCTCCCAGCTGAAGAACTGGGTAAACTGGGATTCCTTTGTTTACTTGTTGAGTTACCTAACAGCCATAAGAACATTAAAGCCTGAAGTTCACTCTGGCATCATTTTTGTGTCTTTTTACAGCAAGACCTGAAAAAGTCAGAGGACTGCTTGTTTTCTTCATTTGTCATTGTTATTCCTACATCCAGCTGACAGGTCAGGAGTATATGGTCAAGTGCCAAATTGGACAAAGCAATTGCTTTTAGTATGTGTGCATGTGTTATAATACACACTTTAAAAAAGGCACAAAAAACAAAACAAACCCAAAACACCTTCTCAGTTCCATGTTCCATGTTTGTCTTTGGGGAAGTGTAGGAATGAATTACATTGTTGACTTTCCACTCACCTCTTTTTCAGTAGATTATATTAGAAAAGCTTTTTGGAAGAGATACTTCTATTTTGCTTAGTTGTTTGTGTTGTTCTCCTTTTGGTTGTCAAGTGCCAACACCTCATCCAGATCCAACAAGAGGCTCATAAACAAATCCTGGCTCTTCTGTGGCAAGAGCTCCAAGATGAGTAAAAGCCAAGGAAGTCTTGGAATTATTAGCAATGTTTAACCATACTTTCAGCACCTTTTTCAATTCAGAAAGTCAACTGAAAAGATTTAGATGGTGATTTGTGAGAAATTATAATAGTTGGTAGTTTGCAACTGAGTATATAGCTTTTTGTTTGACACAGAACACCTGATCTAACAGCCCATCTGTGAATATTTGCCCTGGGGTTTATTATATGAAACACAGAGATGTTATATGGACTTTTTTTTTCTTTTTTGTCCCCCAAAAAGACGTTATTTCATCAGTGGCAGAGTTACTCATAGATATTGAAGCAATATTTTGGAATATCATCATCTAAAGATAGATAATCCATCAGATTAATGAAAAGGTTGAGGGTGTTAAATCTCTCTGCTGCTTTGAAATATCATTTTACAAGACACTGGCAGCTGTGCCCTTCATGCTGTTTGGCCTTTAGACTGGCTTCTTCATGTTGCTTTATATGAACAAAATAAAAGGCTCAGCTATTGCCACTCAGCACTTGGGTGGTTAGTCACATCTGTCACAAGTCTTACACTTACCTTCCTCAGGATTCATTTACTAATGTCAGTGGGGTTACAGTGCTGTGAAGTGAGTGGGTACAAGAGCCCATTCAGGTCTGAGGTGTGCAGAGCACAGATTTGGTTACAAAAAACAACCCTTCAGGTTCAGGAACAAACTCCTCTCTCCCCATCTCTTACTTGCTACTGTCCCATTGAGCATTTCTTCATGAGAGATCTTTAGCTTTGTAAGCCAGTTTGCTTCTGGTATAATGATGCAGTTACACCAAGAAGAGACTTGGGACTTTTTAACTGTACTCAGTCACGTGAACCAGGTAAAGAAAGCCTTCCCACGCAGAGCATTTGCACAATGCTTTCCTGGAATTTGAGGATGAAACACATCTTGCCTGTTATGCTTCAGGCATTTCACCCAATGAGGCAGAGCCCTGCTTGCTCCATCACATTAATTGGATTAGATCAGGAGTGACAGTCCTTCAACTGTATTGCTGGGAGTTTGTCTTCATCTTGTACCCGTTGACTGTCATCCAAGACAGTTTATTGATCTGAGTGTACTTTTTCTTGGCCCAGATAAATTATTTTTATATTTCTTTGAGCAGCTGCTATGATTTCAAGTAGAACATTTGAGGATATGCCAGGAAAATTGATTTGGAGGTGTCTGAAGAGGATTGTAAAGAAAATTCCTGAAATGCAACTGCTGCCAATAACTTGTGATGACAATCACCACCAAGCAATGTTGCTGTGGTCAGTTTTGATGTTGTTGATTTTCCCCTAGCTATGTCTCCCAAGATTCCTTTTGCTGACCCTTATTTTTCCCAGGTTGCTGAAGGACTGCTGTGTCCCCTTGTTTTTGTCCTCAAGGTGTGTGATGTTAGAGTTGTTTCCATGGAAGTGTGGTGAAGGGACTCATCCTCTTCCCTCCTTGGTGTGGAACTTAGCTTGCAAGCCCCCCAGAGGTTTTACCTGTTTGTTGTTGAGGTCACAAGGGAGCAAAACAATTGCTAATTATCAACTGTTTAAATCAGCACTGATCCACAACATAAACAAGGATGAAGGGTCTTCAACTCCAAAGAAGTGGAGGACTACTATTTTTTTAATAGCCTCTTCATCCATAGTTTAAAAGTTGTAACTGATTTATGACTCTTTTTTTTTTCTTTTCTTTCATTGCACTTGTTCTGAGCTCTGGGAAACCATACCCCAGGGGATTTGTTATCCACTGTGTTCTCTCCCTGAGTATTTTAAATGGATGTTTTCATTCTAAATAGTAATCTAGTAAAGGGAATTTCATCTTCCTAGTTTCTCCTGAAGTGAAGTCCCATCTTTGTTCCTTTGTAGGCAGATGTTGAAACAAAATCTGTTTGGAGGCTGATGGGGAGCTGTTCAGTTTGAGGCATAGTTTGGGGGAAACTAGTGCCCAGAAAAGAAATAAACGGATCATGGATCTAGAACACATTCAATCCTCCTAATATGTTTCAGTTATGTGAAAGCATGTGAGAGAATCACAACGCAAACTGCTGACGAATAGAGATAATAAATGATGAGTTGTTTGTTTATCCAACACCTGATTTATCTGTTTACTTGCTTCATCCCTGTAGAAGATATATTTTGGTGATAAAGAACCCTGTCCTCTATATGAATTATACTTTCTCTCTAATAGAGTATTATTTTTGCTTATAAAATGCATGCAGTCACACAATTTATACTGGACTTCATGCTTCAGTTCTTAGCATTCTCATTTCTTTTCTTCCCAGTGAAGCTTTTGGGTTAATTAGGCCTAAAACTATGAAAATCACAAGATTCTCTGTTTATACAGGCCTATTTTTGGCTTTGCTTTCAGTTTTAGGAAAAAACACAGCTCTAAGTACCCACTGCAAAGTGCAAAAAACATAGGAATAGCCCTGCTATCCTGGAATGAGCACCTACTCTTCTTTGAAGGGTTTTGAGGTATCCAGCTTACCAGCCAGTTATTAAATACATCAAATCAGTATGATGAGTTTTAAGTGGATTTGCTTGTGATATTTGGTCGATATTTAAACAGAGGGAGAATAGCTAACAGGGGCACGTATGAGTCTGAGGTGCAGTCTAGAGCTCTGAATGACATTGGTAATAAATATTAACAACTTCATTTGAAAAAATACATTTAATTGCACTTATAATCAGTGGGGGAAGAAACAGCCCTACCTAATATTTATGAATTAGACACGTGCTGGAAAGATTCATACCTCAGTCATGAAAGAAAACACACATAAAATAAGTAGAGGGAAAGAACAACAACTAGTCATCTTAATTCAAGCTGCATTATAATGGCTAGTGTACAAGAGGGACACATTAACATTGCACTGCTATTATTTAAGACCCTAAATCTTGACTTTACCAGCTAAAAGTATTTGTTTTTAACATCAAGAATTATAGTAAAAAGTTGGCTTGTATTTTGAGGTAGAATAGAGAAACAAAAATGCTATAATGTGACATAATGGTACTCTCATGCAGCTAATACAGGGTAATTCCATATCCTGGCCTTTGTTGTCACATGCATCTCATCTCCCAGTAGTGCTAGAATGGCATCCTACATCCCCTCCTTTCCTCCCCCACTGCCTGGTTCCTCATTCTGGCCTCTGACCAGCTCCTCCTCCCTTGTGTTTGGTGTAGCATATTCCTTCTGCCAGCTAACCTGATTCTGGTCAGGCCTTTTTCTTTACTGTATCCCAACTCCAGTCTCTTTGCCCAAATGCTCCCAGTTTCCCTTTCTCTCACTCCTCTGCTATTTCTTTCCCCCCACTGTAGTTTGTTTTATTTGGGTGCTCTTTTATCTGGATGCTTCCCCTCTCCCCATGTTCTTGTCCAAAAGCTGCTTCTTCCAGAATCTGCCTGGCAGTAAGCAACTGCTAACATGGATAATGGAGGATGCTAAGTCTTATGCAATGCCTGTCCATGTTCCCAAGTAACCAGGAGTTTGTGGAGATGGGAGAAACCAGGAGATGTGGAGGAAAAAAAAATTAAAAATCTGTATTTTTCTTGTGTACCTAGGCTGAAGGATTTTCATTTGTTCTTCATGACAGGGTCATGAACAGTCTGGACACAATACAGCTCCATTAGGTTGGAAGATGCTTGATGAAATTGCACCACAGGGATATAATTATTCAGTGTGTTCAACTAGCAGCTTTACTAAAAGTACAGGAAAGATAGAAGGCAAAATTAATTATGTAGAGCCCAGTAAATCTTCTCTTACTCAACACCTCCATAGCCTATATATGGCTCCCTTTTTAGGATTCAGCGTGGGCTTATTGTAGAACTTAATGGCTGAGTTACCCAATCATAATGAGCCACTCTGTGCAACAGCTGAGCATGATAAAGCACTCCTAATGTGTCTACAGTGCAAGGTATTTTAATTCCGACGTGAGTGCTGCAGGAAGACATGACACCCTTCCACACAAACGCATGGACAGACTTAGGTGGGTGGTAGTGCCGTTGGTGGAATAAAACGCCTCACAAGTGGTGAAGTTTTTCTCACTGGTCCTAAATGTAATATCTGAAAAACCTAAATTATATTTGTCTGGCTTTATGAAAGTGTCAGTTCTTATTTATAGTAGAAATACGTTAAATATATTTTTATTCCCTTAGCAAAATACATAATTCTTTGCTCCTTTTTAAGGTTTCTCAATGAAGAAAGTGCTTCTGTTCCACCTTCAAGCTAAGAACTGCAAACTTACAGCATGAGTCAATTCTTCAGAGTAAGTACTAAAGCACTGTTTAATTTTTGTCATGCAGAGCAGCTTCTCAGATTTCAGTGATGTGAGATCGGACTTGACTCCAGAACTATTCAGGTGTGTTACTTCTTTTCGGCCCTTTTATGTTTGTAAGGTTCCTGCTTTTACCAGGTGCTTTTCTAATTCCCTCTTCCCAGGAAGAGCATACATCTGTAGCACAGGTCTACCTTCTTTTGGTATCCCTGGGCCACATCTCTTCTGGCACTCTTTGCGTCTTCTTTTGCTACCCTATCATTATCCTTCTGGGTCTCAGGCATTGGAGACAGCCAAAGTAATACCAGGAAAAATTATTACAGAAATGGGACTGACACCTCATTCCCCCAAGTGTATAAGCCTAGAATAAAACCTGTTGCTGTCCAGTAGGGCCAGTCTAGCTTGTGAAAGGTTATTTCTTCTGTACTCACCACTGTAATACCTCTGTGTTACCAATCAGAAGAAAGAGGGAGACAAGACATGGAGGAAGCTCAGGAGCAAAGAACTGATGTAATTTCCCAGATTATGAAGTTGTGACAAACCTGTTGGGTTGTTGAGAATGAGGCTTTCAGAAGTGACAACTGAAAGGATGCTGGGAAGAATACTCACAGATCATTGTCTGTCTGGGTGCAATTGCTGGCACCATCCTTGGCACAAGGAATGACTTTCCATCTCTTTGTTCTTTATATATCTATTTGCCTTCTTTCACAACCTTCTTCTGCCCAGCTGTAAATTTAATGACTGTTCTAGGAAAGGAGATGTGTATATTTTTTGGCTTCTGAGCCTCCCAGGTTAGCTTGGGCCTCTGTCCATTGTTTCTGGTGCTCCTTTCCCTGTGGTAGCACTTCTTGAGCAATATGTGAATACCTATACATTTGCAAAGGTCCTATTTATTTGCCTTATAGTTTATAGTGTAAAATGGGGTTGCAAGAGGATGCAAAGGGGGTGGTGGTTATCAGCCATCACAGTGAGCTTGCTGGAGGGAAGGCCTGTGACCCAGGCCACGCAGAATGAAACGTGTGCCACTTTGTATGAGGGGACTCTCTTGGGCAGCATGAGGCTGAGGTTACCACAGGTGTATCCCTCAGTAAATTTAATCTCATGTTCATAAGTTCAGTGCTGTTTACATGCATGGCAAATACGTTTCCTCAGGAGCTGGTGGGGTTGAGGGAATCCATGATTACTGATAAAGAAGTACAAAACAGTGTTGGAACAATGATTTCTGAATCTATTTGGGACTCCTATCATACATTGTTATAGTAATATATATAAGATAATATAATAAGTGTAATGTTGCACTTGATGGAAAAACATATTGCAGAGCTTAATGAAATATCATCATGTGCTTTCAATTGATTTCAGCAAGAGAGACCTTTACAAAGCAAATATAGCTATTAATCTCATTAGTGTTCCAGCTAATATAATGAAATTATATTTGTATATCAATATATCAGACAAATATTTGTACAAGATAGGCATTTCAATGACTACACAGCTGTAATGAACAAATTAATTTCTTCAATTATATGAGCCTTGCTTCCTACAGGTGTACTTTGCAGTTCATTTTCCGCTGTGAATGCTTAAATTAGGCTGTTAAGTCCACAGTTAATCTGAAATAATTGGCTTTTCATTTTTTCTCCAAGTGATCTGTGTAATGGGAGAACTGAGCAATATTGTTTGTTGACTCTGCGTCCTGGTTTTCATGAGGGCCATGCTAATGAGTCTGTGTCACTGAGTCAATGCAGAGTATGCCAAGAACCTCTTGGAATGGGGCATTGGGTGGTATCATACTGTCCTTTCTGGAAAAGATGAAGCTGAGTGTACAGCATGACATACACTTTTACCCTGTTCTTCTGACTGTCCAGCATGTGAAACAAACCTTTACTTCTTTGAAGCAACCATGACGGTGTTAGGTGGTGGATATTGTTCCTGGATGGGGCCAGGACAAGGCTGAGACTTGGATGCTCAAAAGCATTCCAGGATTTGCTGCTTTGGCCACAGTATCTATTTCTACCAATCTCAACTGCTACTGGACAGCGTTCAGTGGACAATAATACAAGGAAAAATAATCACAAGCAGTCAAACACAGTCCTCACTTGGTTGTTGTGTTGACCTCTGTGGTGTGCACTAAGAGCTTCATTGAGACTGGAAAGAGTTTTGTTCCATGCCCATTCAAATCTGTGGCAAAGCTTTCAGTGGAGTGCAGGATCAGGCACAGAATCACCCTGAGTGTAATCCAGACCTTTGGTGTCTGGTGTTTTAGAGCCCTATATAGTAATTAATGACAGTTAGACTCTTCAGAATGAGATCCAAAAGAGACAGCAGGCTTAAGATGTGCAAGGTACCAGCTAAAAAATCCCCTGAAAACCAGAATATGGCTGAAATCTTATTACTGTCTTGGTCTAGGCAGTTAAACATGATTCCATGCACCCACCTCATATCCAGAAGAAATAGGTCTGAAGTCTCTCCTGCTGATGGGTATTCACAGTTTTGGTCCAAACTTGCTCAACAAGACTCATTCCTCTCTCTTCTACAGCTATTTCAGTCAAATTCTTGACATCACAGTGGCTGGAGCCCATCCTACATCTGTCAGAACCAAGTTCAGTTTCCCAATTTAAGGTGTTCTTACCATTATCTCCCATCTCCAAGGAAAGTGTGGGAACGTTTTCCACTGCTTCTGCAAAAACTATTCCACTGGTCAGGCAATAATTCAAGGGAGTCATTGAAGGCATGTAGTGAAGTTTGTGTATGTAGCCTCAAGGTTAGGGAACTCATACATAGAGGAGTCTAGGATTTTGATCCCTGATTCTAGCACTGCTCATGTGTTTTATTACTTAATGTAAAGCTAGGGAGCAAAGGCCAGATCTCAGGACTCCCCTTCTCAGGAAAGTAAATTTCTTCCAAGTGCCATCTTTGATACCCATATCTGTTATCAGAGCTCTAACAATTATGGAGTTCAAAGATTTTTCACAAGGCTGTGGACCTTTGCTGTACTTCTGCCAGGTGTACCTCCTGGACATTAATGGGTTCCATCCTTAGACAGAAAGACTACCTAAATTTGTCTACCTGAACTCCAACTTCATTCTGCATCTTCCTTTGAGTTCTGTGTGAAGTCATTTTACCTCAGAGGGCATTAACTGTTTTGTTGAACTTTAGTGTAGTTATGGCAGTTCTCATGGGTCCCCCATTATGACTCATAGTATCATGTTCTTTGTTTTGTGTCTAGTAAGTAGTTGGCAAATTCTCCTCAGCTACAGCATAAAAAAACTTTAAATGCTCTACTTAAACTGGGCAGAATTTAAGATCCACAGCTGCTTGTGACTGAGGTTTCTGCTATCACAGAATACACTGTATAGACTGTGTAGAGGAGTACCTGATGACAACGATGGATAGAAATTAGGATGAAAGTAGATAAATAAAATGGATGAAAAGACAAATGTGAAGTGAAAATACCTGTACAGGAGCCTAAAAGAACAAACCATGCTGGGACTTCTATTTCTTTTTCATTGTGACAGCTTATTTGTTATTTCTACTGAGAAAAGTTAGAGACACGATTTTCAGGCATGATGAAAATACAGGAACTGCTATGTATGATGAGGGTCTTGCAGTGGTGTTACAGGAAGCAGTTGCTTGAATTACCAATATCACAACTCTTTGCTCTGGTGTACATTATAAAAGAGAGACATCACAAGAAAGAAAATGTGCATTAGCCATCTGATTTTGTAGTAAGTTCTGACACTGTAGATTGCTTTTCATTTTTAACAATGTCAAATTACATTTATCTGTAGGTTTTCTTGCTTCCCTCATTTCAGCATGTGAAACAAAAGGTATCAGTAGCAGCTTCCAGTCAATGTGTGGTAGAGATGCAGTTCTGAAGTCATAGATGCTTTGAAAGCTCTTAATTTTGTTTCTTAAGGAAAAAAAATCACTGCAATTGGCGAAAAGGGATGGAAATATCTTTCTAGGCTTATATTTTGCTGGTTTCATAAAAGCCTACATTTTGACTTGAGGATATGGACCTTTAAATGGAGTAAACTACTGCCATTATTAAAAACACCTTCCTGGAAAGTTTTCAGAGATGTTCAAGACTATTCTTTATTTTTCCCCCTGGCACAGTATTCTAATTAACTCTTAACCATTTCTTGTGTAATGTTTTTAAGGTCACTAGCTTGGCTGGGTATTTGGTAATAAAAATTACACCCCATGTCTGCAATAGGACCACTAATTAAAAATAGCCATTTGATTCAAACTGACTTGTTTGCCAGCATAACTAATGAAGTGTCACTTTAATATTTAAAGTACTGTTCTTTCAAGGTAATTGCTATTTACTGGTAATTCTTCTTCATTTGATGGTTTATTAGGTACCTATAGGAATTTAAATTGGGTAACTGAAAAATTGTAATTGTCCAACTAGTGTAATTCTTTGCTATAAATAAGCTTGGGCAACTGTTTAAAGAAGGTCTTCTGTTTCTGTTTTTAAGGAAGTTTTTTGTTTCTGTTTTTCACACCATGCAAGAATGGGGGAGACTGACTTGGGAAAGAGATTTTACCTATTAATAAGGTATTAGGGAGGAGCCAGCAGAAGGTGCTGACATCCAAAGGAATGCAGGGACTTGTTTTGGCTAATTCTGCACCCACCCACATGGGTGTCAACATTCCACTCAAACGTGGCAGGACTTTGCCTCTCTTCATGGCAGGGGCGATAGATTTGGGGGAGGAGGGAGAGGAAGAACAGCCAGGAAAGAATTGGTTTTGAAAATAATTGCAGAAAAGGCCTAAAACCAACATTGTCTTGGAAAAGAAAAATTGTACTTGGAAAAAAAAATGTAGCTAGTAAAATAAATACATTGCTTACTTGTTCCTTTTCTGTTCTAGCTTGTTCGTGAATATCTTCTTTGCCTTCAACACATCATAATGCTTTATTTTGTCCACAGAACATAGCTATTTAAACTAACTTTCTTGCTAAAGAGATGTGGAGTTTTGTCCTCCACAATTTGATAAATGCATTTGAAAAAAAAAACCCGGGAAACTCCTGTTTCTGAGAAACTCCTGCTTACTTTTGTTGATACTTGCCTCTTAACAAAAGAGCTTCTGAGTGGCCATTGCAGGTTACAGTCTTATTAACCTTTTCTTTCTCCCTACTTTCAACTGGTTCTTTTTGTTAGAGTCCACAGCTCAGTGTTCTTTAATAATTTTTAGGATCATTTATGTAACACCTGTGTTTTGTTGTTAGCCTTTCTATTAGCAGATGTTGAACACTATTTAGATTACACAACCATAAAATCAAGAATTCTTCTATCTGCCTTCATATTTTCTAGGTATAATGTGAGTGCTTCAATTATTAGTGGGTGTATCATTTTCATATCTGTAGACTGGGAGCTAAGAACCAAAGCAGCCTCCATTTCAGTAGCTTATGCAGATTTTTAAATGAAGTGGATATCTCAGCTTCCCAAGATTAGATGGTGACTTTTTTATACCATCTTAATTTAAAAAAAAATAGTTGGAAGCAGATCCTGCCATGGAAATTTCAGACCTGATAGCTTACATTTAGTCAATTTACAGTTGATCAAAAATGTAGTACTTAGAATGGGAAATGTTGGATGACCCTATCTTTTGGTAGCTTTACCAGTACCTTTTTTTTTTTCCTGTTAGAATTTAAAGTTAAGAAAGATAGCAGTAGTGTTCCCTCCTCTACAGATACAGGACATTAGGTTTGATTTGTGGCTTGTCCGCACTTGGGCAATAGGGATCATTGAAATGTCTGTCTGCACCTGAATTCCAGTCCAGTGGTGTATCCAGTGGGTGGTGTGAATATGCTATGTCATTTGCTCCTAGGTGCATCACCATGTGGAAATTTGCCAAATGACTTCATCATCCCACTCAATCATGCTACTGTATTCTATATTTTTGCAGCAAGGAGACAGCACAATATCCTGGCAATCTGTGCATGCATTAATGAAGTGTCTGCCCACACTTCTTAACGTTGGGTTAGTAACGATGATTGCTAACATAATGCACCATTTAAATGGCCTGTGCGGTCTCATGTATGTATATACACGCATAAACCACAAATTGTTTTGTCATGGTTGCTATACTTTGTGCAAACATTTAATGAAAAGTACTGTTGCAATACATTGAATACTGACATATTTTTCGTGACTGAAGAACTTAATTCTTCATAGCTGCATTGCAACTGTTTTGGTCCACAAGTTTCATGAGTTAATACTGACAGATTTTGATATATGATGGCTTCATGAGAAGCCTAGACACAATACCTTTTGTGGTCAGACTCAGGAGAGGATTGAACTTGAATTCAGATTTGCCGCTCAGGCCTAATATTAATTTAGATCCAGTACTTGAAAACTGATTCAAAAGTGGATGTACTTATTGAAAAGTGGTGTTCTCAAAAGTACAGAATAAACCACCCTAGAAAGAGTGGTAGTCACTGCATCTGGGTGTGTGCATATGTGAAGGAGTATGTGTGTTTGTGTACATGTTCCTGCATGCATGTGAACACACATTGCTTTTGTGTGATGGGTCTTGTGTCGATTCACAGCAAAAGCTGTATGCTTTGTTTTTCCAATGCAGAAGCTTTTCTATATGCTAGTAGAAAACATTTTGTGAAGAATGAAAAGAGAGTTTCTTTGCATTGTTAAACTGGTTTTTCCCCCTCTTTTCCCATTCTTCTACATCAGAAAAACCCTCTTTCAGAATAACAGTGATGTAAACTGCTGTGAAAGAAGCCCATGATATCCAAAACTGTTGTGGTGTTTGTTTTTACTCCTGTCATGGCGTGAGCTCACAAATACCATTCTGAGCTCTTGAGGCTCGCTCTTTGTTGACTTAGCTTTTTTTTTTTTTTTTTTTTTTTTATGTGAAGAGTCAATGGGAAACCTTGTGAAAGCTTAAATAAATCATATATTCAAATTGAAACCAAGCTGGCTTTCAACAGTCAGGGTTCCAATTCTCTCATCTTGTTTCAGTCAAAACGCTTGTATGAAGCAATCCAATTGTATCAGAGTAAACACAGTTGCATACAGATTTATAAATACTCTGCCTTTCCCACAAAAGTTCTATGCTTGAAAAAGGAGCTTCCTTGCCTTGAATGGATACTGTGTCCCAGACTACTGAGTAGGTGCCATTGCTCTTATGTAGGTAGTTTTATCTGTTGCGGAAGCTTCTGGGGGAAGGTGCTGAGAGATGATATCACTTCTGTCCAACCTTAGTGGATATTATGTCTGTGTCCAGAGAAAGAAAAGTTGAAGCATATTCACTAGGGTGGGCTACTGGAAGATGGTTCCCAGGAGCATATTCTTCTCATGCTGAACAGTGCAGGTGTCAGAGTTTCTCTCTTGCGAGGGAGTGACTTCATTAAGGAAATTTGGTTTTTCCTTTTCTTTTTCTTTTATAGATCCTTGGAGTTTTGTACTACTTCCTAATGGCTTCCCCTTATGTAATCTCATGTGTCAGAGGTCTGTGCAATCTTGTCTCATAACACAGAAGACTGGCACAGCTACATCCCTGCAGCATTTGGTTTCTGGTAAGTGGAAAGCTGAGATGTGAAAGGCCTAGTGAACAGAAGGCTGCATGAGTGGTCTGCTGATCATGGAGACTGGCATCAATAGTTTTCCTGAGAGTAGCTCCCAAGGAAAGTTTGTGCTCTGGACTCATCCATTAGCATCTAAATATGTGATGGAAGGAGATAGGACATGCTTGGTGCATGTTTGCTGTTGGAGTTTTTCCTGCGAATCTCCTGTTGCCTTCTGCTGTCCAACTACGCTCTAGTTCTGGGCTTCTCTACTCTCTTGCAGAGGGAATGAAAGGTGCTATTTATATTGATAAGCCATTGCTTAATTTCACTTTTCTTTCACCCAAACACCTGGACCCTTTTTCACAGGATTTCCATGTTTTGATTTCTCACCATTCCTCACACTCATAGGAATCCATTGTGTGTCTCAGATGTGCAGCAGGTCTTTGTGTCCTGCCATCTCCCTCTAATCCTACTCAGAAAACAGTTCTTTAAATGTCAGCTCCAGTTCCCCATACTCAATATCAAATTAACTCAACTTGAAAGAGTTTGAGTTTTTTTGGCTTGCACGCATAGCACCATCTCCCAAACCAGTGACATAGGCAAGTTTCCATTGCAGTGTTTGCTCACAGCAGGAGCATGTGAAAGGAGCGCATTTTGAGAATGACTAAAGATCAAAGTGGTTGTACATGAGCTGCCCTGAGAAGTGTAATGCTTATCCCGGAATAATATGGAAGAAGTGTTTATGCTATGTTAATGGCCAGAGGTCTCAATTCACTTTTAGTTTCCTTTCTACCACAGTTAATAGAAATAGAGATGATAAACCTTTCTTATGCAGACACAGATTTGTTGATCTCTCCCTGCTTAATTACAGTGAAGAGAAGTCAGAACTATCTGTGTTCATCATTCCTGCCTGGTTACACTCTGTCATCTCTTAGAGAACTGCATTTTTGCAACTCTAGAGAGAAAAGCCTTTTTTTTTCCCTCCCCTATGGGCTTGCCTAGGAAGATACCCATCTTTAATATGAAGCTTTGAAGCATAATTATGGTAATGTCAGGTAACTGCTCTTCAACATAGATTGACAGCTAGCTATTAAATAAGGGTAGGGAAGAATGTGGCATCTGTGTAGTGAATGATGCATGTGGTTATTTTAATTTTTTTTTTAATAAGTAGAGACATGGCAATTGCAGGTTTTCTTTGCCTTTTTGATTTAACAGCAATTCAGAGTCTTTTGACAAACCACAAGTAAAAGCAGCATTCAGATCAAACTGCAGTCTCAAAATATTTTCCCCACCCTGATTCAAGCACAAAGGATTTAATTTCTAATCAATTGCAAAATGGACTACTGGAAGACAGTACCTTTTCCATGTGCCCATTTGAGCCTCTGAAAAAAGCAAAAATGTATTAGTCTCTAAAGTAACTCAATTTCTGACCAGTTTTCACTAAGATTTAAATTGACTGGTGCCTGACAGCTGTAATGGGGATTCATCTTCAATTGGAAGCTGAGCTCTGAATTGCTACTAGTTGGCACTGGTAGGGATACCAAGATGAGCTCACATGTGCTCCTTTTCACAGTCAAAATGACAGGTTCTGCCAACCTAAAGAAAATTGCCAGCAGCAAAAATAACATTTTGCTCCATGCCATGGGTTTTGGGACTAGCATCTTTTTCCCATGCTCAGTTAATATACTTGTTTTTATCTTATTTTTTACTTTTTCCATGTAGCAAGGAATGGGACTGGACCATGAAAATAGTGGACACCTGCAGACTGAATATTAAAAATAAGATAGTGAGAGTTGCGGGACAGGCATTTCCTATTCCTCTCTCCTCTGGTTCTAGAAGACTCCTGTGAAGTGCCAGGTACTGCTCACATATCACTTACATAGCTTGGTGTAAGTGCTCTAAGAAGAGGAATGTAAATTCTGTTCTCATTATTTGGCTAAGAAAATGGTGAACTCCTGAACCTTTTCCTCTTACAATTTTAACAGAACTTGACCTAAATGTAAAGGTTGAAAGTTGCATTAGCTTTTTCTTCCCTGTAGTTGTGGTTGAGAAAGGGAAGGCAGAAATATCAGACTGACTGCTTGTTCTTGCAGCTTGTCCAGCCTGACATGCTGGTGGGAATGCCCATGGGTCTCCCACCCAGCTTGCTGGTTCCTTGGGGCAAAATATGAAGTGGGTCTAATGTGGTGTAACTTGCATTCCAACCAGCGAGCAATTGCTTACTAAAGTACTCCTGAAGTTGTTTGTTGAGTTTTCCTTGTTTGCAGCAACTTTAACAAAGCTTGCAAAGTCTTCTTTCAAGTCTCTAAGTGACACCATTTGAAGTTCCACTGCAGAACTAAATAGATATAAAGCAACTTTAAGGGGGTCTTCCTTGACTTTTGGAGTGAGATTTTTTAAAGCATGGGAGTGTAATTAAGTACCACTGCATGTTCACAATCTGGTTCAAGAGAATGGCTTGTGAGAGATCTCAAGGTCATTGCAGTCAAGACTTCTTTCCACAGGTTTCTTTGACTTTTTGGCATGGCCCATGGACATGGCACATTCAAATACTTACAGATCCAAAGACAAGGGGTATGTTGAGAGGTTTTAAAAACAAAGGATCAGAGAATTGGCTTTAGGGTTTTGTTTTCCTTCAGGAAGAGAAGATAAATATTACCATGATTAAAAAGCCGTTATGAAGAGGACTGTGTTCACTGCGAAAAGAAGAGATTGACTTTGCTAGCAAGAAAGTTAATTGGCATTGGCTAATAGGAGAAACAGTCATCTACTGGGAGATGCTTAAGTATTGCAACAGGCTACTTGCACAAGCAGTTGGTGCTCTTCCCCATGAGAGAATTTATGGAGAAAGTCAGATAAACCTTTGCTTGGAGTGGCCTAGGAGTATGTGTTCCTGTTTCCTGAAACTTTTTCAGTTTTATTTTGGTCTGGTATTCCTGTGGGCTTCAGCTTTAACTCTGTAATTTCTGAAAACGAATCATCCACATATTCCAGTAGAAAAATGCCCTAGTAAATACCATTAATATGACAGGGCATTTAAAAGACCTCCCATGAATCCTCATCCTTGTGTAGTGAAAAGCATATCAATGTGTACCCACAAAGATTAGAATGCCTCTAAAGTTTATTGGAAAATAAAGCAGCAATAGCATCTAATCTGTTAACCCTAACAGAGAATCTGTTCCTCTGCCTCAGATTGCAGGCATACCATGAAGTGCTGAGATTGGCATGAGCAGAGTGCATTTTTATTTGAGGGAAACATAAATCCTAAGTATCTTGTTTGTGTATAATTATTCTTGCCCTGAGGTTGCAGCATCTTGCGCGCACAGCTGCATTGTGAACATTTTTCCAAGTTTATTTAGCACTGAGTACAAGTACTTTACATGTCAGAGCTGGGAACGCTCCTGTTTCAGCTGACTCCACTCCTTTGGGGTGTTGTAGAGTTATTAGGTGACTAAGCGAGAGGCAGTTGCACAAGCCTGGAGAGACAGGGAGCTTATTTAATCACAGTAGAGAAAGAGAGAGTAGGCGCCTGGGAGCAGACAGAACTAATCTGCGAGGAGAAGCGAGAGTGAGCAAGTATGTCTTATGGAAAGGATTTGGAGGTCAGTGGATTGGCAAAGTCAGTGTGCCTTTAACAGAGGATTTCTACATATTTTCTCAGTTCACATATATCCATACTTAAGAACCTAGCGAAGGGCCTCAACTCCTGTCAACACACAGCCATCCAATGGCTTATGAGCTAAACTTGTGTTCCAGCAGGAGAGTTTATTCCTTGTCTGCTTTTGCTCCTCACTCACCTCAGTTTCAAGGAGATTAGCAAAATGTATCAGTGGCAGTGGCGTGTGATTTGATTAACCAAGTACCTTGGTGCTTTCCTCTCCTTTTTAAATTGCTTCGTTCCTGTTAAATGGTGAAGAGGGCAAAGCGAGCCTGCTGTGTGGCAGGGTTGCCACCTGGCAACACAGGGATCCCAGCAGTAGCTCTCTACCTCAGTTTTACTGGGGATATAATGAACAGGTTGAGGGGCTGGGATGTTACTTTATAGAATCAACGTGTACCCTTTGTCCTTTGTGGAAACAGACACAGGGTAAAGATGTAATCTGTGTGATTCTGACTAAATGCCAGAAACAGAGCATGTGTGAAATGCCTATGCATATAGTGTAGAATCATCTAGTTAGTCACATATTATGGCCCTTTCAGCTTCCATTTCTTCTTTTTTTTTTTTTTTTTGGTTGTCTGTTTGTTTGGGGGTTTTTTTGTTTTTTTGTTTGTTTTGTATTTCCAGTAGTAATATTTTTGTAGTAACTGATAAATTCATTTTATTCTTCATTCAGGCCTTTTATAATTGGTTATTAATGGAACTACATAATCTGGTAAGTCCAGATGTACTCAGAGACCAGGTCACTATGTAGTACTGTATGTTCACTGCAGGCAAAGACGGCCAGTGAAGAACACAGGAGGAAATGCTGATAGTATGCACGTATCCTTAGCAACACTTCTGGTTATGGTTTGTACTCATCTTTGTTTTCAGTCAAATGTGGGACATAACCTATAAATTAACTCCATCTTTCAGTCTCTTTTCAGTGTAGAGCACTGAGGAAATAATTTTTGTGTGTCTGTGTGTGGGTATGTGTATGATATGTATCACTTCTTGACCTGCAACCTGCAGGCAGGCCAGGAATAGTGTAATTGATTTAGACTTGTTTTGGGAAAAAAAATTGATCATTGCTTGATTTTATGAGGTGGCTGATCTGTTAAATTATGTCAGCAGGCAATAAGGCCAGCCACATGAACAAGATAGCATGTTTTAATATGGCTTTGGAAGGAGAGGGAGTGGTCAGACTTGTGTTGGAAACAATGTCATTAGAGCAGCTATGAAACCGAGTCACACGGGAAATTCAAAGGGCTGAAACTCAGAATCTGTCTTGTGGCTCCTTACAAACCAGCAGCAGTTCCTTGTAAAAAAAAAATATGGATGGCTATGATTATAACAGGAGTGTAACACACAGATCTTTAAAAGTCCTAATGCAGCTTTCTCCAGATGACATTATTGGAAAATCCTGTTGCTTTTCTTCAGAGTGTCAGCAGGACTACGGAGGTAACTGTGTAAAGCAGTTGTCATAAACATTCAAACAGGATGAATCCCCATGTCAGGTTTTATTGCAGGCTTGCAATTTGGGCTAGGTTCTCTGAACTTTGCTAACCTTGGTAGATCTACAGGGAAAGCCTGCAAAATCCTTGAGTTCAAAGCAGGCAAAATATATGACACCTTTTGAAAGGCTGGCTTTGACTGTTGAGTTTATTTGAACTTATGTTAACCAAAGCCAATAAAAAAATGGTTTGTATGAGCTCCCGCAAGGTGAAATTCCAGCAAGCAGAGAGAATGAGAATAGACACTGTGTTTGCCAAACATGGTTATTTTTACTTGTGTTAAAGGAAGAAAGTTGATAAGAGTTTAAGTACTTTTATATTTGATTTAAAGTGGGAATAAGGAAGATTATACCTTAAGGATATTGTGCAAAAAGTATTATCCCTCTGTGAAAATATCCCAATCAACCTGGACTGTATCTACTAGGTTATAACATAAATGAGTCCTCTTTCTGGGCAGTTTATATTTCATTATTCTAATACCTGGGACTACTGAGGAAGACAATAAAACACAAGGCAGAGATAAAAATATGAATAATTAATAGTTATATTTAAAAAAAATAGATTAAATAGAAAAAAAATTTGGCCAAAATACACTGCAGTTTGCAGTGGCAGAATCAATGTATGGACATCATGTTTAAATGAGGGTCTACAATTTTACTAGGTAAGAAATGAGCTTGACTAGCCAAAAGCCAAGGGTAGAAAGAGATTCTATGCGTCAAAAATGAAAGGTTATATACTTGGGGGAGAGGAGGGTTCTTTTTCTTTTTTTAATTATTTCTACTAAAATCTCTGGCAAGGAATGATAGATGAGGATAACTACTGAGTTGCAACAGAGATGGCAAAACAGTTATGAATATAACTAAGAAGGTTGTTGGTTGCATGTTATCCTTACGTCATATAGCCTATTTGGGTAGGACATATCAATGAACGTATGTCCTGTAAGAGTAAATCACAGGACTGAAGTTTCGCCTGGAAATGGTGGGAGGAGTTTAAGTGAGTATTTAAGGATATGGCAAAGGAGATGGGTCAGGGGCCTATGTATATATTTGTAGATTTGGAAACAATTACTGAAGGAGAGGGTGATGAAAGGGAGGAATAGCTGGAGTAGAGGTACTGGAGCATGCCTAACTTGTGAAAGACAGAAGGAAAGGTAAACAGTGTGATGTTACTGTAAGCCTTTAATGAGATAAATAAGGGCAGATAATATGAGTTAAATAACCAACTTAATAGAGCCAAAGATATTCTGGGGAAGTACAATTGCTGAGGCAGTGTGGTGTATCTGCCAATGACCTCAAGAACTGGATTTGGTGGATATACATCTTGCTTGTCAGAGGTCTATCATTATGAAAGGCTTTGACTTCCTGGATTATACAGGTGAAAAAATAGCTAAATTCAGACATTTCTGAACACAATAACCAACAGAGTTCCTCACCAGTCACTGAAACAGCAAGAGGCAATACTTTTCTATATCTGACACGAAGTTGTAGAACGAAGTAGAAGATAACCTTTGTTTGGGGGATTTCAGTTTCAATTAAAATGAAGGGTAAATGAGTGCAGGTCTATAGCTGAGCTTTTCAGCTCCATATGGATGGTATTTGATACTTTTTGGGAACCAGCTAAAGCCTGAAGAGCTCAAGAGGACTGAATTGTAAAGCAAGGCTGGCCCTTCTTTGAATCAAAGGTGCAAAAAATGTCTGGAACAGGCCTATCTTGTGAAGTGAAAAACATGGAAGAACAGTTATCAGATATGATTGAATAAGGAGTAGAAAAATGAAGAGGTCAGCAAAGAAAGCCACTTGTGAGAGGTCAGGAAATGTGTGGGTAAAATGAGAATTGGCATGAGTCAAGCTGAGTTTGACTCTGCAAAGGAAATTAAAACAAATAGCAAAAAGTCCTTCAGCCAGATAAATAAAAGGGAAAAAAGAAAGTAATTGGGCATGGCCCAGTAATTTATCAGATATTTTGTTTGTTTTAGTTAGGATGCTGATTCTGAATATTCAGGCATGGGCGTTTTTTTTTAGTGGCTACAAAAACCTGGAAATTGAAATGTCTTCAGCCAAAGTGGGAGGAAAAAACTCGAGTGAAATGTTGGAGAAAGGCGAGATCATTGTCATCTTGGTATCTGTAAGGAACTGACACATGTAACTGAAGGCTCAAGCACATTTTCAATAGGACTTAACAGCAGAAGGAGAATGTAAGTCTGTCCTTTGATGAATGGGTGAGGTCAGCCCTGCTGGAGTGCATGCTGTTAGTAGCAGCTGTTCTACTCTTTTAAAAGTAAGAAGGGGGCATACAGTAACAGAAAAAGGGAAGAAAAAAGAGACTAGATCTAGCATGATCTAGGTAAATCTAATCACTGTGATAAAAGCACTGGTGTTTCCATGCATGGAAATGCAGTCCTTCCTGCTTAGCTTCTAGTATGGTGTACCATGAGAAACTGAGAGACACACTGGGTAATGGCAGAAAGACTGTGACTAACAATTAAGCTAAAAGCAGATTTAAGTGAAAAGTGACCTTATTGAAAGACTTTAGTGATTGATTTTGGGACCAGTCTGCTGTGCTAATTTTACTAGAGGCTGTTACCTAGAAAGTGGAAGTGTGCTAGTGAAACTGGCTGCAACCGAGTTGGGAGGTAAGGGTGGAAGGAAAACACATCAAGGCATAAAATGAGACACAGAAATAGGTGTGAGATTAGTTATAGTAATAAAAA
The DNA here is from genome assembly GCA_035583155.1 of Acropternis orthonyx. NCBI lineage: Eukaryota > Metazoa > Chordata > Aves > Passeriformes > Rhinocryptidae > Acropternis > Acropternis orthonyx. Next base: position 67,881,863 of record JAWWEU010000081.1, on the reverse strand, counting down.
TGCAAGGCCCTTGGTAAAAGAATTTCTGCTGTAACTGGGGGTTCCCCCATCTGCAGTTATTTTTGGTATGCCCAGGTATAAATGCTACTGTGCTGTGTTGTCTGACACACAGTCTGACTCAGGATAGGATACCAGCCGAGGGATTTCTTTAATGACAGGCATTTCTGATTTGTGTTCAAATATGAATGCACCCATTTGCATGCATTACTCACCCTGTTCCTTCTCCTTTGATGCAGATCCTGGGATTTGGAAGAGCACAAGACCTGTCCAATGTTTCTTAATCCAAAATTTGGTATTGACTGTCATTGGCAGGTTGTGTTTTTAAGAAGCCTGCTTTGAAATGTCAGATCTTATCCTAATTGAAATCCTCTCACCTGTTACAGAATTTGTCAGACCAATTCACTCAGGATGTCTTGGCACAAGAAGATGTATCATTGTTGCAAATGGAGAGGAGTTCCTCGGGCTCCAGCTAGAGGCAGATAAAGATTAATCAGCTGTTGTACCCATTCCTCTTCTCTGCTCTCCTCTCTTCCTCATAGGACATTTTTTTCCCCTTCCAGTAGTAGCTGTCAAGATAGTATGTGAGACTGATTATATCTAGAGTTTATCTTTTCAGTGTTTCATCACATTTTGGGATACTGCAACAGAAACTCTCTCTACTTCCATCTGTCTCACTGCTGAGCAGCACAGTCCCTCCCCTTGGGCTAAAGACTGTGCTTTACACTTTGGGGTTTACAACACCACTTGCAAAAACAGATTCTGCCACGTGCTGGGAATTAACTTCCATTTGCACCCCTTTTCTCTTGGAAGTGGATGATGTGCAGTGTGGTAAATCTGGTCAAGGCTTTGCGAAGGTCTACCTCATTGCTGGTTTTGATTTTTTGTTTAGATAAGCAATTGATAATGTTTACCACAAACATTCTGTGTTTGAGCAAGTGGTTTCTTCAACAGGATGATGAAAGTGATCAAGCCTGGCTTGTGATGCTGCATAATTTACAGCCATACAGACCTATGATGAAAGGGAAGAATTCTGAGTTGATTTTTGTTCCTTTTGCGCTTTTGAGAGAGGAGGGACGTTTTCTGCTTTGACTGAGATGGCACCTGGAAGTGTGTGTCACTTTATGTTTCGTAGCAGGCCTGTTTGTTCCCAGTCTGATCTGCTGCCATTGCATGCAGAGTAGGTACAGCTGAGAGGAATGCAGAGGATCTTGGTTGTTTGAGAAGAGGTGGGTGGGTCCTTCAGAGTCCATGAATTCATTAAAATTCCACCTTGTATTGCAGTATAAATGCGTGGGCTTTAATATGCAGGGCTCCAACAGGTAAATACTCGAATCTTGGATACAAGACATAGCAAGTTTTTACCTGCCCTTCATCCAAAAAGCTCACCAAGCACTCTATACCCACCCTAAAGGCAGTGTTCACCGCTACCTGAATGTAATGCAAACTGATGGACACAAGCACGGATTAGGGGCAGCAATTCACCTCTAGATGGATATCTGCCACAAGAGTGTGTGTTGTTTACACTTAAGAAAACTCTCCTTTTTGAAGAAATCAGACACTATGTTGCTGTTCTCTTTGAACACACCTCACTTTGCTGACAGCATCCATTTGTGCTGTGGATTGTATAAACAACTCTCAGTACCTCAAGCCGCTTTCTCAAACCCCAAAAGTCACAAACCATCCACTGGGCAAGTAATCCCATGGTTCAGAAGCCCAGAGAATAGGGGCCAAAAACTGCCTGCCGGCACCCTGCCTTTGTGCACTCTGGTTGAACCCTGTGAGGTAATATGACCCTCTTGGGATGCAGTCTGCTCCGTATGCTGTCATCCTCTCCTACCGAAGATTGCTCAGAGCAATTTCACCATAGCCCTGACTCTGCAGTCACCAAGCCCACCACGGCAGCGCTTCTTGCAGCAGGCATGTGACTGAGGGACCTGTGGTGTTCTCCATCCAGCCCCATCATCCAGGTACAGTACAATAACTTGGGACTGAATTTGCTCTTCTCGTCTGCAAATCTGTGAATATGCAAAGGTGGCTTCTGAACCTGTGGGGGGCAGGAAAAAGGGCCTGGGTACCCTCAGGAGCTGTGCCTGCAGTAGCTCTCACCAGCTCATCTATAGCTGCAGTTCTCCACAACTTGTGGGGTATCTGGAAGCTTGTTCTTCAGTCAACGTTCCTCTTTTCTAGTTAGTTGCTCTTTTCAGTGGACGAGTCAACTGGGGGATGTGAAATCACACAGCTTTAGATCTCTTTCATTTATTTCTCTTTTTAAAAATAAAATATTAAAAGAGAGCTGTGGTCACAGGAAAAAAAATAATTACTGTAACAAGGGACTGAAAACATCTGCATGAAGAGAAAACACTGAAAGTGGAGAGCTGTGTTATTCTTTGGAGAGAATGTTGGGATTAAGGTTTAAAAAAACTTTTTTTCTTTTTAAGGCATCCAGTTTCTACAGCTCTCAGTTACTTCAGGGATCAGATACTTAAGAGATATTTTCTTGATCTGACTTTTTTTGCAAGACCTAAGTGTTTTGAAAGACTTCCTGCACATACATGCCAGTTATTTGATCTGATCATTGTTTTATTAAAACTATTATTTAACTAACCACAAGTTAATTTCTTTGGCCCTCTGGGAGCCAGCCACAAATAGTAGCAAGTTACTGTGTAACCTGGCTAAAGGTTTGTTTTCCTTGCCAACTCCCACCATTGACAAAACCACTTACAATGGGATTTTGGGATTTTTTTTTTTTTAAATGTAGTTAGACTACTATGAAAAAAAGTCTAGCAAGGTCCTTAAAAAGTTGTCTCCATGTAACATTTTTCTAATCACTTGTAATATGATTTTTTTTTTCCCTTGGGATGTAAATATATGCTCTGTAAGGACAGAAGGGATTGTCTGAGATCTGTTGTGTGAAACAGTTGGCACAGAGAAACAATAACCGTAACTGGAGCATGCCTGGCCTCTTCTTCAGTGAGAGGATATTAGTAAACTCACTGAAATTGATTCCTTCTGGTAACCTGCAAAATGGGCTAACTTTCAAGGAATTTTCCAAGAGGGGAAAAAAATGAATCAAAATGAAAGGGTACTTTATTTAAACTATTTCAGAAAATTTCAGAATTTTTGTTCAGGAGTGGGTAATTTTATTTTGAATTCTCTTTGCAATCAGGTTTTCATGAATGTGTCCATCTGTGACAGACCAGGACCTGGCAGCAGAGTAGAGGAACAGCAGATGAGATGACAGTCACAGCCCCCACTGTTGGACCCATGCCAGCCATGCTGCCACTGGCAGGAGCAGCCCAGCGATCAGCATCTGGAAGGTCTTCCATTCTTAAATCAGTAGGAGTAGCTGTTGCTCAGCACAGACAATCACAGTGATATGAAATGTTTCAAAACTTTCTTCTCTGTTACTTATGAAACTTTGAAACCGAAAAGATGCCTGTGCAAATAACCGAGGGAGAGATGAGCGATGTTTGTTGGGAATGACTGTGTGAGGCCATTAAGTCCCACAGTGATGTGTTAGTACAATATGCCTGACATACACAAGAGGCTCTGTTTCCAGCAAACACATTCCCCTGCACGCAAGCATTAGCTCTGATGTTTAGTGCTCATTGGGTCAGAACAATCCTAGGCTATAGATTGATTTCATTGGGACATCACAGCTGTTGCTGCAGGGGCATGGAGACAGCTATGCTGGCTTAGATATTTAGTCTAAATGCAAAATAAGCTAATCATTTCCAAAATTGTGAGACAGCTGTTGTGTGTAGTGTAGTGCACAGGAAGCTGTGGCTTTATTTTATGGAAGACAAGGTGCGCAGAATCACCAAGACCCCTTGGGATGTAGCAGCCTTGCACGTGACTACAAGCAAATGCAAATGGATGGGAACAAGAAGTGATGGGCCATGCCTATGAAAGGAGGCTTGGGGTTGCAGAAGGAGTGACACCTCTTCTGGAGGATAAGGATTCTGCAGAGGCTTTCATATCAGAAGGCAACTGACTTCAGCTGCCTTCCTAGGCTGGTATCATGGCTGAAAGGATTAAGGCAACCTTTGAATGTATGAAACAGGTAGGAACAGTAAACAAAAGCCTAAGACTTGTTTTTACCTGGGTGGAGAGTGCTTCACTGGTGCAGACCACATGGAATATGAAGTCTTCTTCTGCAACTCACATGCAAAAAAAGTTGGCAAACAGGATAGGGGCAGACAAGACCAAGAGAAGACCTGTTGGGATGGGGAAGTGGGAAATACTCAGGAAAGATCTTTTATATTTCTCTGTGGTCAAGGTCGTCTGATGACCAAAAATTTTCAGAACAGTGCTGAACTCTTCATCTCCAGAGAGATGGCCAAATCAAGACGGGGAGATCAACTGTTTCCCAGAGATGTGTTGTAACTGAACACAGCACTTAAGCTTAGTCCAGTGACAACAGAGAAAAACTTCCCAATCTTTTCTCGAAAATACCATTTGCAATAAGTACCTTTGGTTCAAAAATATATCAGCTCTATAGATGGAGCTAGTAAATTTATTTATGTTAGCTTTGTCAAGGTGCATCTTTTGCAAAAGTAGCCTGGAAGTATTTTCAAATAACTTCATGATAAGGCATTTATTGACCTTGTAGCTGACCCAGTCAGGCACTAGGGAAAGGACTTTACCATTGGTCAAAGCTAGGCAGACCTTCCTAGTTCTGTACCATAGATGAAGCTGATCAAGGAAATGCAAAAAAAAGGAGCAGTGCTGTACAACTTGGCCCAATACCACTGGGCTTTAAGTAAGCCATAAACATTCCCAGGAATGGCTTATGAGTAGGCAAATGAAACAACAGCAATTTAAAGGTGATAAAACTCTGTTGACATGAATACCATTCAGGTAAACCACCTTGGACATATTTAAAACAGAAGCCAGCACCTAATTAACTTTATTCCAGGTGAATAAAACTGTTCACACAGGATGCTTTGTAAGTACAGAAGGTCTAATTCACCTGCAGATTCTCCTGCCTGACAGCTGTCCTTGAAAACAAACCTTTGTTTTTTCAGATCATTTCAGGAAGCTCTGCTTCCATGAAAGTTGTTGTTGAGCCTCAGTTAGGAGGGAGATTTTCAGAGCATCACAGCCTCCAGACACTATTGTCTGGGGCCAGTATAGCTTAGGTGCTTAGGGATCTCTGCCACTGGACCTGCTCTTGTCAGTGTCCCTGAAAGCTTTGTTTGGATTGAGAGGCAGAAGTAAGATTTTTTTGACAGTCTATATGAGAAGAAAGGAGCCAACCTTATTGTAGCTCTGTTTGAAGATCTTCCAAGGGCTGGTTGGGCAACTGAAGTCTTTCCAGGTTTAGTACCAATTTTAGGTATTGCTTCTTTGTTACAGAAGTACAGAGGAACAAATAGGGATGAAGATGCTCTTTCTGACTCCATCAGCTCTAAGAAGTCCCATCTCAGTGACAATGTCTATAAGTTTTCTCTTAATAGGGAAGAGCTGCCAATGGTTCCCACTCTGAAGGAGCAATGGTATTTGCTTTGCAGCAGAATTCAATGCATTGCTCTAGTCTTCAAGTGAAGCTGCTTCTCTGCTGGGTGCACAGTTTCAATTCACACCAAGGAGCTCCCTACACAGTGGGAAGCATTGATATATTTTAGTATTTTTTCTCGTGCAGGTACCATGCTGGATGGGGGTAGAAGTTAGAGCCCTGTTTTCTGGTAGTGTCTGTTGTTTCCCTGAGTGAAACACAGAATCTGCTAGGTTGGAAAAGACCTCTGAGATCATCAAGTCCAACCTTTGACCCAACACCACCCTGCCTACTAGACCAGGGCACTGAGTGCCACATCCAGTTTCTTCTTAAGCACCTCCAGGAATGGTGATTCAATGACTTCCCTGGGCAGCCCATTCCAATGTCTGATCACTCTGCAAAGAACTTTTTCCTAATGTCTAACTTAAACTACCACAGCTTAAGACTGTGCCCTCTTGTCCTACTACTGGTTGCCTGGGAGAAGAGACTGACCCCTACCTGGCTACACCCTCCTTTCAGAGAGTTGTAGAGAGTGATAAGGTCACCCCGGAGCCTCCTCTTCTCCAGGGTGAACAACCCCAGCTCCCTCAGTGACCCCTCAGAGGAGTTGTGCTCCAGTCCCTTCACCAGCCTTGCCCTTCTTTGGACATGCTCCAGCACCTCAACATCCTTCCCAAACTGAGAGGCCCAAAACTGGACACAGGACTCAATGTGTGGCCTCACCAACACCGAGTACAGAGAGAGGATGATCACTTCCCTAGTCCTGCTGGCCACACTATTGCTGCCACAGGCCAGGCTGCCATTGGCCTTCTTGGCCACCTGGGCACACTGCTGGCTCATGTTCAGCTGCTGTCAATCAGAAAATCTAAAGTAGCTTCAATGCTGCTGGGGAATGAGTCTACAACTCATATCCAGGTAAATGGGTTTGTCTTAGGATGCTTTCCTCTGAAAAAGATGATTGTACTAAAAGGACAGGATAATGAATATGTAGTCTGTAGCCCATACACACTGCTCTCTGCACCCATTGTCTGATCTCATTGTTATAAAACCCAGATAAACAACCAAGAATGCACCATCCCTTTAGATATCATGAAAAATTAACAAGAAAAAAGGCATGGTCTCCTGAATATATAGAAATTCTCAGGTAATTATTCCTCAGGGACAGGAATGCCTGAAGGGTGAAGTTTAAAACTAAAAGGGCAAGCACATTTTTAGACAATGAAGAAACTCATTTGTGTAGTTCACAGAGAGCTTACTTGTTTTCCTTTTTTTTTTTTTTTTTTTGACCTGCTAACCTCTGCTCATCAGCTCATTATTTGTCATGTTTTGAAGGGATACTAAACCAGCCCCTGGGAATAAATACACCTTTTGAAAGGAAGCTAGAAATTTAAGTGAATGCAGAATTTGCAAATGCACCTACCATCAAGAATAAACTGTACTGAACATGCTTGGCTATGGGAGATATTCAGACATCTTTAGGCAGACAAAGAGAAATATGTCTAGGAATTTCAGTGGGGTACTGAAATGGCCTGTATGATTTCTGGGGAACCTCTGAAGGTCTATTCCTCTCCAGCTAATAGAGTTGTCCAGTGATCTCAGTATCTGAAAATCTTGACCTAAGGTAACCAGGTGGCCCTTTTACTTTTAATCTTTACATCTCCTGTCCTCATGGTAAAGCATTTTGTCCTCGCATACTTTATTTCCTCATCTATACAACGTGGATATTTACAGCATTTCCCCAGCTTGGACTAACATCCTATAATAGTGCCAATATCCCAATTGTGCAGGAATTAGACTCCTGCTGACCAAAACAGGGTCAGGGAGGGAACTCTGGGCTGCTGATCACTCATGCTGCTCCCCTCTTCACCTTCTCCTGGGCTCCTTTTGGGCTTACATGACCCATCTGGGACCCTCTGAGACAAGTCCCTGACTACAGTCCTAACTTCATCGCCTCTGCTTATCTCTCATTGAACTCATCTTGGGCTTGGTTCACAAGTATGTTAGCACAGTTCAGCTTTAGTACAGGCCTGCTGAAGTCACTGGTTTGGAGAAATGTACTAGAGAACAAAATTTTTAACAGGTTTGCTTAGGATACTGGTTAATACTTACTAGGACAAATATTTTTCAACATTTTTTATTTGTGAATAGCTAGCCACAAAAAATTCTGATAGTACTATATTCTGGTTTTCTCTTGCTGTCTCTCTAGTGTTGGTGGCATATTCAGTCCAGACATTTCTTGTAAGGTCCGGTGTACCCTATGCACAGTACTAAACTAAATGGAGAGACTGGAAAATATGTGGCTACAAAAGTGTGCCTCACACAGCTTGCAGTGAAAGCAATGCAGCCAGAGCTGTATAGCTGGTAATCTAAATCCTGTGGCCATGTAGTAAAATTTTGGAGGATTTATGCTAAAACTCTTTTTTTCTCTTATTTTCCCCTTTTATTTGATACATTCTGAAACCTGTAAGAGACAGTAGGCAAAATATTTTTAGCATGACACATTTAGAAGTGCTTAAACATGATAAAACATTTTTTTTGTGGACAAGTATGTCAAAATATGTTATATGTATGTTGAAGACATTTAAAATATATATGCAATCCAAGATAGTGATTATAAACTGTATATAAACAGAGACACACACAGGTATTTATTTGCCTACCTGCCTGTATATGAGTGTCTGCAAATTTACAGGTGAAGAAAAAATATCAGCATGCATGTGAAGAGAATATATGACAGATGTTATGCCAAGATGTGTTGTAAATTAATTATTTTGGTGCTACTTGGAAAATAGTAGCTACAATATACTTATTAGATAGTCTTTATACAATATAATCATTGGATCTGGGTTCATAGGTAGGTTTCTTGTTCAATTCTGCTACTTTAAAGAGGCATGGCTGGGTAATTCTCCGTAATTTCTATCTGGATTTTAAATACTGAAGTACAGGAGTGCTCATATGATTTGTGTGTGTAGGAGTGTCCTGAAGTTTTGATCCTGCATCTTACATGGAAGGAAGGTGGGATCTGGAGATATGAAAAGGGCATGGGTCAGAATGCAGGAAGAAAATGAGCTAGCTGTCTGTCTTCTCACTTAAACAAGGCTGCTGTGAACACAAGAGGCTATATATGCAGATCAAGGTTACCAAGGGACACAGACACCTCTGGCTTAAGTTATTTTCCTTATTAAATTGGCAATAGAAGAAATAAGTGATGTAAAATTCTCTAGAACAACTCAAAAGCACTGAAAGATCATTCTTGCCCTAGAAAATTAAATTGGCTTTATGGTCAGACAATGCTCAGCAGTGTAATCCTGAGACACAAGAGGATTTGGATTTTAAAGCACTCAAATTAAAGGAGTGCTTGTATTCTGGGAGTTTGATTCTTCCTACCACAAGTGGTGTTTGGTTCTGGGATTTTTGTTTGGACCTGCCTGTGCCTCTTACAAAACCAAAACAAGCAAGCTGTCAGTTTTGCAAGAGCCCAGACATATTTTTTTTTTTGCAAAGACAAGAAAATATAAATACTAAGGTATTTAAAAAATAGCTTCTAAAACGTGTTGCAATTTTTCCTGTTTGTTTCCCCAACGCCCTTTCTACATTTGCCCGCTTTTTTGTGCCCTTCAACTTGTTTGCTTGTAAAATCTTCCTTGGAGCCATATTCGTGCAGACAGACTAAAACATTTTTGACTCTGAATGAATCTCCTGAGGTAAAATTTACTCAGATAATATCTTGGTTACTACCTAACCTGTTTGGGTTATTTTTGAACACTATAAAGTGGTAGCACCAACAAAGACAAACTCTGCATGGTACATACCAGTAGCAGCTCACTTTAAATAGCTTGGGATCTCTGCTTTTGCACAAAATACCAACATTTGTGGCTCTCTCTGCATGTCAGAAATTAGAAACTGAAGTGTTTGAGGTGTTCCCCCCTAAACCCCCATTCAACATTTGAGTTCCTTTGCACAAAAGCAAAAAAGACACTAGGATTTACCTGATCACAGGACATAACAGGTAAAAAGAATGCCAAGTATACATAACAGCAAGGAAGACAGAGGCTGTGAGATGAATGAACTGGACAAGCAGTGCTGAATAATCACGTTATAACCAGGCAAAATAACCAAAGCGAAAGCCAGGCTCTGAATAGGCACAAGTTTCTGATGCAGATCAAAACCTCATGGCTCTTTGTTTCTATAAAGCATTGAAGCAAGTCTCTGGTTCTTCAATTTGGAAACAAATCCAGATTTGGATTCCAAACCTGTAGCTTAGCTTCATCTCTAATAACACTGATGTTTCACAGATTTGGGTTTCCAGCCGTTCCTCCAGACACCTGTTTTAAGATGGATGCTGTTCCAGCAGAGGCTGCCAGCCTGGCAGCACTGCTCCTTCTCCTGTGTGTCACACAGGGACTGGCAGCAGCAGCTCTGCCAGTGCTCCATGTTGGGGGAAAAGCGGGGAAAAAGATAAGTGTTTCTTTGTCTGATAGAGAAAATATATTTTTTACTCCCTGCTGCTGCAAACCTAGAAGAGATCATAAATCAAAATTTATCTGCTTTGGGAGTGCAAGACAGGCCCTAAAATGGCAGACAATATTTTAAAGGGCAAGCAGGTTAAAAGAAAAGACCATGAAGAACAGGTCTGGACACATTAGTCAGAATGAATTGAATTATAGCTATGCAGCTCTTAAGAAAAAATAAATTTCTATTAAGCTCCACAGACCTATTCCCTTACAGAAATTTCTATTGTGCAGGAGATTTTGAGCTGTGTTAGGAATACTGTAAAGGATAGTCTTATCAGTCTCCTCTGTGGTGCTGAGGTCTTTAACCATTTGCTCGCAGAGGAAGAAGCCGAGGCCTGGAGAGCTCAAATGACTTGATGGTGTTCATCTGTGGAGTCTTGCTGGGGCAGGTGCAGGTGGGAGGTCCTGCTTCTCCTGCAGAGTGCTCCTAGGGCTCCCCACAGCAGCCCCCCTCTTTGGGAGCAGCGTGGGCCCCTTTTAAAACATCAAGCATGTTCTGTTGTGTAAGGATGGTGCTAGTGAGGTTCTCAAGGAGAGCTGCTGTCTCGGCTCTCTATTTGAATGGTGCTAGCAGGGTTTAGGAGAAAACACCTTGCTTCTGTAGCAAGAGAGGTGAGTAACAAGTGGGTGCGTGAATAGCTGCATGCAATGATAGGAGCTGGCCTGGCCGGGTGCGAAGGCACATCTGTTGGAAAGAAGTTGGAATTTCACTTTTTGGTGAGTTTTGTAAAAACAGGGGATTGATCCTACTCTCGGTTCAAATAGTTTTTAACTTCCACTGATTTAAAGGCTGAAGAGTCAGCACAGTGAACATAGGAATTTAGAGTCAGCTTCAATTTCATTTGTTTCCTTGTTGTATAAAGAGTTTCTTTCAAGCAGAACTGTGGAGCAGTTCACAGAGTAAGAAGTTGTTCCTCTAATAAGTTGCTAGTAAAGATAGGTTAAGCTGTATAGTTTTGTATAGGAAAACAAACCTTCAAGAATGAAGTTAACTAAGAGAAATTCAAAGAAAATTCTAGCCCAGAGCATTCTTTAAAGCTACTTTATCTATCAAACCTGTAAACAGCAATCCTTCCTGGACCAGTGCTGCTGCCATTTTTAACATGCTTGCTGTATCTCTCCCCTGTCAAATGTAAACAATTTCTTTTCTTCCTATATATAAGTTCTTTTTATAAAGGTTCTGTGCTTGTCTCCCCTCCAATTCCAAAGTGTCTTTTTATTTTTCTTCTTAGAAATCTAGATTGGAAGATCCAGAACCTACTTTTAGGACTGAAATGCTCTTAGGATTATTTCAGAGATTCAGAGAATTGTCAGAGTTCAAACTGTTCCTACTCACTAATCTCTGTGTGAATGTAGGGAGTTAAATTTAGGTGCCCATCACAAAATATGAGAGTCAGCACTAGACAACAGAGTAATGACATCAGTTTTCCAGGCAGACTAAAGCACTCTAAAGTTTCACAGAACATCTTGTTGAAGGCCTACAGTGTGATCCAAAGCTGAAAAGTAATTTAAAAAGAAATATATTTCAGTTGATAAATGTCTTGGTGTATACACCAAACTATTGCAATTTGCTGAACAATTAAGCTCTAAATCTGTGAAGCAAGTAAGTGTGTGTTTTAAGTGTCATTGACCTTAGCAAGTGCTTACATGCCTTCCTTGTGTCTGTTATTCAATCAAGACCTTATGGTTGTTTTCTGTGCTGAAAATGTGAATGCCCAATTCAGCAGATACACTGACAATCTGTGCATGTTTATGCCTTGCTTACTAATCAGAATGGGCTGTTTTATTTAAAGCTGAATTAAATTTTATCAGTTTGGTTTATGCTTTCAAAAGCAGTCTGAGATGAGTGCAGAGTGCATTACACGCATTGACATACTCTATGTTTTTGTTCTTTTATTATTTCTGTCTGCTTAGATAATAAATTCAGGGTAAACTTCTTCCTCTAGATGATCTTGGGCCATTGTTCATATTACTGCTCCTGGTTTTAGCTGGGTGTGCCTTTAGTTTTTAATTAACACTGTTAAATAAAGAAAACAACCAACAAACAAATCCCAAAGGGAAATAAACCACAAGAATGATGTTGCAATACTCATAGGAGCTGAACCCTGAGTCCCAGGAGATGCAATGGTATGGTTACTGCCCTTGACTTGTCCTTTGGCTCTAAGTAAGAGGAGGTGTTTGTTCCTCAGCAGGCCCGAGGGGGTAAATGGTATGAGATTCAGCGTAGGAAGCAGCAAGAACTGCTCAGTGCTGGTTCAGGTACAGACTGTGTTTTTGGGAGGAGGAGAAAAGTGTCCCCCCACCTTCTCCCCTTGCCGCTCTGCTGTATGAGGTTGTGAGGCAGCACAGTTCTTAGGTGCCATGCTAAAAGTCAAGGAGAGGTGACTCCTCAGGCTTCCTTTTCTTTCTAGGTGGGTATGTGTCTCACACCAGTCCCCCATGTCAAGAAAGAAGTTCCCGAGGCTTAACTTGTGGTGTCTTGGTGGAGCAGGAATAAATCCTGTTGATAATCTGAGTTTTGCTTGTTGTTAGGCACACTGAAGCAGTGCGTCAGAAGCAATGGGCCTGAACACTTCTGGGCCTTGCTGACAAAATCCTGGTGTAAAGGGGTAGGCTAAAGTTTCCAGCTTAATAGCATTTAATTAGTCTGACTTAAAAACTTTAATATGTTGCTAGGATGGATTTTCCTTTGTTTAGCTTCTTTTGGTGTGGTTTAACCAATTTTAGCCATCTAAAACTGACTCTTGGTTGGAGGGACCATAGGTGGTACAGCACATATCCTTTAGTGGAATGATGAAGTGTTTACGTTATGCAGTCCTATTGTGAGATCAATCAGACTACAAGGCTGGATATATAAACAGAATCTGCAGGTGGTCCTTGCGTCTCCTTGCCCAGAAGACATGCTTTAATCCTCAGGAAGTAGGCAGAGTAGAGGTTCCAGGAGGCAGCCAGCCCAAGCAAAATAAAAGAACAAAACCAGCCTGAACAATGCAATGCATGTCAAGCTCATAGCGCAATCACTAAGAATAGCAGCTGACAGGAGACTTTGTGTCAATTCACCCATCAGCTCAAATTGCCAAACTCAGGATCCTAGGATTAATGAGCATCTTGCTCAGGCGGTACAAGCATGAAATGTGAAGCAGAAAGGGTGGGCAGTGTGTCTCACATGGCCTCCCAATGGTTTGTTCCCTTTCCAAATATTTGTTACTGGGCAAGTTCTCTTCTGGAAAATCTCTTGCTCTGTGTCTCTGTATCTGCTCTGTTTTGCTCAGCTGTTATAGCCCCTAAGTATTTCTGCTCCTTGATGATGCAAGGAGAATGCTAGTTACTGAGTTACTTGGACCACAAGGTGGGAGGCAAGTAGGACAATTGAGCATTCACACATGTTAGTACCTTTGGTGTGTGGATTGTGCTAATAACTCTCAGGCGCATAAGCACTCAAGGGGTGTAAGCAAAAGAGTGTAGCTCAAGCTGGTTTCAAAAGACCTCTGGAAAAGTTTCTAGCAATTTTCTTCCAGGTCTCTGTGCAATGGAGGAAGGTTTTGCTGGAGTAAGGGCAAAAGGATCTGACTCAGTAAAAAGAGGCAGAAGATTGTGAGACCATGGAATAATGAAAGAAGTTCCTCAGTTCAGAGGAAAAATAATAATCTTTAAAAAAATCTTTAAAAAACCCTAAACCCACATAGTCGAGTTGGCTTAAATGTAGTTTGCTAAGCGTTGTTTTAATTAGACTTGTGAAGCAGGGAAAAGCCAGCTGAGATGTCCTGCAGCAAGAAAAAAGTAGGTTTCAAGCTGAAACATGGCATATAACGGAACTGAGTTGTCCACATGGGTGCATTCTCCTTCTCTTTTTGAACAGAGCACCTAAATCAGTTGAGTCAGAAACTAGTGAAGGGTAAAGCTCAAGATGTCTGGAACTCTCCCATTTCTTTAGATTCTTATCTGAAGTGTATTTAAGCCTTTGGAAAAGGCTTACAACCTCAGGAAATCTAGTGGGTTTTTTTTCCCACCCCCCAAGTGTTCACACATTTCCTGATTATGAAACAGCCAGTCATACCTCAGGAATGGGTGGGTGGTTGGAGGAGGGGACAGCTTTATTTAGTGTTTTTTGTTTTGCTTTGTTTTGTTTAGCACCTTTGCATTTTATCCTGTCCAAAAGCAGGAGTCAGGCATTTACAGTGTGTGAAAAAGGGGAAAAAAGTCAGTCTGTTCTTTTGCTGCTAAACTACTTCAGGTGAAGTTACCCGGAAAGATGTGGACAGTTATTCTGTTTGCTAAAGTGAGTCCATCTCAATGTGCAGGTGACCATTTTGATGGGCATGGAGATGTTGCCCTTACCTCTAGCAAGATCAAACTTGCCTGATTCCCGAGGCAGGACTTTTGTTGACAAAATTAGAAATACCGAACTCTACATCAAGACTTATTTCCACTTTGAGCTACTCTTAGATCTCTGTGCCTAGCTGCTGTTTAGTTATGTCTCCCTCCCTCCACCAGTTTTATTGTATGCAGGCCAAGTATGACTGGAAGGTAATATCAGTGCAAACTCTCTAACCTCTTCCATGGTGTAGCCTTGTGTTCCTTCTCCTGTGCTAACCTTTAATCACACTGAGCTATCACATAAAAGCTGAGCTTTTCAAGCTGCTTTAGAGGATTGAAACAATGAAGTTTTGCAGTGGCCTCATCAATTTTTGGATCACACATACTTGGATTTGTCTCAAAGCCTGGAGAATGTTAAGATCAAAAATTCTCTAAAATGGTGTCTTTCCTTAAAAAACCCTGTTAGGAATTCCTCATTACATAGAAGTTAGGGAAATCTTGCATGGATTAGCCTACAGATTACAAACTGAATTTTGTTGTTGTTGTTTTTTTCTTTGTTTATTTGTTGGTTTGCTTTTTATACTGTGAAAAGTCTTGTCTTTGCTATTTATTTACTTATAGGAGCATTTATATCATCTAAACAACCGTAGTTCAAAAGCTCTATAGGACACATCTTGAAGACAGTTTCTGTATTATTTGTGGCCTTGTGCTCTAATCCTTTGGGAGCATGTGAAATATCTGCTTTTTGGTCCACTTCGGAGAGACAGTTAAAATAAAAGTTTGTAAAATGAAGTTCATGCCCTTTCTTTCTGAAGGTTTTCTTCAGTTTTTATTCTGCTGATCATGGAGACTGTATGCTACCGTGCCCTATGTAAAATCTGTGTTAGTGTCATAGTATATACTGAGCTTGGTTTCAGATAGGTTAAGCATTTCTGCTAGCCATTCTGACCAAAAAGGAAACTGTGTCAGACAAACAGGGTCTCTCAAAAGACTGGCTTTTTGGAAATCTCTATAAATGATCAGGCTTAAGAAGCTGTCTAATCACCTCTGGTAGGATGTTGCTTTTGCTCACATTCCTCTCAAGAGAATTTTCGTACAGCACATGCATAGTTTATGTTTGGCTTTTTCTTCCTTGTTGTCCCAGAGCAGTTCAGTTGTTCTGATACAGAAGGTCTTTGATGTGTTTGGAATTAATCCATCAATGGTGACATGAGAATATATTCTCCTTAACTAGTCATGTGAACAGCATTTATATGCACATGCTTACAAAAATGACAGCATATTATTAACTGAGATCCTAGCTTACCATCTGCCCTACCCATTTGCTGTGGAGTAAGCTCTGAAGGAACAAGAAGCAGTAGATTTAGGGATTTTCTGGAATGGCAGGAGAAGGGTATGAAAAGGTTTTCATAGAGTAGTCAGTGTAAGATTAATTTTTCAGGGACTACCCAAGTTAAGTATCAAGGCAAGAAGGTTGTATGTGACAGATGAGACATTCTAGGTGAGCAGAGGAATGGCATGGGCAAATCTGGGAAAGTGACTGAGGGAAATGTCCTGACAGATGTGGAGCACAGTCTGAGATAGGAGGAAAGGTAAACTAGGTCACACAGAAGTTGCAGGACTAACAAAAAGATCAGGTGATGAAGGTTGGGCTTGGTACTCCACAGAATTAAAGACAAAACAGAACAAGTTGTGTTGTGGCTGTAATCGGACTATGAAGCACAGAAGTTCAAGCATGGGGATCTGAATAAAAGGAATAAGGCCATCAGAAAATCAGCCACATGGAGCAGTGCTGGCACTGGTTTGCTTTTTGCAAGAGCTCAGAAATGAAGCTTTAACCTTATAAAACTAAAACCGGAGACAGTGTAGTTACAACGTACCACTTTTCTGAACTGCTGAATTAAATTTGGTATTTAATTAGTTTCACTTGGGAACTTCAGTGTAATATGGAAAATTTTATTTTGTTTACCTGCTTTTTATTTCTTAATTGTGGAAATCTGAAGATGTTGGGATTGTTGTAGATTAACTCATCTGAAAACATAGTCATCACTCATCCTTTCCTCTTCTTCACCCCTCTCTGCTTTCATCTTAACTAAGACAGAGCAGATAGGCATTGTTTCACACTGTCTTCCGCAGCAGTCAAAAACCTCTGCTAGTGTGAAGAGGGTGTATTTGTTTGAGCAACGTTTTAGTTCTTACGTATTTCTGTCATTTACTTAAAGATTGGGATATCTCAGATCATGAGGAAGTCAGGGACTCCTTAATGCAAAAGATGACACGCAGCCCCTGGGTTTGCAAAGTCTTCAAACAGCAGATTTTCAAAATCCAGAAGGATAGCAAGAAGGGTGTATGTTGCTGTATGTTTGCCTTGTTCTTACGTTCTTCCACAAATAAGTGCCACTGGCTATGAGATGCAGCGCTCTGATATCCTGTGCTATCAGATAAAGTTAGCAGCTGAATGTCATACAGCTTTTGTTTCCATCTGTGTACAACTGATCCAAACACACCTGACCAAGGAAGCACATTAAGTAACATCATGTGTTTTATCAGACCAGTGCACTGAGGAAATCATCAAATTCTTCCCAACTTCTATGTATCATGATGAACAAGATTAGAGTAGTGGCAGATATGGGTAATTTCAGTCTTAACAGTTATCCTCCTTCTCCTCCCAAAGCAACAAAATGCTTGTCTTTAAGGCAAGATCATTCAGCAGGGCTTACAGTTGCCCAAACGGAGGAGAGAAGGAAGCCAGTGTTCCATGGAGGGGTAATCCATGTGAGGAAGTGGTTCGACAGCCTGGAAGCACCACCATGCAATGGAAGGTCCCCTTTCTAGTTTTTCATGGAGAAACCTGTTTGGGCTAAAGCACTCCCTGGGACACATAAATGGGGGCTATTGGTTATAAATCAGTGTTACATGCATTAACAATTCATGAAGAAAAATGGAAAGGATTTGGCACCACATGCTACAGGTGTGGAAACTTGAACACATGGAACTGAAATGGCTAACATGAGAGCACAAAGCATATGAATGATGAAGCTCAGTTTCTGCTCCAGAGCAGTTGGCAAAACCCAAGCAAGTACAGAACTTTCAGTATGCAGAGAGCCGGAAACACCTATTGCTATTTGACCTATAGTCGGTTTACTATTTTCTGCTTCTCAGTCAGACTGTTTATTTGTTTCCACTGCTTTTCAGGATGACAAATTGTCTAAGAATGTGCTGGTGTTCAGCAGGAAGGGAGGTTGTCTTATAGCACACCCAACTACCTGAGGAGAAGTACTGAAAAGGGAACTGCTCACTGAGCCTAAACCTTACCCATGGCCTGATGAACAAAAAGAATTCAAACACTGAGAAGCATCTGGCCTTGCATCTGTAGGTGTCACCCATTAGTGACTACATTGAAAGGGATCACCGTGAAATTAAATTGTTTGGCAATAGGACTGTGTCAAGGAATTATCCTATCTCTGTGTCCATAATTTTCAGTCTGAAAATTTTTACTCTTGTAGTAATTTTGTTACCTAAATGATGAAATTAACATAAAAAAATTATTACTGTGTGTTGTTAAAAGATAGATGAGTCAGGCTCTGTACTTACAGTACGATCTCTTTATGTGTAAGTAGATATTATCAATCAGGGTACAGAAACTAACTCTCCCAACAAAACTCTTGCTGAAGAATCAGGATTAGAGGCAACCACTTAGACTAATTACTTCTGACTTCTCTGCTTGTCAGTCATACTGTGTTACCTCCCTTTTGCTGTGAGTCTGAACAGGTTTAGGGGAAGGTGCTGTGAGCAGTGGAGGTCTGTGATCAGTAAAGGAGATGTCAGTTAGAGTCACCACAACATAAAAGTATCTGCTATGAAGTGAAAATAGCCTCCCAGTGGTTTCTGTTCTTGTTGCTTCTGATTACGGCAGCCCTGAAATCCTTTTTCATTTTACATGAAAAGGACTCTCCAGTGCAGAGGGTTTTAGTGGCTTCAGGCTATGTTATATTAATAACTTTGTTCCATCATTCTCCCTATAAACAGTTGCCAAGCCAGCCTTAATCATGAGGTGCACCCAGTTTGTCTCCACCTCCTGTAGCCCTTCCAGAGCACCCACAGAACAGCTGTGAACAGCTGAATGTCCTGTGTTTTCTCTGCCTTTAGGCTGTGTCTGGTGTAAGGTAGGCAGATGGATGACTCTTGGGGAAGGGTCCTCTGCCCAGACAATGGCATAGCACTACATGCTTTCCTCCTGCCTGCAACATGCTGTCCAGGAGGGGGTCCTGTGAGTGACTCCCTGCACTGGATTCCCCTCACTGGCATCCAGAAAGGGTGTGGGATCTGGGGGAAGTTATCTGTGGAAACTTGGAGACCGTTAGCATTACTTCTGGCTTTGTGACTTTTAAATGCAGGCTGTACATAGGGCAGTGGAATGGATGGGAAATTATGGTAATCTGTCCCTTTACCAAAGAATGTGCCTGTCCAACAGAATAGTGATTTGCTCCAAGATGTCCTCTGAACTAAAAAGAAAGGGGAAAGGAGGCTTTTTCCTATAAGTCATCTTTTAAATGCCAGAGGAGAACAGATATAACTTAGTTCAAAGGTGATGCAAAGGAAGTATTTCAAAGGTAGTTTCACCCATGGTCACTGCAGATAGGTGAGTACCAGTACTTCTGTCACTTTAGAACACTTCACATCCATACAAATAAGATCTTGTGTTGTACCAGGTATGACATACTGGCCACTGTGTCCTAGCACAAGAACACTTGTTTTCAGAAATATTTGAAACCTTTAACTTTTAGAATAATTTTTGGATAATTGCTGGTTCAGACATTAGGGTCTTATTTCCATTACTTGTAAATGGAAAGATTTACTTAGAAGATCAGCAGAGTCTGAGAGAAAAGAATCACAGGCTAACCTGAATCTAATCCACAGGCAGAAGAAATGGACGATTTTCAGTAACCAAAGCAGTCAAATGAAGTGATATGGATCAGCTCATGCTACATTTGGTTCTTGAGCATCAAAGTAACCATTTACAGGAGCATTGATTTAAGGCAGTTTTGATGTGACCTTATAACACACTGTTTGACTCCCAATTGCTTAAACCTGCTCTGGTCATTATGATGATTTGCAGCAAACCTTGAACTGTTGAGAACATGGTATATGGAAAACAGGCAGTTTTACGATTGAATCTACTTCATCTTTTCTACTGTAAACTGTGTTATGTACTGTTTGCAGCCTATTTGTATTCTGACTCACTCTGGCAATAAGAAACATTTGAAAATCATAAATACATAATAAATTAAACACCAACAATTATTTAAATGCACAGGTAATGATGTGACTAGAATAATTAGATTCTCCTGTGCTTTCAATGACATTTGTTCCATTAGCAGTGTATTTTAGCATACATCAAATAATGTAGTCTTCTGTGTCATGCCCTGTATGAGTGAAAAGAAACAAGATGCCCTTTTACAGTTAGGCAGATGTTCTGCCTGGGTTCATGCCTACTTCTGTTACAGTACAAAGCAGTTCTTCTCTGTCCAGTAGTTCAATCTATTCAATATGAGTTAAAGAGAATGCTTCAAGATAAGAGTAACGGAACTATCATGAATTTTTCCGACTTGAACTGAATACGAAAGTGAAGGTCTGGTTTTAAAATGGAGTAAACCAAAAACTATCTATTTACATTAAAAACAAACACTCACTCCTAAAACCCCAACAAAAAGACACACCAAGGATGAGTTGTGACTGAAAAAAAAGATTTGTTATCCATCCTTTAGGCCTTAGTCTTGGGGTTTAGAAACAAGGCATTAGACTTTGTAAACTCACTGAGATCACCACAGGGTTTTTAGACAAAATTCTCAAATCCTTAATACTGAATAAAGATTAAAAAAAAAAAAACCAACAAAAACCCCACTAGAAAAACCAAACAGACAGCCGGTCCTTTCCTTTGTCACCCCTTCAAATACTTGCTAATTACAGGAAATAAAATCACCTTTTTTTCTCGTAGGCAAACTGGGTGTGGATTTTTCCATATCTATCCTTGCTCTCCTGGCCACCAGCCAGGGTGGGGAGCGTGCTTACTGCTGCACAGCACCCCAAGCTTACAGCAGTCTTAAGAAGTTGTAATGAATGTTTCTGTGTAACCTCTCCCAGTCTGAAGAGGACTCCTGTTGAGAGATAAGGTGAATGCTCTTTTGTTCACATAAGCATGATTTTCTCACCTACTTTCAATCTATGTAAATGTGAAGTTGGACATACTACTTTCTTCTATAAAATTGATTTCAGACTGTCGCATATTGCCTCAGGATGACTAAGTCTCTGAAAAAAATTATGCAAGTGCAAATTAATGCAACTCCACTAACAGAACTGTACTGATTTATACCTGCACGCTATGGCCTTAAAGCATTCTTTCTTTTTTAAGCTTTTTTTTTTTTTAAAGGGGTTTAAGCCTCTAACCTACTCTCCAGAGAGATTTACATGAAATTACCTTTAAAACATTAGATTATAAGGATTGAGAAATCAGTTTTACAGTAGAACAGTGTGAAATTTCCATTACAATGGAGAAAATGTAAATATTTTATAGCTATTTTCGTTACAGAGATAGGTGTGGTTCTTATAGTGCTGTTTCCCCGTGGGGGGAGGAAAAAGCTATATGAGGTTTTTTTAACTAGAGAACTGTGACCATATGCAGTGAAATCAGTGGAGAGATTTGAAATCCATGTTTCCTTTTATCTTTAAACAAAGCAATTAAGTTAAACACACGTACATTAAAGTTAAAATTACAATTATGATCACAGGGTCTTTGAAATCAGTGGCAGAATTCCCATTCTGTAATGATGAAAAGCAACATGCAGGATAAAAAATAGCAACAGGCGACTTGGCAAAAATCTCTGTTTTCTTCCTGGGACTCCAAGGGGAAGCTGCCTGAGTGCTATCACTCTATAGCAATGATGGATAAAAGGCACATTTATGCTTGCAATAATATGATGACTGACTCCTCTGTTCGAAGTGTTACAAAATATCGTTGCTGATCACCACCTCTTCCCCACTCCACACACACACACACACACACACACACACACACCCTTTTGGGTTAGTTTTTGGGTGGTTTTTTTTTTCCTCCATGAAAGATGTTCTGCATTCAGGTTTGTTTTTTTTTTTTTTAGAACTTGTTGAGATGATGATTGCTCTTTGGGAATTTGTAGCTTGTGAGATTCGCGTTCTTGTTCTCTTGGATGGGTCAGGACTTCTGTCATTGCACAGAGTGCTACCTCTGTATCCAAGACCTAGTCTGATCAGGAAGCTTGATCAGTGCTACAGAAAAGAGATGGGAGCATTCTTCTGGCTTTCTAGCATACAGGGATTGGATCTGTTCCTAGACGTAGCTCTTGACATTGACTAGAGAAGGAGCCTGGACAGCTGGTTTAACTCAGACATCTTTTAAATGGCTAAAGCCAGGTGAGATGAGTGCCATTATTAACCTCCTCTGTGCCTTCCTGAGGGTAATCCATTTAGTTGAAAAGCAGCCAGTGACAGAGCGGGAAATACAGTGGCTTGAGGGATGGGGCATCTTCTGATCAGAAAATGTTTTTGTACTAAGATTTCAGGCAGGTTTATTGGGATGAACCTTCACTAAGATTGTAGCTGATTGTAGCCAGACTGATGATGCAGAGGCAATGTGGATAAAAGTGACACAGCACTGGGTTTCTTGGCTTGCTGCCTGGGGGAAGAGCCTCAGTACCAGCCCTTTCTTGTGGTGTTCAGGTGACTCAAACTAGACCAGTTTGATGTATTATTTGTTGAAAATTAACATCTACTCTGTGGTATCACCTTAAGGTCTGACCAGGCCAGGAACTCAGTGTGCTAGTCATAAACATGAAGCAAATGACTTTCCTCAGTTCAAAGTCTCATTAGACATTTTCAATAAATTCTTTCTCTGTGTTCCAGTTCTCTAATGAGTGTTTACTGGCAAGAATGCTTAAGAAAGCTGTGAGCATTTAGCACAGATGATGAATGCAGAACCATGAGTATTCCCACCAGAAACCAACTTCTAGAAGTTATTTCATCAGGGAAGAGAAGCATAACATTCTAGATGACCTGTATATATAGCTTGAATTACAAATACTGGCTAGTTCCAGCAAATTGTTCACATGCTTTGTCTGAACAGGGCAGGGAATACCCATGAGTAAACAACAGGCTCTTTGTGGGCAGGGCAGTGTAAGAGGTAAAACCTAATCTAAATTTCCCCCTCTTTTATCACTTGATGATTCATTCATCATAGATGAAAAAGGGAGGAATGGACAGGCTTCAGATGCCTATGGGCACCTGTTACTGGCTTTGTAGTATTAAAAGACACAAAGAAACTGGGCAAGAAATGTTAAAACCTTTCAAGACCACAACTTGCTTTCTGTTTCCCTATCCAGGGAAGATAGTGGGAGCTTTTTGGGCATTGGACAGAATTTGACCCAAGGATTCTGGTAACTGTGGCAGAGCAGTCCTTGAGGGAGGATTTGTGCTTTCTAAAGTGCAGAGTTAGGAAGGTGAAGGTTACATTGAAGTTTTGGGTTGGCAGAACATGCTGTGTTAGATGTGCTGTCTAGGAGAGTGGGATTCCTAGTGGTGATAGAGATAGATACTGCTCTGCAAAGCCCAGTCCCTGAGCTTCCACCCACTTACTTGGGAATTCATGCTCTTAGAAACAGGTACATCATCATATATAGCTTGCAGGAGAGTGTGGTATTTTAGGCAGTTATTATAGATTAGATGCATTTATATGTACAACTTATGCATGGATGCTTGTTTGTCCATCTCCTCTCTCCCTCTCAATCTTACTATACCTTCTCCATGATATCTAGATTGCAAATCCAGTCTTTGGACTGAGTCTTGATCAGAATTTATCATTTTGAACTTCTAGCCTAATGCTGTTAGCTTAGTTTTCCTCCAGTCTTTTTGTTTCCAGGAAGAATTGTGGTGTACCATAGCTAGAACAGCCACTTGCATGAGCTGTGTTTAGCAGATGCATCTCTGAGGTAGTCCAAGGATGATTAGTATTCATGTACCACAGACTGAAGTTAATTCTATTGTGTATATCATAGCTGACCAAATAAAACTGTCAGTCTGTGTAAGTCCAGGTTGTAGAGCTTGGAAAGCTGTGGAACACATGGAAAAATTCATGCCATGAAGAAGCCTATTGTATTTTTCAGTTCTTTCAGGCAGTTACAAACATTTCTGTCCTAGGTGAATCTAGGAACAATCTATCAGTTTGCGTAAAGATTTTAAGTTTTTACAAAGCCTTTAAAATATCTGCTGCTGAAAATCAGAAGATGGATTTTCTACTACAGCAGCCAATGCTAATATTTCTCTTTCTATGGATGATGAAATACTGCGTGCAGAAACAGTTCATGTTCTTAGGCTGCAGAGAAGTAGTTGCTCTCCATAGTCTTGTGACGTGTACTTTGAAACACTAATACAACATGCCTTTGGAGCACATCATAGTTAAGCAAGGACATTTCAGGCAGTGAATTTGGGTATTTAGGTGTCTGTCCCTCATTATCAATTATGTGATTTTCTCTTTTTAATCTCTTGCATGGTACTCAGATAAAAACACAGGACCTTTGTACACAAAAAGTAAATCCATGTACACATTCACGTACATGTGTGTATCACCTTTTCTTTTTTGCACAATGCCAAACTAGAACACAAGTGTATTCAAGTAATGATGGGTCAGTTTCCCTGAAAACCTTCATAAAGTGTACCTAGAAATAAGTATTGGATACATTAGAGAACTCTAATTGCACTTTGAAATTGGAGGCATTGCTGCTTTTTTTTTAAATCAGGACCGAGCAATTGAGTTTGAACTGTTTGTTCAAGGGTTTGAAATTTGGGAATTCAGACTCTCATTCTGCCCTATGGTATGTATTTAGTCTTCCCTCTGGTTTGAGTTAATGAGACTTGCATATCATCATCCACATAAGTGTACTTTGTAGGGATTAAATCAATAGGAATGACCAGTTATTAGCTATCATTTGAGTTAGTTTCCTATTTACCTTGTGTTTCTGCCTACCCAGTGACTTCATACATTGAACTAGCAGTGGAAACACTGCTGCCCTGTGACACTAAGTGATTGTTCTTTGTGGCACAATCTGCTCTGTTTCTGACAACCCTGTATAAAGCCAAATGTCATAATAAACTGCCTAACACCATGTCAAATAAGGATTATTCCACTATTTCATTTATTGAACATGACACAAAATATGGAGGAGTTTAAAGATAATTTTTGCACACTCGTGAAAGAAGCACAGAGATCTGCATCTGCTCACTGAAAAACCTTGGAGATCATCTACATGCTCATGACTCATCCTGCCTGATACTAGGCACTGTGTTTGTTTAAATTGCACAACACACTGATCCCACCATGTACTGACTCTTTCCTCGTGTTATCCGTCTGGATCTCTTGCCGTGCCTCTTCATGCATGCATATTGAACAGTGAAGCCAAGTGACACTGTAATTACTAATTCCATTCTCTGGTTTGGCATGTCACTCATATTCTTCTGTGCAAATAAAATTAATAAATGGTGCTCATTTCAGCCCATACCTTGTCAGCATGTTTCATGCTGTCTGTAAGCAGTTTGCGCTAGAATTTGATTTGGAGAAATTGCGTTTTGTTTCATTTCATTGCAAATAAGGCACCTGAATATTCTACTTACCTGCTATATTAATAAAATTTTCTCACAGGCAGTAATCATCAGTCCTGATTCTCAGCTGAATTTTCAGTACCAGGAGTGATAGGACCTAGGAGGTACAGCTGAGTGCTGAGCAAGAGGCCTGTTGTCAAACCACATGGCAGACAAGTGTCTAAAGCTCAGACCAAGCCAAACCAAATTAAACCTCTTTGTCTAAAATGGCATTGAAGTTCCTGTGCCTGGAACCCATTGCCAAGCTATGTGCTGAGGGTTTAAGTGAGCAGGCCAAAAACTGCCCCGAGGGTGCAAGAGGAACACTAAATACAGCGGAACCTGCATGCTTGTGTTCAGCACTGACAAACTCCAGGTCATGTTGGCTCCAGTTGCTAAGGACCTATTTCGGTATTCAAGCAGGCCAGTGGGTGTTTTCCTTTCTCCCAAATTTGGACTAGAACCAAGCCTTGTGGAAAGCATTTTTTTCTCCATCTTAGTTTATGCTACAAGTGTTAACAGTAATCCCCATGCAGTAAGCAAACACTATTGCCTGAGAAACTACCCATGAAATAGACTCTTTGGGGTGTTAGAGTGGAGAGTCCAGAAAGTGTCAGTGGATTTCTTTTCCTTAGGCATTTGGTGTTCACTACAATCTAATAAGAATTTTAACAATTGAGGACATTTCATTTTCTTCTGTGCTTGTGAGAATACATTTAGCATGTCTTTAACAGATATCATGCTGTCTGTGTTAGTGTTACTAAGCATTACAGGCAAGTGAGCCTTGTGTACTGTAATCCTTGACTTATTCAAATTGTGCTCAGATTTTTGTGAGTCGCTTGTAAGAGTGTTTTCTTTTTATTGTGTACTTCTCCAGATGGGCATACAAAGCATGAGGTTAATCCTCACTGCATCAGAGAACAGGCATACTTCAGTCTACTCCAAATGTTTGGGGTCTAAGGCCAGCTTGAGAATAAAGCAAAGTCTTCCATAAACCATGCAGGTTTTTTCCAAAATTATTTTAATTGAAGTCCTCTGGTTCTGCATTGAATTGTTCCAGATAGCAGACACAACAATGGTTTTTTATTTTTTTGCATATAAAACGTCTCCTTTAGATAACTCAGTCCAAGAGTGAAATTGTTGTCATACCCAGAGAAAAATTCTTGATGCCTGGTCATTAGCATAGTTCAAAGCTGGAGGTGTTCTATAGATATTTAGCATTTGGAGCAGTGTGTGGAACCAGTTGGGAATGAGAACACAATGTGCTTCCAAATAAAGAAATCTTTCTCCTAAGCAGAGGATAAGTTAATTGCTGGGAATTTCTTTCTCAAATTCCAAGTCTTCTTTTTTTTCTTATTAAAATTACAGAAATGTCTGTCTTCAGCCTCTTTAAATCTCAATATCAAAATGTTCATATCAGTGAAATTTCTGACTCAAATGCTAGTTATTTATGTTCTGATGAGCAATTCTTGGTTGACTAAAAGGCATCTGTTTTAAAGTTACTTGCTTGATAGGGCAAGCTGATTCATATTTTCCTTGCTAGGGTCATTCTTCATTTTCTTTTTTGTTATATAAATGCAATACTGCTAATGCATTTATGTAACATGAATTGCATTTTGCAGTGGAATGGATATATGTGCAATGTCTAAGTCTAATGATATCCAGTTTTTCTTTGGATTGGTTATTTGAACAGTAAAATGGAATCCTTCTTCATTGGTTTAATCTTGGTGAACCTGAGATGGATTATGAGGCTGATGGTGAAGATGATGGCAATAACATTGAGGTTTATTATTAATAATTCCAATTAATTATATAATTATAATTAATAATCCAATCTGACAATAGGAGAATTTGATCCACATGACAGGAGTCTGGGTTGTTACATTGGCCTTCTCAAGACATGTCCTGAAACAGAGGGTCTCAGGGAAACTACATCAGCCCCTGCATCTCCACAGACCGGAGCCCCATTTTGGGGACCTGCCTTGCAGGTTGTAGGGCTGTTTTTGGCTCTGAGCCCCACTGCAGTGGGAAACAGGCATCCAGTCCTTCCCTGCCCTTCCTCAGGGACATAGGCTCAGCAAGCATGCAAAGTGCTTGGCAGTTAGGGCAGAGTGGGCTTCCTGAAGAGCCCCTAGGTATCTCCTGAGGATGTGGAAACAGCTTGGCCACAGGTATGGTGGGGCTAAAGGAAGGGTCTAGGTGCACTAGACAAAGGCAACTTTTAACTAGCTGTTGAGTTGGTATTTGTTCATCCAATATTAACATATCTCACCTGAAAACACTGTTAAAAAGCAGCGTCCTTGTGGATATCATATGACCAAACTGTCGCCAACACATGGTACTGAATACAAATGCTTTACTGCCATATAGCATTGCCTTAAGCAAGTGACAGCTGCAGGTGTATTTGGCTTATCTTCAAAAGGAGTATTAGGGATTTACTTAATCATAGAATCATTTAGGTTGGAAAATACCCTGGTGTTCATCAAGACCAACTGTTAACTCACTACTGCCAGGTCTGTCACTAAACTGTGTCTCTAAGTGCTGCATCCACACATCTTTGAAATGCCTCCAGGGATGGTGACTCCACCACTTCCCTGGGTGACCTATTCCAGTGTTTGATAACCCCTTCAGTGTGGTTAAAAGAGAAATTTATCCATTTGAGGAAAGTATGCTTTGGAATATTTCTAAGTTTGAAGTCTTTGGCCTCTGTTAGTGATTTGCTGTGTTTGTCCCTTCACCACCTCAGCTTCCAATGAACAGGTTAAACAAACATCTGCCAGGTTTAGACATTACTGATCCTGCTTAGATTACCTTTTGGGGTCTATTTCATCTTTGTGCTCTCTGATACTGTGACTTTCCAGGCTTAGTCTTACAAGCTTCTAAAACGGTTTGAAGATTAATGGTTAGCAATGAAATTGCTACTTCTACAGAGCATTAAAGCAGCTGTGATACAATGGGATTGAAAATTGCCAGCAGCTTAGTGTATATTGAATTTAGAGAAAGTAAATTGCTTCTTGTAAACTTTAATGCTGTCTAATTGTCTAACAACTTTTAAAGAATATCTCCTGAGAATGTAGATTTGTTGATTTTTTTATTCCTTTTTTCTGTGAGCTAAACTGAAACTTCTAGACAAATTACACAATACTAGTTATATAAAGCAACAAATAAACTTGTTATTTATGAATTTTGTGTAAATAGTAGAAGCCTTGCAGAAGCTGTCATTGCCTGCAGTAAGAGTCACAGAAATAAATTACAGAAATTCCTGCTCATATTCAGCTGTCCAGGTGAATGGAGTCAGGGGACAATTAACTGAAAGACAGTAGAACCCTTTGGCAGAGACGAGGCACAACTCTGTTTGTAGATGTTTGCCCCAGTTTTTTTCTCCCCCAAGAGACTTGCTCTGTGTTGCCATTATTGCTATGTTACGTGACTTCACTGTTCTTATCTGTGGTCTCTGCCTCCCTGTTGTTTATTTGGAAGTTTTCAGGTAAGGACACATTACCACATCCATGAAAAATGTTTTGCTGCCATGTGATTTAGTAGTCAGTCATTACCTTACTATCAGATAAAGCCTATCTGATTTGAGCATTTTATTGGCTGTTGAATAAACATTTCTGATAATTTTATTTTTTTTAATGGGAATAACTGAAAGAGTAAAGCTCAGTTATTGCCCTTTGCAGGCATGCCAGTTTAAAAGGCACCATCTTCCTTCCTTCCAGTTCTGCGGCAGGATGCAGGTTGATTTTTTTTTTTTTTTTTTTTGTGAAATCTTAAGGCAATTCCTAGCTGTTGCAGAAACACTTCTTTCCACTCTTCACAGTTGGTCACTCTAGACTTAGCAAATGTGAAAAATAGATGTTACCATGGATAATGTAAGGCTCGATGTGGGGAGAATTAGGTCAGATTTCTAATGCCTTTGAACCAGGACTCTAGTCAAATTGGAGGAAATGAAAAGGAGTGGACAGTATGTAGCAGTGCTCTGCACATCAGCTGGAAGCTCTGCTCTTCCACAGGGCCACCAATTGCCATATAAGTCCAGGCTGGTTTCCAGATCTCGTCCCTCTGGTGAGCAACAGACTCCTCAGTGTACTAACAACATGTATGTACAATGAAAGCCAGGAAAAGCAGCACCACTGGCCCTAAATCCTGTAAAGACACATCTATGCAGGTGAGCTTGCAGTCTGCTGGAGATCCAGTTATAGAATCAGGGAAGTGTTTGCTCCATCTGAGAAGCAGGGACATTAATTGTGCAGACTGGAGCTCAATAAGCAAGAGCTGATGGGAAGAGAGATTTAAGCAGGATTTCCAAGCTGCCACTGTGAATGGCCTTATCTTCTCTCCTCCTCCTCATGTACATCACCACAAGATATCAAGGGTGCAGCAATCTCTCTGCTCTCCCAAGAGTGAGGAGGAGGAAATGTGTACAAACTGAGGCCACCAATGCAAATTGTTAGAAGAGTAGTTAAGCATGAGGGAATACTTTTTTTTCATTAAAAAAAAAGGAAAGAAAAAAACGGAAAGGAAAGAAAAACCAAGTGCTCCAAGTGACAGTGTCAAATTATATTTCTGATAGGAAAAATCAATATGAAAAAGGCACTCTTGGAGGAAGGATTTCTTCCCTCCTTTCTAAGACCTGTTTCAAGGGATTTATCTCTTTTTTACGCTTTTTTTTTAAAAGTAATTATGTCAATAGAATTTGAGGGGAAAAAAAGAAAATTTTCCGCTTTTCTTATATATTTTCCAGCAAGGGATGGGGGTAAAGAGGTAGTTTTGTTCTGTAATAATTCCCATCTTTCAAGTCTTCTCATTTAGATACAGTTTCTTTAATTTTTTAAAAAATATTAAAAAGCTTTAAAGGGGAAAAATTCTCTTTTTTTTTTTTTGTTAAGGTTTGACAGAAAACCTTCAGTGATCTTTGGCTGGAATGACAGATATCATATACCCAATGTTTCCTTTTTCTTTATTCATTGCAGTTCTGCGTGTGAGTCAGCTTATTCTTTCAGCAGCATTGCATTAGCAGAGGTTGCCAGCTTTTTTTTGTTCATGGCAAAACTGCTCTCTTAATCTAGTTTTTCTAGGACAAGGGGCTAGTACAAATACATAATGAAAGCAAGTACACAAATGTTTCAAATGTACAACTTCATCAATGATTATAAAAGCTACCGTGTTACCTGTACACAGAGTGCATCCTACATTATTTACGACAAGCACTACCTTCAAGATTGCCTGGCTGTTTTCATTCAAATCCCTTCTGTTATTTGGCTACAACGCTGTATAACTTTCACTCCTGTCCAGAATCTTCCAGTCTTGATTCCTGCACAAATCCTGTATAATACCTGGTGTTTAAGGTCTACATCTTTCATTCTAGCAGTCAAGCTGCAGGTTTTTTTCCCCCCCCCCTGCCTTTTTAGTGCTGGTATGATGTAATGAAGTGATAATTTCTTTAGTACAGTTAGAAGGTATGTGAGAACACGTATAACAAATCCATTACACAGGACTGGAGACAGGAGTGAAGTGTTGACAAAGGGCAGGGTTTCACAACAGTGTTTGTGTTAGCTCATTCTGCTGCTAGTAAAATTGAGTTTGCCATTTCCATAAACTGGGGCTGAATTCAGGTTAGTGATTGCAATCAGGTTGGCTGGCATAAATGCTGAAGAGTATTGTCTTTAGAGAGATAGGCTGGGCTGAGTGTTCCATGGGATGGTTAAATTCAGGTTGGATAAACAAAGAGCCCTAAGGCAAGACAAGAGTGCTTGTGTTCTTTTCTTCCTTTTTCCTTATTATGTTTTCCATAAACTGTTAGAGCATTTTTTTAACATGTTGAATGTTCCCATTATGAATAAATACCTGGTCTCTGAATAGAACTACTTAATAAAGAAACACTGTTCAAAGGGCATGTCTTTAAAAGAGTAACAGTGGCTTTGCAGATACTTATGCAAATGTTCTTCATGATACTTATCATTCAAAAAATTTGAAATACTATAAACTATATTGAATACATTAACCATTCACACTACAGCGTGTTGAAACTGCTTGCATTCTCAGTGCACTTCTAGGTCTCCTGTACCTTAGTTTTCTTGTCTGCTGAAAGCACTGGTGTTATTTGTTAGCTCCTACAAAGTGACTTGAGATTGCCGTGAGCACACTAAACATACCAAGAGCATTGATGTTAATACAGCTACAAATCCAAAACCTAAAATCACTCAATGAGATTTTAAAGACTGTATGTAAAGACTTGGAGAAATAAAAGGTCTCCAGGGGGGAAAAAAGCTTGTTTCTCTATTCTGAGGAATCACCTGGGAAATCTTTTCCTTAATTGCTGCTCTTCAATGAAGAGATTTCCACCATGTTTGTCTAACTCGGGCAGGTAGAAAGGATGGTGAACTTTCTTTTACAAATGGTTCTTTGAAAGGTGATAGATGTTCTACTGAGGGACAAATCAGATAGGAATCTGAAGTCACATGTCTTTTCCTTGGAGTGATGAGCTCTCCTTTTGTTAGCACATGGGTGCTTGTATGGTTCATCAAGTTGGGTCAAACAGAGGTATCTGATCTCTGGCAGTGAAGAAGCATCTGCTCTATGGTGACCAAAGGGTAACAAATCAGGTGAGAGAGTGCTGGTGGACAGGCGCTTTGCTGTTGTTCTCCAACATCTGTAATCTCCAGGGGTCTTAAAGGAAGTTTACACAGAAGTTGCATACACAGATTTTTTTTTTTTTTTTTCCCTCCCACCAGCTCCTTTGAAAAGCTACGCTTTGAAAGTATACCTGTGGAGCTGGTAATGCTGGCTTTCTAGTAGAACAGGTTTGGTTTTTTTTATTTTGCCCCCCAATACTCTTCTCTTTTGCAGTTTAGCCTGCTCAAAGCCGGCAGTTCGTGTGTGTGTAGTTGTGTTTCCCAAAGATGCAATTATCTGCAGAGTATCTCCTTAAATAAACCGCTTCGCCCACAAAAGGCAAGTATGCCAGGGGTCAAAAGGGTCATCGCTGTTAGATTCTACCCTCCTATGTGCACCATGAGCAGCTGGAAACTTCCTCTATAAGATTTGCCTACATATGTATGCATATGTACATAGCCTAGCTTATTTTATATATATATATAGAGAGAGAGAGAGAGAGCTAAAAATCTATGCATACTCGTGTATGTACATACATATGTGTTTGCATATATATATGGCTTTTTGAGCTAAGCTATCGGTGACCCCTGGTAGATACAAACCAAACCAAATAACTCCCCTGACAGCCTTATAAGAATGCAAAGCCTGTTATGTGTTAAGTGCATGGAGTAAAAGAGGTCACGGTTTATGGTTAGCTCTTGGGTTTCCTTCTCAGTTTTGCCCACGTGGAGCAGAGCAGCAGGGCAGATTTGGAAGGTGAAGTGACTGGTAGAAAATGTCCCTGATAGCACATGAATTAGGAGTGAACACCTTGGGATATGTCTGTGAGCAGAGGCATTGTTGGTTTTGGGTTTGTTTTTTCTTTTGCAAAAAAGTGTTGCCTTCTGGAACATGCTCTTCTTCATGCCTGTTTGGGATCTCACTTCTGTGTACATTGGGCTACTTGGAAACAGTTTGTTTCCCAGTGTCACTGGTAGCACATGTCAGTATGTCAGCAAGAGCATGGAGGCAAGTGGGCCACAAGCACATCAAGCTCTAGTCATGAGATCTGTGGCCCTTGTTCATGTCTGAGCACAGAGACCCAGGTATTCATCTGTGAGTGCCATGGCAAACATAGGGGTGTATTAATTACCATACTAGTTGCTTGAGAGAGCCAAAGCATTTTGCCAGAGGGGGCTGAGCATGTGAACAAACCCCAGTCCGGTATGTGCCTGCCACTCAGTGCATCAGGAGGTTGTGTAGAAATCCTGAAGGAGGAGAAGGTGCGTTGCTTAAGTCTGTATCACATCTGTACTTTGTATGGTTTCACTTGGACAGCAGGGTCAGATAGAAAGATAGGAAAGCAAGAGTGACAAATCACTGAACTCTTTGCTATTCTGAAAAGAACATGAAATGAGCTTGTAAATATCTGTGTAACTGTTTTTCTTAATATGAAGGGTTGCAATGAGAAGTTATACCTGAAGAATTTCATCAAACCCAGTAAAGCTGAACTGCTCTGGCTGAGAGCAGCTCACTTGCTGTTCCTGAGGCATATCAGCAGAGGGATGTGAGGGAGGTGACCAGGTGAGCAGCTATGTGCACCCCTTCCCATCAGCACAGGACTCCTTTGCAAATGTATTTTGTTTAATTGCTGCAGGTCCAAAACAAGAACTGAGAAGATGGGAATGAGGTTGTGAGCAGGGAAACAGTGCTAGAAGCTGTGCTGTGTCCAGGGAGTTGTGGTGATTATATTTTCCAGTTTGACAGCTCAGGATAGAAAGACAAGAGATTTTCATTCCTGTGCTTGTGCATACATACCCTTTCCTTTTAGGAAGGAGTAAGTGGGTAGTCCTTCTTTTCCTTATTGCAAGAGGGGTTTGAAACTACTGGAGATAGGAGACTTGTCTAGACAATTTAACCCCTGTAGAAAATGAAAATCCAATAGAAAACAAAAATTGCAAAGATGACTTTTCTCCCCTCTACCTCACTGCCACACTGAACTTCATTTTTCATTGAGGGAAGCTGGAAAATTTCTTTCTGCCTCTCCAAAAGCCAGTATTCTCTGCACACAGCACACATGCCTACCCAAACATTTCTCTGCATTTGGGTCCATGAGGTCACCTGTAGGCACAAGATGATGAGGGAAAAATGTCTTATCAACTTTGAGCTCCATAGTTGGTATATCTCACTCCTCCTGTTTGATCTGATGTCCTTTTAGTGGGTGCTGCTGACAGTCAGAAGAGTTGCCCCTGCTCATTTTCAATGCAGAATATGTCCTGTGAGGTCCATTTTATCACTTGAATGAGCAGGCAAGAGAGCATCTATTTCATGGCAAGAATATGCCAAAACCTTTCTGATTTTTCAGCTTATTTGGGAGTGTGGGCAAGGCTGGCACTTTTTAAGCAATAGCTGGTATGTGAGACTTCTCCGAAGCAATTTACTTCAAAACCCAAATGTTTTTCTTTCAATGAACATCTGTGATGCTGAAGAGGAAGATTAACCTGAATAAATCAGTCTGAGTAGCACACAGCATCCTTTCTAAACTTTTATCAGTTAAAAACTCTGTAACTGAGTTATTCCTATTTTCATGCCAAATTTAATGACATTGATTTCAAGTTATTCCTAATGGTCTGTGTAAATGAGAGAAGAATCAGAAGAACTTCTGGTAACATCTTACTGAGTAGAAAGTGATAAAAGCAGTGGATAAATGCTTCAAAAAATAAGAAATTGCTTATTAAATTGCTTATTGATCTGGAACAATCAATAGCTTAGCAGCTCCCAATGTCTGAAAGTTGTATTCAGGTACTTTTAAGATACGCATAAGAGAAGATTTTGGTTTGAAGTGGTGGACTGAACCCTGGAACAAACTGGTCAGTTCTTGACTCCTTCAAATCTATATCAGAAGCCCTTCTGGAAAAAATGAGTTAGTTTAAAGTAAAGTTTTCTTCTCATAATAGTATGAAATATGATGATTTATGAGATACTGGAGGTCAAATGTAGTAATCTGGAAGGTTTTTTTAAACATAATATCCATGCATCTATGAATGAAATCTCTGAGGTCTTGGGCAGATCAAAGTTAAATGAAATAAGAGGAAAATCAAATCCAGGTTGAGAAGTAAAATAATGAATTGTTATTATCCACATTGCTGCTTAAGATCTGTGAAGTTTTTTTGTAGCTTGTCTGGATCCAGGGCTATGTGAGTAAAAATTTTTTATTGTGATGTCTTATACCATCCAGTAAGTTCCTAATTATCATTCAGGCAATTTGAAACCAGAGATGCAGCATTAGATAAATAACATATACCAAAAAGCAGGGCAAATTCTTTGCAATGACAGATATATTCTAATTTAGTATCAGTCCAAATATATGTTAGTGACAAGATCAGCTCTCCCAGCTCCTTAAAAAAACCCAGAACTGATAACAGACCTCCACCCAGGGATTTTAAGCTCATCCTGGTTTTCCAGATGAGGACCTCCCTTCCTGAGAGCATGGATAGGGGGACCATGTGTGAGGCCCTGGAGACTCACCAGCATTCCTTTCCTCTGCTTGTTTCGAGGAGAGTTGAAGGCATGCTTGTGCTTGTAGGTAGTCCCTCTTGATACCACAGCATTGCTGCGGTGTCTCTTGCACAAGGGGGCTCCTGGGGTGACAGGACTTGTATGTACAGTAGATTTTGATCCAGCCAGCACTCCTCTCAAATCACTGAGTCACTCACCTATAAGCCTTTACCTTTCCCATGATACAACATGTAGACAACTGCAAGGACCTGCCAAATTCATTAGGAAGGAAAGTTTTAAGCAGTGTACAGGAAAGCACCACTGCCCCACATCAGAGAAACATAAACAGAGAATAAGCCTCGAGCTTTTTTTGGTATGGAAAGCCTGGAGATATGAAACATCACTCAGTGACAACTACGAGTTGTTCGTATGTAAGTGGGTTATTATAAGGCTGCAATGAGACTCCTGAGGCATCAAAATAACACCACATTCAGTCTTGGAAAAGGTGGGAGTGGTGCTGTACACTCTCATCACTTTCACAAAAAATACATCTTTAAGGTAGAGAATATATTAAAAATTGCTGAGCCTTTGGAAGGAAGCAAGTGCCTCAGGAGAAATTTTACAAATGGAGCTTACTTGACAAGACAAAATTGACTCTCCCACTTGACCTAAACAGGGTATCGCTATCTAGAATCTTGTTATAGCAATGTGCTTTTCATAACCAACAATATTTGCAGCATAATTTTACATTTAGAAATGTCACTGTCACTGCCTGTATGCTCATCACTGTAGTTCTTTTATTGACTTGTTGTGTGGACTTTAATGGGATCTCACCTGTTTGTCCCTGAAGAGAATTTCATCTGTGGCTTTTACTCAGGATGCTTGAAAGATTCTTTGACTCTATCATTCTGGAGCTTGGTGTTTTAATTGCTGTGCTTTGAGTGGATTTACTGGAGGGTAGAGAACTCCATGTTTTAAAAGTGAAGGCATCCTCCACCTGCTTAAATTAAAATACATACAGTGTGGCAACTCAGGAGCAATTAATTTCGATAATAATATTAGCTAGTTATTTCAGGGGCAAATCTGGGTGGTGATGTGCGTGTGACATTGCGCAGCCATTCTTCATCAGGTGTGATCTGATGCAGGTGCTCAACTGATTTTGCTGTAGCTTGGTTGACTTGCAAGGACTGAAAAGTGGTTCTGTGTTACCTCCTGTGTTTTGTTCTTTGAAACCTCAGTTACACCTTTGCTCAGCTGTACTGATTATAAATGCCTTTTCCTCTCATGTGTTTGCCATGCTCTTGCCTTTCCCATGTGACCAAGACAGAATACTGTCATTATAGGATACTGTTCATGTACCTTACCAGCTCCAGATTTTGACTTCCAAAAACAAGACATCCATAATGGCAAATTAAAGGTGAGAGATTTGTGCTGTAAAGATGAGATGTGTTTGACTGAACAACCCAGCTTAGAGTTCAGATTCATTTAAGTGGGGGCTTTTCCTCCCTGCCTCTTGTCCTACCATTCTCACACCCATAAGCAAGAGAGTTTTTGCCTTTAGTAGCTGTGTTGGAGAATCTGACTCTCTTGTTCTCAGTAGGGAAAGGAGGGGCTTGTTTCTCTCTTCACCCCATCTACAAAGTCTGGCCTGCTAATGTTGTTGCTTATGAACTTGAGTGTGAGAATGTATTTCACAGCTCGTATGAGAGTTTGCTACTTTGACTGTGGAGTTCTTGTGGCTACTGGTGATGCAATCATGTTGGGAAGGTGCAGCTTCAGACAGAGCAACTTTTCTTTGAATTCCTCCTGCTACAGCTATTAAAAATAGGTCAGGGTAGAGAAAAGCAGGTCTAGCTCTCAAGAATGTATTAAGCTAATTCATCTTGCATTGCAAACTGATACATGTTCAAGGCAATAGTGATAGAGCCAGTCTCACAAACAGTAACAATCTTAGTCAAAAACAACTTGGATGTGCAAAATACAGTTTCATACAATAGGTGAGAAGGGTTAAGGGTCTGATGTTTCTCATAGCTAGTTTGTTTTTTCCTATTCTCCTCCCCAGCCCCCAAACCCCACCCCACCCAAAATAAAACAAAGAAACCAAACCAAAAAATCCCCACAAACAAACTAAAACCCAGTGGTCTGACCACCAGCTTCTGCCTTTCTTTAATTACTTTGCACAATTATAAATTAAAAAGAAATCACACAGTAACAAATCAAAATGAGCATGTAAACAGAGATTTCAGACCTATAAAGGAGGACTATCATAAACTAAGCCAAGGCATGAAAATGATAAATACTGGATGGTAGAGAAATTAACTATTTGGAGCTACTGTCTGAATGATATTAAAGATATGGGTTAACCAAAATGATGTATGGATAACTTCTGTGAGGTGTGCACACAAGAAGAATTTATTCTTTATGTTGGGTTGTACTTTTTGCCTCTGCCAAATCAGTGCTAAGTAAATTAGCTCAGCTCAATTGATTTCATATATATTTGTACAAGTTGTATCTCACTGTTTCTGTATGTTTTACATTGACTCCATCTTCCTGGAACCACAAGCCAAATATTTTAAAAGAAGCTTCTAAGAAATGGGATCTAGATACTTCTGTTATGAGGTTTGTACTCATAACATAATGAGGCTTGTCATTCTACAACAACTCAAAACCTTATTTGAGTTCCCATTTCGGAGTAAGATGCTTTATGGTGGTGCAAGAGATTGATGCTGGCTTCCATCTTGTTGTTTGTCCATGCTAGTTAAAGTCAAAGAACACAACAAAAAATTTTTGTCTTCTTGACTGGACTCAAAACCCCTCCATTATGGCCTTGTGCATGCTTTTCTTGTGATGAAATCTAGGATGCAGGCACAGAGGGAAGAAGAAAGCAGGCAAATGAACATGATGCAGAGCTTCGTACTCTGGTCCAGAGGAGTTCGTGTAATTGGGGATGGCTTTAGCTGTGTTATTTTTTGACAACTAGAGTAGCACTGCCCATAATCGTGGATGAAAAGGAGTCTGTGAGGCCTAATGAAAAACCAGGTGACCCTTCTTTCTTCTAGAGCAATAGAAAACAAGTAAATCCTCAGCAGTTGTCATAAAAAATAAATGCAGATTTCCAGGGAATGGGACTGGCCCTTTGTTTATGCCAGTGCTGATAGGAACTTACTTTATTGTGTTTGGTGAGGTTATCCCAGGGTGATGTGAACTGTGACAGCAGCCCAGTTTGGGGTCATGCCAATATATTATTAATGCTTTCATAAATCAGTTTCAGAGTTGGTGTTACATTTGGATGCACTCAGATAACTTGTGAAGCAGCCCTCTACTTGACCATGTGCTTTGAACTGGTAATAAAAATACGTATTTAGTAATTTCTAGACTATTGCATCATTTTCCTTTCTAAATTTACAGCAGCTGGTGTAAAAAATCAACCAACCAGCCAACCAAATGAAAGACCTGTCCCAACATCCCTTCACCCCATATGACTACAGAACTTCTGTGTTTTTTGTGAGGATGTGTTTTGCTAGCAGCATAATCCAAAGGTACTTTCCAGAAATGCCAGCAACTGTTTGACACATTGCTTTAATTTGTTATGGCCATTATGGTTGCTATGATTTTCTTGAAGCTCCAAGGGATGACCCCCAACCTGTGTTTGAGCTTGGACAGTTCAGGCGTCTTTTGGTAGGTCTGGCAGAATTAAACTTGCTGGCCCGAGGTAAAAGAGCTAATGCCTGTCTGCTCCTGCTACCAAGCTGGGGAAGTGCCCTGAAGAAAATCCAGGCTGACTGCCACTCCTTCTGTAGTGTGATGAGAAATTTGGCAAAAGTAATAGCTGTTTCAGGAAGGCTGCTCTTTACTCCATCACCCCTGCATGATGGTAGTTCTGCACCCCTTCTTCCTGCCCACAGCAGCAAGCTTGGCTTTCCCAGGCCCTGGTGTAGAAAGCAGTAAGGACTCTGCTGCCTTAAGCATCTTCCTTTATTACTTGGGCTGAGATGAAACACTCACTGATCCTCATCACACCATGGACGTCTTGAAATGACTTGCACAGATTGTGTTACTTGGTATGATTGTACCCTGCCCCAGAAACCTTGGTGTCCCCGTGGCTTCTCTCTCACCTCGCAAAGGGAGCAAAGAGAGGGCTTATGTAGTGACTGTGCTGTGGAAGGAGATAAACACAGGGATTATTATTCTTTTTTCAGATTTCTGGATTGTGCCAGAACACCATTGCACCTTGGATGTCTGGGGAAGAAAACCAAGGGACAGGTTTCCTGCCAGTAATTATTTTACATAGCCTAAGCAGAGGGAAACTGGAAGGAGGGGAAGACAGGGCAGAGAGTGATCTCACTGAGGCAAAAACAAAATGCAGAAGCCAGAGCTTTGGTTGGAGCCAGCTGGTCCCTTAGCTGGCCTGTTGAAAAGCACTCTCTTGCTCTACTCCCCTTTTATTTGAGACAAAGCAAACGGCTGAATGTTGGA
Source organism: Acropternis orthonyx (assembly GCA_035583155.1). Classification (NCBI taxonomy): domain Eukaryota; kingdom Metazoa; phylum Chordata; class Aves; order Passeriformes; family Rhinocryptidae; genus Acropternis; species Acropternis orthonyx. Next base: position 67,842,302 of record JAWWEU010000081.1, on the reverse strand, counting down.
TGGCATGAGAGTGGCCTTGTTTCCACTTTACAGATTAGAGTCCCCTGAGTGAGTCCAGGAACAGCACAAGAATAACTTCTTCATCTCGTGTTGACTGTGAAGGTTTGATTCTCTGGAAGACTGTCCTCCAGGGATTTTTCAACCAACAATAAAATTATGAAACAGAGCTAGACTTAATGGTTCTTAATTGAGCAGATCTCCCCTGGAATGAGTGGGTTGTTTACCACTTTGCAGCCCACAGAATTTGATCCAGCATGTGTTTTTGGACTCCCATTTTCTCAGTTTGAAAGAGAACTGGAAAGAAAAGGAAAACAAGCACAAATTGTAGAATGTATCTTGAGCTGAATTCTGCTCCCTAGTGTTTTGTTGGGCTTTTTTAATGTTTCTAGTGGATTGCAAACAAACAGGGAAATTTTCCTCATGTAAGTTCTCATTGAGCATAGCATCAGCTTGTCCAAATCTTCTCTTCCATCTCTTCAGCATCTCTTGGATAGGATAGGAAATAAGTAGGTGCAACTGATACGTGGGGTGCTGGATACCAACAAAGCTTAGCTGCTAGACAGGTGTTTCAGAGCAAATTCCACCAGTCATCATCTCTGAGATGGACAGAGGATGTTGGGACATATGGAGATCATGACTTCCTAATTTGGGAGTGGGATTGGATCTTTATATTATGTAGTTATTACAATTTCTTGAGCATAAGAAAGAAATGACAGCTGAATAGTGCAGAAGGGGGGGGGTGGGGGGGGGGCGGGCGGAATTTACATTAGCTAGTTGGCACTAGGTTTTGCACAGAAAAGCTTTTCTCTGTGCTGAAAATATGAATGAATGTGAATCAGCCTGAAGTGGTTTGGTTTTGCCCTCATGATGATGAGAATTAAAGTTCCTCGTTACCCCAAACAATCAGGAAGGTAGAAAGCAGATAATGGAACGTTTCTGCCACCACTGAGGAGGACTCCCATTAATTTGCTTGTAGGTCTCTGGAAAGGTCAGTCAAAGCTTAAGCAACCCCCTGTTGTTTGACAACATGAGAGCTCAAACACCACAATCCTGCAGAACTCCGCTCTTTGAAAGAGGGCGATGTTTAATTACCTTTTGAGAACTGGCAGCAGGACAGGATGCAAGGATGTTTTCTTTCCTTTGTGTCAGTTGAACAAGTTGCTATTTCGGTACATGAGAGCAAGTAACCCACTGCACTAGAGGAGAATGTCCCTTCCTCTGGCCTGCTGTTGGGAGAAAAGCAAAGGCAAGAGGATATTAGTGAAGGTGAGCCTGCTGCAGGAAGGAAGCTGTGACACAGGAATGTTTGTGGAAGGGGAGGCAGAGGCTTGTGATGCCTTTCCTAATGCTGTATTGGTTTGATGATTCTGTTTGCCTTTAAATATATACTTATTTATTGGCCTTGTTTTACAGAAAGACATTGGTGTAGTTTCAGGAAATCGACTGTTGTCACTTTAATGAAATATGCTTTCATCATCAAAGGAACTGGAAAACTGTTTGCAGAAGTCTGAATTTTTAAAATTGCAATGTGTCTGCTCCCTCCCAGGGGCAGTCTTTTACAGTACTGGTTGTATGCACTTCAACTATATATATTGGTTTTTTTCCAGTGGTTTGGACTTGTGGCATCTAAACAAGCTAAACAGAGACAATGCCTCAGGGAGAAACATCCTCCTAAATAAGTGAAAATAAACTTGGATGGCATGTCTTTTGTAATATACAAATTCAGCTGTGCACATGGTGCAGCATTAGACATCGTACCTACCACTGTAAAGAGAACACAAATGTATGTGTTAACATATGTTTGTGGTAAACATAAGAGATGTATAAGAGGAAAAGGCCATTTGGTTTGGGTATCTCCAGCTAAATCTGACCAAGAGGCAGAGTATCCCTCATTCTAATTTCACATACAGTACATGAAGTAAGAACAAGCACTTACTGTGCTAGTTCTTCCTTCCTTCAGCATTCAGAGAGATTTGATGTAGCTTTCGTGGAATGACCTGGTTCATCAGTGCTCTGGGGTTATGTCTGAATAAAAAATCTAAAGCAGGTTTCTCTCAACCAGCACATGCTGCCAGATCAACAGGCACACCAGCTCATTGAACACCAAGGGTTTAGTAGGGCAGGTGTGTAGCCTTTGTGCAGACATGGTGGTCTTAGGAAAATAAAGCCTATCTAGGAATGAAAGTTGATGCTACAGATGTAAGAGGTGTTTATCCTTGGTGGGATATATGTAACCCTAGAATGGAGGAGTCACATCTAGATTTGATGTAGCCATGGGTTTATCTATTTATAATGAGCAAACTGTATGGTCTTTCTGAACTTTCTTCTGCAGCTATTTACTGGTTTTGTCTGGGATGGAGTTTTTTTCATAGTAGCTTGCATGGTATTCTGTTTTGGATTTGTGATGAAAAATGTTTATAACACAGGGATGTTTTAGTTATTGCTGGGCAGCGCTTGCACAGCCTTTTCTGCTTTGCATACTGCCGCACTAACAGGGATGCTGGGGGTGCACAAGAAGCTGGTTGAGGACACAGCCAGAACCATTGACCCCAATTGACCAAACAGATATCCCAATACCATTATGGCACCATGCCCACAGATAAAAGCAGCAGGAAAGGAAGAAGATGGGGAGGACATTTTGACATTTGCTGTCTCAAGTAACTGTTGTGTGACAGAGCCCTGCTCTCCTGAGATGGCTTATGGGTAGCAGTGAAAGAATTCCTTATTTTGCTTTACTTGTGGACACAGCTTTTGCTTAACCTAATAAGCTGTCTTTATCTCAACCCATGAGTTTTTGCACTTTTACCCTTCCAGTGCTCTTCCCCATTCCACTGTGGCTGTGTGGGACTGAGCTGCCTACTTGGTTTAAACCACAACAAGCTGGTAGACCACAATACTCACTGGACTTTGCTGACCTTCTGGAGATCTATTTACACAGCCTAGAGCTCCTTGTGCCTTCAGTAGCCCTTGTCTGTGGTGCTAATGGTTAGCTTTGCTGTGGACAGGTGAAGCAAGTGATTAAGGATTTAAGCAATATTAAAAAAGGTCAGCCATGCATCAGTTGTTCATCATCATTCACTGTACTGTACACATGCAATGACCAGTCTCAGAAGCCCCAGGCATGATAGGTCTTGGCAGGCTGGACATGGCCACACCTCATCTTGCTCATCTGGACTCCAAGGGCAGTCTGGAAACCCCTGCTCAGACAGCTGCTCATTAGGCTGGGAGGTGCTGTGAGTGTTTCTTACTGAAAACTGTTCTGTTGATGGTCATTTTGGCTGGTATGAAGGATTTCATGGCTAGGCAGTGTCTATCTCTGAACTGGGAACATGGCATTTGCAATACTAAGGTGATTAGTTTTAATGCCACATATTAGGCAGAGGGATATTGGCTAAGACAGGTAGGCAGTGCTAATTACATACTGAAAGAATGCTGCAATCCTAATAGGCAGAAACAGGCATGTGATAGATCTCAAATCTGTTGCTGCTGCTCAGTGCTAGTGCAGGTTTATCCTTTCTGGTACTGTGCAACTTTGACTTCACTCACCTGTGACAGTGCAGTTCTCTTCATGTCCTCTACAAATGTCACTGACAGGAAAAAGAAAAATCTCAGCATCTGACTGATATATTGGAACCCATATCAGGAGGCAGTATAATTATGTAAGGGGACTTGTCTTGTAGTATTTAAAACATCCTGTGTAACACCTACTCTGGGTGTTACACACCAGTCTTCTGTAAATTCTCACTCCTTTTCATCATCAACTCAAGTCTAGCTTAACAAGAAGGTTTGCATCTTGATTGCCCTGTGAACAAGGATATAACCCTCATCCCAGCCTTGCTGGAAGTTCTTGCATTGTAATTTGTTTCTGACAAAGTGAACATGTAAGTAAAGTATTTTTTGCTTTGCCATGCACACTAACAATTTTGTGATGACCCTCTTTGACAACCGATTGGTTTCTTACCAAAAGTGAAAACCATAGATACTTATTTTCAGCTGAGAAAGCCACACTCACCATGTTCCCTGACCAAGATAAAGCACAAAAGCAGCATTACATAAAGTACTCCAAGCTCCCTCCATGGCTTTTCTGATGATCAACTTGCCTTTTTCTTCTCCCATGTCTCCTTTCTTCTAGGGCATTGTATTGACTGAAAGTATGTTTTCCTGTGGTCTAGAATTTTCTTTTGCACTAGACAAGTATTTAAGTGAGTGTTGCTTCTTGAGAACAGACATGGAGCTGTGTGTGTTACTAAAGGAGATGTGTTCACAGAGTTGGTGAGAAGTTGGGAAGTCCTGACATGATGAAAAAATTTTCTCAGCTAGACTGAAAATGAAACCTTAGTAAAATGTTTGACATGGCTCTAGCTATTATTGTTTCCTTGGTGCATACTGTTGCTATGTTGAATATGTGAAAACTGGTGAGAATAAATCAGATTGCTAGAAAGATTACTCATACTTGAAATGCTAACGGCTCTAATTGACAGAGGAATGGTAATTTACCTTCACGTACACCAGTGGTTAAAAGAGAACAGTAATTCAACTTTAGAACACTTGCACAGACATATTCAAAATACACTTCTCAAACATGACTAAAGTTGGAAAAGATTTTTCAAAATCTCTATTTGTGGAATGAAAATGCTTATGTTTAATCTAAGAATATTATATAGTCTACCATTTTAACTATTCTTTGTAAATGCAGCAGTTTCTATTAAACTCAGTCCAGGCAGGATGTGTAAGTACAGAAGGAAAAAACCAAAATTAAAGTGGTTCCTGCTCCAAGATCTTTTGCAATACCTATATGTTCTATATGAATTTCAGTTTCCTTCCTCAGTAGAATAGTCCTGATATGTAGTTTTTTCCCCTTTGCCATCCCTCCTTGTTTTGTCTTTTCCAGCTATAACAGCACATGGAGATACTTTTAAATCTTCAAGCTCACAGAGTTCCAAAAGTATAAATAGGTATGCATCTCTTGGTGCTATGCTAGCATCTTTCTGAGGAAGGAGGGATAGCAGGAGATAAGGGGCTGAGTAAGGTATGCTGTCTGGATCCCACTGCTCATGGTTCCCTGTCAAGTGGTGAGAGCATGCTGTGTCCCTGCCATCCAGCTGTTTAGGATTATTTGTCTTTATACTCCTGATGTTTTGGTTAGTCAGTGATGATGCATAAGATACAACTGGTTTTGACTTCCAGGTAAACAAGGTCTATGAAGCAACCAGGAGTCCCAAACATTTGTTTCTGGCAGAATACTAAATAAACATTAGCAACACCTACCAGTGTGGGAGGCAATTAATCACATCAGTCAGCCAGATCAGCTAGCAAAGCCTTTTTTTTGCTTTCCTTTTCTTCCTTGTCTCATCCCACCTGCTCATTTCCTGGTGTTGCTCCTGCTGGCAGCAGAGCTGGGTTATGTAAACCCATTTGAACAACCCACTTGGAAACTTCCAAATTCATTGTTTTAGCTAAATTTGATGGAGGAATAGAATTCCTACAACTTTTCTAAAATAAATGTGCAGAGGAGAAAATAAATTTTTCCCAGGGAAAGGTACTATCACAAACTCCTCTTTTATTAGGTACCTGTAATAAACATGGAAGAGACTCTTTCTGAGAGATGGGGCCATGGGAAAACCATCCTTCAAAGCCTGGACAAGCACCAATGATAACTGCTTGTGAGACATAAGTCTGTAGTTTTGTTTTACAGGGTTTTTTTCTTTATGTAGCCTTTTTGTCAAAATAGAAAGGTGACAACAAATTTTTAGCAAATTAAAAAATCATTCTTTCTCTTAAAAATTGGAGGAATATTTTTGCAGTCCTCCAACGTTTGTTATTTTTTATTTTTCATACTAAGAGTTAGGCAAAGACTTGCTAATGTGAAATGTTAGAGATTGCAGGAACTGGTACTTGCAGAAAAATGAAGACTCCAAGCCAGTAGGTGAAGTGACAGTAGCAGCTGATGGATAAGAAAAGGTGACCCACTGGAGGAACTGGATATGTTTTTAAAGACCTGACTCCTGTCAAACACCAGTTTGCCCAGAAGTTGAAAACATTGAATAACAAACATCTTTCTTTCTTGGTGGATTGTTATTATAAAACAGCTGAAAATTTTATGTGGAGAAGGTAATTAAACATTTTTAAAAAATCCCAAGACCAGGACAATGCCCAGTTTTCCTTCCCACATGTGCTATTTCAGGTTCCTTCATTTCTTACTTCATAATGGCATCTTATGACTCGTTTTTTTCTTTTTTCTTCACAGTATCAGTGCTGTCATTTTTCTTAAAGCTGAATTCAGCCATTACTAGAATGAAGAATTTGGCTGTGTATAATCTTGTGCCACCAAGCTTCCTATTCAGTAACATTTCCTCTAACTCTGAATCCATTTTCCTGTTGTACACTTAATGGAAGGGCAATCTAACAGGACTGACATTTGGAGAAAAGAAAGTAAATAGCATAAAAATGTCCTTTTGAAGTTGTGCTCTCTTACACAAAGAAATGCCTGTGCCATGCCATATTAAGTTTTCTGCTAGCCTGGAATCCTCTCTCCAAAGGGTTTAAATGTGGATGTCCAAGGAAAGCGGGTACAGAGAGGGCAAGGAGCAGTGATGCTCTTCCAGCCTCCTATGATTTGTGATGGTGAGGTTTCCTGAACCAGAGATCAAATCTTTGTATAATTATACAATACTATGAAAAATTCCAGCTGTAAAGGAATAGCTTTTCATTTGCATACCAAAATATTAATTAGTTATCCCTGCAATTCTCCTGTACTTGCCAGGAAAGAGCTGTTTTATCTCCCTGGTGGTGATAATCGATTACCACATAATAGGTTAAGAAATACCAGAACAAATAAAAAACACCCAGGAGATGTGCAGGTGGGAAATTTTTGCCGCCATCTGTAGCTGGGCACATAGTTTATTTATTTCCATGCAGACTAAAAGTGGTGAGCAGTCTTAATTTGTTGGCAATATTCATGCATCTTTTGCATAAACTTTGGCCAGTTCTGCAGTCAGCCTGATTTGTGGGTACTTAGAGAATGCAAAATCATGGTATTGCGTGATCTTTGTGTCAAGCTGGAGGAAGTGCAGAGCTTCACTTGGTGGTTCAAGCTCGTAAGAAGCTCATGCTTTTAGGCTGGAAGTCTGGATGTGTATGTTCCCATCCTGCATGCAACACTAACCTTGTCTTCGTGCAGCTGTAATAGGCAGGCTGTCTGGAGGGGCTGCAGAAATCATTTCTCAATAGCTCACAGGTTATTTTTTGAAACTCAATCCATTTAATTTCTTTAATGGCACAGACGGAAATTGACATTATAGAACATTGTGGTCTTGCAATACAGTATATACTAGCTTTTAGTGTATTAAGTAGCTCATTTTAACTCTGTCTTGAAATGAAATCCTTTTGCATCTTTCATTTGATGTTCATTACATAAGAAACAACCTTAAACCATGACTTTAGTCCTTGACCCTAGTGGAAAGCATATTGAATAAGTATCTTTCTTCAGTGTGGTCCTTGACAATAACAGGTTTAATTTAGTGAATTTAGAATTGAAGTTTATTCCTGTATGAGTCATAACAAAGGCATGATGTTTCTTAAAGCCTTAAAACTTCACTACAAAAAATAATTTCCTAGATTGAAATAGTTGACCCAAAACATAGGAGCTTCTTTATCTACTGTGTAGATCTTATAGTAGATCCAGTTAATGCTGCAGGGAGACATAACACGGGCAAATGAAGAGTAGTGAACTAATAGAGAGTAAAACAAAGAAACTCCAAGTTTTCATCTCTTCAGTGCTTTGTTAAAACTCAGATGTTTTTCCAGTGATTTTTAAAATTTCAGTAATTTATTGCTCCAGACCAAATCTGTAGACAAACATCAGCTCCACTGGAATGAAAATGGCTTAAGAACTCATCATGATATTTTAGACTTAATTTGCTAATCAGAGTTCAAGTTTAGAAAAAAAACCCAGAAACAACCAAAAGCAAGAAAAATGAAAGAAATTCCAAGACATTGGTTAAAGAATTACTTCAGTCACACAAAGCCTCAGCAGCTAGTTTGAAGGAGTATTGCATCCATGTTAGGTAAAAACACTGTCTAGGAATTTGTTGTCAGCAAACTTTATAAAAACACCTGTTTGACAATTCTTCAGCAGATTTTGTCCAATAACTCTGCAGTCTTCTCCTCTCTTTCAAATGGAAGGCTACCAGATGAAGTTGGACAGGTTATAACATCAGCCTGCCTACTACTGAGTCCTTGAGTTGTAGTTTCTGTCAAATACATTGGGCTGTCATCTCCCCTCGCTCTTCATCTCTGTGTACTTTAAAAGGACATTTGTTAAAGAAAGAATTACAATCTACTGTATGCAACTCAACATGTTGGGTTGCCACACTCTTGAATTAGCTTTTCATATACCAGGTTTTTTATTCACCAACATTAGATGATGTTGTTTCCATGAAAAGGTTGATTCACTTCAGTGATTGACAGGAAGGTGAACAGGAGATTTGAAACCTTCAGAACAGAAATCCCTTTACTAAATCAGGCATGTTCTGCTTTTTACAAAATTAGGTCCTTCACCTCTTTCAGGGATTAGCATTTTGTGCAACTCAGAAGATGGTTTACAAAAAAAAGAAATTATTCATAGCAGTGCCAAAGTAGATTATGCCATTATTCATTTAGAAGAAAAACAACACTTGCAATATGATTTAGTGATGTATTTTTACTATGTTCAGCTGCTGAAACATAAGATCAGAATCTAACTACTACTACATAAGTGGTAAAATCTACATCTGCTATTAAGCACTGCTTGTGATTTCTTTAACAATTTTTTTTCTCCCTTAAATTCCAATAATTCAATGAATTTCCATGTCAGAATTTTGTCCACTGATCCAGCAGCAGTATTTCTATAGAAATATACATGTGTTTTACTTATATCCACAATGGGAGGCAGAGGGAGCATTGCTTGGTCTGAATAACCGGTGACAAACGTGCTGCTTTTTCACTCTCCTCGGTCTCAACCTTGTCCTCCAGCACATCCAGCAAAAATAATACTCCTTATAAGATCTCCACTTCTTGCCAACATGTAGGACAGAAATTTAATGTGTATCCACAGTATCTTTAGCAGAAATAATTTTTAAGTGATGAAACTCTACCAAATACACAGCTCAGGAGTAAGGATATTTTCAGTCTGTCAATCTCTTTCTTTACAGACTTGTAGAGAATCCTAAAGCCCATTCTGAGACCAAAGGCATCACACTCTGCTGAGTAAAGAGAGAAGACATTCAAAGGCAAGGGTCTTCAAGGTGCTGTTGATTCTGTATGAACATGAAGATAAGCATCATCTTGGCATTATCCATGAGTTTTTGTGTTCCCCACTTGGTCCTTTTATTTTCTAGAATAGGAAGACACCCTCAAGCAGTGGTATTCCCAGTAAAGCAGATCTCCTTGTCTTCTGTTCACCATTTATTTCTTTTCTGTTTGAAATGCCCACACCCTTCTTTTCAGTGCATATTTATATTTAGAGGGTGACATTTCATTCTGCCTTATATTTAGTCATTTTGTCTCTGAATGGATGCAAGATAATATGTATAGGAACAGACCTGTTTCTGTTCTTTTGCTCATTTTTATTACATAAGCAAATCTGGGCATCATTTTCTTTGAAAAGGTCATTTAAAGTGTCCTTCTCAAGATATTTCAAGTCTTAATTTTGAAAATACACTGGTGGAGTTGCCTTCAGAGTTTTTATAGCTCTCTCCCCCTTGTGACAGTCACTAATGTGGACAAATTTCCTCTGTTTTTCCAAGTTCCCTGAATGTTCAAGAAAAATGGAACTAGTAGTGGTAGGGGTTAGTTTGTAATATTTGCAGATGAGTAATAAACAAGCAATTTCTGAAATCTGTTGTTTAAGAAGAAGTTGTGAGGATTAATTAAAGAATTAATTCTCTGATAGAAAGGTACTCTGGCTAGGTTTTGCTATGGGCACAACTTCAAGCCTCAGTTTTATTATCTGCAACTCTTTTGATCTAATTGCTGAGAAAATACCGAGAATGTTCTAATGACACAAATCCAAGGAAACATATCATTGAAATAAGGATATTGAGATTTACGTTTAGTCTGAAATGTCACCCAAAGATGCTTTTCCAAAGATTTTCTGTTTCTCTCTTGGAAGCCTTACAAGTATTTGTTTCCCCTTGGGACTTCTAGAATTTCCCTGTTTAGACTGGAGGGTCTCTGAAGCAGAGGCTGTTTTGATAAACTGTGTGTACAGCACCTTACACAATGGACCTCTGATCACAGCCTGCATCTCCATGTTATGGCAATGCAAATAAATATATGAACAACTGTCCTTGGACAGGAAGGAAAATAAAAGTCATATTCCCGAGAGAGTTGACACATATATGGTAACCAGTCTCCTATCATAATAATGTTGTATTTATTAAAATCTAAGATTTAGAAAATGTACAGCTTTCTTGTCATGGCAGAAGTACTCTCCCATTTTGTCCTATATGCCAGTGCAGAAGTTTTTGCTTGTTTGCCTTTTATCCTGTTTTTCCTGATACTAGAGAAGGCTTTGTTTTACTAATATTTGTAGCCGTCACTTTGATCTGCAACAGGAAAGCTCAGATAGGCTTCTTTGCCCATGGGGAAAAAAATGAGATCAGAATATGCCAGTTTTAAAACCCCAGTAGATTGGCTCTAGAAGAAATAGTTTTTGTTCCTAAGTTAATTGCAAATTATGTCTTTATTTTTAACAGAAATGCTACGTTTTCTACCCATGATTATTCCTTTGTGAAGGCTGATTTTTATTTATTCCTGACACACATGAGCTTGTTTGTTCCTTGTAAATAAAAGAAATATTGTAGTTTGCAAAGTCTCATTTACTGCAGGTCTCTGTGCTTATTTGTTTCCTAATATTCCTCTGTCTTAGTGTTTATTAGGAAAATAGTCACTCTTGACAAGTACTTCCAAGAATTTATGTTATTACAGACCAGGGTAGCGTGATATCAGATTGGGTGTGGGTGACAAAGGGTTCCCTTTGGTTCAACAAGCACTGTACAATTGCACTGGTGATCACGAGTAAGCTGATCTCAGAGCATCGTCCCTCTTCACTAACAGGGCAGGAAGGGGGATTTATTCAAGACCATTCTGGAGAATTGATGAGAGTAACACCAGAGTAGCAGGTGAAGGCCATGCCAGTTCTCTTGGTGTCTCCTGCCACAGCATTTGTGGGTGGTGGTGACAGGGGCGAGAAGCACTGGCAACCGTGCTTTGTCCTCAGTGTTCAGCCTTTGGAGCAAGGTGAGCTCCATCACCTGCTCTGGGATTTTGTAATCATACAGCAGGGTCTCAAGTTAGGGTGTCTCTGCTACTCACTAAATCTTGTGGTGTTTAAAAAGGACTGGATAAAAGTCTGAATGTGCTAGGCTCTTTGGTTATAGCTGCAAGCGCCTGGATATTGCAGTACATCTGAAGAAAAAGGTGATTGTGTAGCCTGCTGTAAAGGACTGACTTGTGTAAAACAGTGTGTGGTGGCTCAGCCATATCCCCTCGTACCCCTCTGAGCTCAGGCATTTTCCCGTTTCTGCTTGTTTGCAGTATAAAGGGAGGAAGAAGTCTGCCCACATTCCTCCCTGGTTACACTGGGACTGTTCAAGGGAGCCTGGAGTTTCACGTAATAGGTGCAAATGGCTGGAGAAGGATCTCCCTCATTGCCAGCTTCCCCCTTCCAGATATTTCTTCCTTGCCTCTCAGTGTGAAATGAGCAGTTTGCAGTAGCACAAAATATTCTAGGGTCTATAAGAACTCAGCAGATGCTGGGAAGAATTTTACAGGAATACTCATTTAAAGTTGAAAACAAATTGTCTGACTTTTTTCATGCCCTGTTTGTGTTTGCCACTGGTGTTCATGTTAGTGCAATTTGGGGCTGGGGGGTATAGGAGTGGTCATAGAATAATAATTAAATTGGAGTATTTGCAGAAAGGCTTTTCATTAGCACCAGAGAAGTGACTGATTATAAGAGAGAACCTTAAGACATTGTGAAAGCAAAGCAAAATAAAACAGTTTTGTCCAGTCAGAACAACTTCAGTTGTGAATTTAGCTTATAACAACCCTTACAAAGTCATTATTAACAAAATGATGTAATGGATACTTTTTCTTGCATAAATATGAGAACTCTGGAGTAGGTGGCTGACAACAATAATAACTTTTCTATTCTCATTTCATCAAAAGTTATCATATTGAGCACTAGCTAGCTGCTGAGGCAGATTATGATTATAGACAGAAGAGCTTCTTTTCGTTTTTTTCATATGATGGGATAGTTATCCATAATTCACTTCACAGTCTATGAACTGTATAATGTAAAATGGCTGAAGCCCTCTAAGATGGTACCTTTCAGCCTTCTTTTTCCCCAATGCATGTGTCGAACATCAGGATTTTTTTCATGCTGGGAAACTACAGAACATACCCACATAACTTACTCAGAATAAGAAATGTGTCATTTTTCTTTGGAAGAACATTGTACTTGCTGGCCAACTTTGTCTTGAACAAATATTGTGAAATTTTGACTTGGGCAGCCATTCAAGAATACCCCAAAACGCTGTTCGTTAGGGGAAGATTTCTACGTTTGTGCAGTAGTTTCTAGACTGATAGGCTTCCTCTCAAAAAATGAGGGTATTTTTGAAGGTAGCTTTGGAAAATCTGTCTCAAAACTGTAATTGTTCTAATTCTAAAATCCAGAAAACAAATAAGACAGCTGTTAAGGAGCACGCCTGGCAGGTACCAGCAAGGTAGATGGTAGCGTGACATTCACCTGAACTTCCTGTAGATAATTCAGCCTTACAGCAAATCCTATAATTCTCTCCTCTTATCCATCTCAAATATTGCAATTATTGCAAATATGACTTGGGTATTTCATGAGGCATTAATCATCTTTATCAGATATTTGCCTTCAGAAATTATTTTGTAATGTTGTTTACTTTGTTACTCAGAGATGAGTTATTATGGAATAGTAGTGTTGGCCATGGGAAAAGGCTGAAAGGAGGTAAAAGGCTTTATCCTTTGCATTAAGAAGCAATTGTAGAATGATTATGTGGCTAGGTGTGCACTTTCAGAGGCAGCTATGCCTATGCCTTGCTATCAGACAGTGAATAACGGTTCCATGGTTTGCTGCTAAGTTTATTTTCCATCCAGTTCTGCTTCCTAGCAAAGTCAGCACACCTGCAAGGTGTAACTTCACTGAGAAAAGTAGCACCGATCAGGTGAAGTTTCTTTAAAAAATAATAATAAAAATAGTAATATAACTTGGTCTCTTGCATTGTGTGGTGTGTGCATATACTGCTGATAAAAGGTATTGAATGCAAATCCTGGGCTTCATAGGAGGCAGATGCAGTACAAATCCTAATTGTTCAAACCCCAGTCAGGGTCTATGCCCTGCTTGCAACTGCAGTGTTGCTTTATTGAATTTAATGAGGTTCTCCATGTGCAACACAATTGGCAAGTAGTTGCCAAAAGCATCTGATGAACTTTTCTGAAATTCTGCTCCATAGGACTGGTTTTATGTAACCAGCATTGGCTACAGCTCCTGTACAGTTTCTGTGTAGGAGGGTATCACAAAACATAATTTCCCAGGGGAGAAACAGCCCAACTTTCTGCTCTTGAAACAAACATGGAAGAGCTGTTTAGACTTCTCCCCAGATACCCCAATTTAAACTTGCAGTTCAGCATGTTACATCTCGTAAATACCTCTGGCAGCGTGTGGGTGGAGTGTCCTCTGGTTTGTGCTGTAATTGAGTAGGTGGGCATATTGCAGCCCACTTGTGTTTAACATTTTTTATGTAGCATTCATGGCTGACATGTCCAGCAGTGAATTGACCTCTTAGGAGAGTGTGGTTTATCCTCCGTAGCCACATAATCCTCCAGCAGTGTATGGAAACCAAGAACTAGACAGTGAAGCAGAATCAGCCTCTTCAGACTGCACTCCTTCCCCACATTTGCTCTGCTATGGATGAGTCTCTGAAAAATGATTTCCCCAGCAATTCCCCCTCAGATGAGAGTGGTACTAAAACATGTCAAAAATAAAAGGAGTCATTGTTCCAGTCATCTAGAGATTAGTTATTAACCTGTGTGGTAGGTGTACACTAGAAAACATAAGTGTTTTAAGGTTGATGTGTGGTTAACTGTGAATACAAAGTGGGGTTGTTTGGTTTTGCTTTTTAAAACATCAATTTTATCTAATCTGATTGATATTCCAGAGTTTAAGAGCAGGCACAGAGAAGTGAGAAAGATATGATCAGCAGACATGAATGTTTTGTCATGTTAAAATAGAGATGGCTGGTTTTTACAGAATTTTTTGGTTTCAGATTCAGGTGTCTTCACATAAAGAAATTCTCTTTTTATCAATTCCCCTCCTTTCTTGGTTTGTTGTTAAAATAATGTATATAAATATAAAATATAAACAGCTCAATGGAGAAAGAGCTTTTTTTTCTGCTGGAACAGCTCTGTATTGTTAAGAAAATGAGACCTGCCTTGATGAATTGGCTTGAGAAATTTACAGACAGGGAAAAGCAAATGCTGATCCCTGCTGGACTTGCTTGTGTCACAGAAGCTGGCCCTGCAAATCTGAGAAAATCTTGCAATACTCTTTTGACAATGAGGCCTGTAAAGCTTGGCTGATTCTTATAAAAAGCTTCTTGCTCAAGGTTCAGGGAAGTTAAAGTAAAAAGAGAAGGTTCTTTATTTTAAAAAGTATTATTATACTAAAGCATGAAACAGCTGCAGTATCAGGAAAGTTCCCTCTGAATGATGGGCTAGGGATTCTGGCCTTGAGGGAGGCTCTCCTGTCTCTCATCTTCGGGACTGCCTTTTGTTACTTAAGGTTAGGGGCATGTCTTTCAGGATAATTCCAATCAGATGAGAATTATTGAAGAATCACTATGGTTTTAGCATATTGACTGCATTATCTCTGTTAGACAGGACCGTGAGACTACATAAGCAGTCTGAGAATACTTTCATGTAAGAAACAGCATAGTTCTCAGGTCTATGTGTGCCTAGTGTCCTGCATTCAGGGATGATAAAGTAATTTCTGCCTCTGAGAAGGGATAAATAAATACCAAACCCTTAGGCAAAGAAATATGTTGCAGAGCCTGACTGTGAGAGGGGTAGTTGCAGAAAAAGGATGAAGAAGAATGTCTACAAATAGGAATATTTCTAAAGGAAGATATGGTTGTGCAAGAAACCTGCATATTGGAAAAAAAGTAGATCATCCAGAAAAAGTTCAAAGAAACAGATATGAAAAAAAGCATGTGGATTCTGCCTGCAAAACAGAAACAATAAAGTTTTCCTTTGCACTTATGAATATATTAAAATATTTAGGACTGTGATGAAGTCTGTTAGAAAAGATGATAGTTTGTGGTGTTTGCTTTTTATAGGAGGAGAGTGGAAGGAAGGCTGGAAGAAAGAGAGAAAAGAAGTGGGTGTGACAGTGCATCTCTAATTATGAGTTTTTCATTCTCTCTCTTGCTGCTCCTCCATTTCCAAATCATGTTGCATTTCCAGATTTTCTTGCATTGTTTGGCTTCTTCTTACCACATGCCTCTCTAGCTTATCAAATATTTGTTTGACTTCTCAGTCCACCATTGCTGAAATTTCAATCCCCTGAGAAACTTGTGCCAGTGATGATCACAAACAAATTATCAAAACTAGAACCTTGCAAGGCAGGTAGTCATTCCAGGGCCAACCTAAAGAAAATAAATTCCATCTTAAATTGATAATCCCTGCCCCAACAGTATAGAAACTTGTGACACACTGCTATAAGTTAGATCAGCAACTGTCTTTTTCACAGTCAGTTCTTGTAAATAACCCTCCTTGAGAGAAACCTGCCTAAGCCAAAACATAATTTTTACATCTGGGCTCTCTGCTGCAGGTGTAGGAACAAAATTTAGCAGGAGTGGTGTGCAGTCCAAATCTGGAAGCTTGATTCAACAGGAAATGATGAGCAAAGCTTAGTGAATAGGGCCAGCTCTGGATTCACAGATTGCTTTATATAGAGGGACCAGAAGGGAGCTGCGTAACTTTCTAGTATGACTTCAGCATAAAATAAAATGTCACCTGAGGATTTCCTGCAGATGGTTCACTACTTTGTGGTTATAAAAGCACCTTTTAATCCAAACTGCAATTTAGCTAAACTTTTAGGTATAAAGTCTGAATTTGATCTTTCATTCTATGTGGTCTCTGATTCACCAAACCATAGGAATCACAAGTCCCTAAGCTTTATAAAACTGAACAACAACTTGGCATTTGTGCAGTGCCCTGGTTGTATTTCAGTCACAGGAACATCATGACATCTAATCTATTCCACTCAGCTCTCCTGAAGGGCATGAACAGCAGAACCCAAGAAGGGCTTCATACCTCTAGGTTTCATTTGTAGTGAGGTGACTAAACAGAATTTAGGATCTTATTTACCTTTATCACAGGGTTTGGCACTTTATGACATTTAATGTTGCAATCATAAGCTAAGTTTTTATCCCTCTTTTTATCAGTGAAATTGGGAATTACTCATAAATACATATTCCCATAAAATAGTATTTTTCTTTTGAAGTTTCCCAATTGGATAGTTGAAACTGGATACATAAAATGGAGCCAACATGGGTTGTTACAGTAGAAATGGATGTCACTTTAAGTCAGTTTTGCTGAGGTTTTTCATTTAATATTTAAGTTAGAAACTTCTACACTTTTCGGCTGGCTCCCTTCAACACTTGTACTAATCACATATCGTGACAGCTGAAATTCTATGAAAATGCTATCTAGTCCCAACTGGAAGAACAATACTGGGTATTTCATAGAGTTTGAAAGAGTGGTATTTCCTTACAACAGCAGGATATAAGTGAAAGAACCAAAAGTGAAAGACAAAAGGAGATTTCTTCCCCCTCTTTGATGGAAAATTCCACATGCTAATCTGTAGAGAAAGCAAATCACAGGTAAACTTGCCAGATTCTTATGTCATCTTGAAAAATTTCTTGTTCCTGTTCTCTGCTTTCAGACGTTGAAACTGTTACAAAGGCTGACCCACTATTCCCAAACAAACAGAAACATGTTATTTTAGTGTCTGTTATAAACTATGTTTATTTTTTTAATTATTATTTTTGCTACTTCTTATGGATTCATTCTTCCTTAGTGATGATCTGACCCTTCTTGCCCAGAAATGTTTGATGTTGGGGCACTGAAATTGTTATAGAGGTGCCACAGTTGCCAGGAAGAGGCAGGTATTGCCCAAAGGTGGTAGCACTGATTCAGAAAGTGGCTCTCCCCTTTAAGTCAGGATTCAAAAAGTCATTTTGTTGTTGTGCATTTGGATGAAATAGAAGTTCCAATAAATACAGCTAGATACAGCCAAAGGTGTAGGGCCCTTGAGTGCAAGTGACTTATCTCTCAGTTTCAAAGGACTCCAGCTACCTTGCATGGCATGAAGATGAAATAGAAGTGAGGTTAGCAGGGATGATTACATGCAAAAAGGCATGAGAAAATTACTGGTTCTCTTCTCCCTCCCTTCAGCTTCCTCCTACATTGCAAATAGCACATGAAGATTGCAGAACTCTGTGGCTTGGTTTTGGGTTAGGGCTTTCTTGTTTGTTTATTTGTTTTCCTGGGTAGAAAAAGTAAACAAGGAAGGAATGTTTTTGCCCACTGAGGGCAAAGGAGTTGAAATTGTTGGTTTCTGCCTGTTGCTGCTTTTGGTTTCAAAATCCCACTGACAAAATTCCAAGGTCTGGCTCCTGTTTCTAAGCTTGGTGAGCCCAAGTGTCATTTCCAGTATACTCTGCTTAGTGAAAGCTAAATGTCAAAGAGCAAGGCTGTAGTGGAACTAGTTGCTTCCCATGAGTGATTTTCTTTTTTGCTTTATGTTTCTAATCATATATTAAGATCCACCTTGGTACATTATTTGACTGATTTCAGGTTAATTATGACTGTGGGTTATGGAATCAGTTGCCCAGTAGAACTTCAAATGTGCAGTCGCTCCTGACATTTAAAAGCAGATTGATTAAATTAAAATGCCTTCTACAGTTATTAACTGTATCCTGCCCTTAATTATTGAAATACTAATATAAAATTATTTGCCAAGAAGTAAAGTTCCTGCTCTCCAGAGCACTTTTACTAAAATGTAGCCACACAGGGAAACAGACACAGAGGGACGGCTGGTGCATTGGACTGGAGCAAGAATACTTTGTCAGCACTTGTTACCACCACATTGCATGCCCATTCAGTGCACATGCACATAAATATACGATATCTTAATACTGTTGTGTATTGACCAGCAGCTAGCAAAATCAGTATGGATGGAGCCAGAATATCTGGCACATTCATCCTCTCCCTTGTTCCTTATGGAGCTGTGATTGACAAAACCAGATGACTTTCCATTGAAGCCCACATGATAAAAGATGAAGATGTGCTTGCCTGAGTGGTCCAGAGCATGTGCAGATATTCCAGTCCTATGGACATCCTTCCTAATCCTCTGCAAAAACACCACTTCACTCTTTCCTTGAGATATTGGCATTTGTTGGCTTTCTAGAAGTCCCGTGGCATAATGGTTAGCTCTCTCGACTCTGAATCCCAAGGGCCCGAGTTTGAGTCCTCAGTGGGACCGTCCCCTGGGCAGTTAAATGCCTCCCTGCCATCCGATCCCGTCAGATCTCGGATGCTCAGCAGGGTCAGCCCTGGTTAGTACCGGGTGCTGTAGACAGTCCCGAGGATTTCACTGTCACTGTCCAAGCTCGCTCGGCCGTGGCAAATGAACCTTAGGACTTAAACGGTGGGGCCAGTTCTGCGCATGCTGTGCCTCACCTAAAAAATCCACTGCACAGGCTGGAAGGGCACACCCATGGTGGGGAGAACCCTTCCCCAGATCGTCGTTCATGAAGTTTGGCCATTATTTATTATAGAAGTGGATGCATAAACTGTGGATGGGCAGTCTTATAGGCAAAACATGGTTATTTGTATAGTGGTTTTCACTGTTTTTTTCACCCTTTTTTTTCCTGTGGGATATAGAGAAACTGATTGTGTCCTCCTGTCAAAATTCCAGGACTTCCCTGGGTGACAAAGACCTCCTCGCTTGTTTACAGCATCAAGCATCTATAGAGGGAAGGGATGCACAGCAGCTACCTGACACTACATTGTGTCATTGGGAACATTTATGTTGTACGAGACTGTTAAAGAGACAGTTGTAGCTATTTTTGCTTTCTAACAAATTTGCCTGACTTGTGCATTTCTGTTATGCTTTTAACTTAAATCATGTTCTCAGATCTGTAGGACGTTCAACACACAAAATCAAGAGTAGGCTTTCTTATCTCTCAACCTTTGCAAGACACAGTGGAGTCAACCAAATACATGTTACATCCATGGTGGATATGGCATGCACAAGGTGAGTACAAAACCAACATTGACCCTGGCTATATGTAATCTTTTCTACTATGTGATCTTTGCAATGATTTGTATCAAATACAGATGGTTTCCTACTACTGATGTTAAAGGGAGAAAAACTTGTGGATATCAGCATATATGGTAGTGTCAGCATGAAGCACAATGGAAAAGGGGAGGTCTGTATCTGATTTCCATTTCTGTGGGAATCTCTGTTCTGTGCTGACAAAAGGCACCATAAACATGGTGCATGAAACTCCGAATATTTGGGAATACAAGAGGCAGTAGCCAGCACAGGGTTAGCTAAAAATCCTGAAAGACGTGGACAGTGGGAGAAGCTTGCTTGTGATACTGCTAGAAGAGCTTCTTCAAATGCAGAAAAAAATTACCCAACACAGTGTTCAGGAAAGGCTGCAAATAGCTAGTAAAAAGAAATAAGAAGATCCAAGAATTGCAGATTAATATCTGTTACTCCAGATGCAGCCAAGTGTATTAGCCTGGCTCAACACAATGAAGGGGTCACCATTTATTTAAGGAGCCATAATTTTAGTTACCAATAGTTCCTGTGTCTGTATGATGGAAATGCATGTGAGATGATGGTCTCCAGGAGTTGAAGATAAAAACATTGCCAACTATGAGCAGCAGAAGTGGCTCAGGGCTGTGTTTTTGGCACATGAAAAGGATTGTAATTCCTAAAGATAAAATACCCCAGTCCAGGCTGGCCTTGGGCTTCTTCTGCTATATGTTCATTAACATGATCTAAACCCCTCCACTAAAGTTTAACCCGAACTCCTGGATCAAAGACACTTTTGCAAACTACTCTTTCATTGCACTCAGTAATGCTGAAGACTGACTTCATGTCTGCCCAGGGAAGCTTTGGTATTGGTAGCTTCAGCCCATTAGGCTACTACATTTCTTAAGAGGTGGTCCCAGACTATGCCAGACAATTGGAAAGCATTCAAAAGCAACTGTCACTGTCTAATTTTAGTGAATTTCTGCCCTGGAGTTTTTGCTAAGGACATCACTTTATAGTCAGCTGTCATGAGATGGGGTCATGTAATTTAATAGTTTTGACCATGCAATCTAACCCTTTCTGCCTTCTATTAAGAAATGATTCTGAGTAGCCACCAACAAAATAATAATCAATTGAATTAGATCAAGTAGTTTATAGTAATTAATACTAGAAGGATGTCAAGATCTCAGTCTTCAAAACATTATCCTGCTAATGAATATGTCTTCAGGTACTGCACATCACAACCTCAAGAAATTTTGAAACTCCAGGTTTCATAAACAATCAGAGTTGTTAAATTTTTACTGAAGAAAAAGTCATGGAAAAGGGCATGAAAAGCAAAGAATGAACAAAAAGAAAGGGTCTACCTAGGAATTCAGGTGAAAGAACAATACATACTAGGCAGAAGACTAGGAAGGAACTAGAGACTGAAGAGGAATTAAAGAATATAAGAGAAAAGACTGGAGGGGAAAAAAAAAAAGGCTGAAATGGGAAAATAATGAGAAGGCCATGGACACCCAAAAGTTCTTCTGTAGTTCTGACTTTTGAAAAAGTCTTTCTGATGCTGACCATCAACTGGATTTTTTGACAAATTAATTTTCTGAGCAAAGTGTTTTATTGTATGTGCAATTTTAGTAGCAATTGTTTCTTAATTCACCTTTCCTTTGCACTTTGGTTGGAATGATGAGCTACCTGTATGCCACTGAGGGAAAGTTTGTCACTGAACATCAGTAATAAAATCTAACATGCTCTTATATAGAGGAAGGACTCAATAGGCTCATCCACAGCTTCTTCTCTCTGTTACTCTGAATAGTTTTACCCTAACAAATATGTCTTATTTTCATATCAATAGTAGTCAAGAAACAGTAACCCTAGTAACTTGTTCTAGCTCAATATTTTTTGTTTCAGTTTAAAAAAGTCCCCAACGTGTTGAAACACAGAAGAGGTGACTGTACAACAGAGCCCTAGGCTAACCTTTGTAGGCAAGCATTAGCTTAGTCATGGAGAGACAGATTAGGCAAGAAAAAAAATGTAATTGGATGTGTTTTATTCAGTAATTTCATTTTGCGTTTAGAAGAAGGTTTCAGGCTAAAAGATAATGACAGCGATTTATTCAATTTATCCAATGAAATATTTCAGATTGCATTAATAGACTGAAGTGATGTTTACATGTGTAGTTTTATGTATAGTTTCCTATGGAGACAAGCTCATTAGGTCAAGATTGCATGCCACTAGTTATTCTCCACCTAGATGCAGTCTACTGAGATGGGTATTGCAAATGCACAGGACTTTCATAATTGATAATGTGGGCTGGAATTTCTTCAACAAACTGCCTCTTCCTTGGGGATGACAAACTCAGAGACAGCTTGTCAGAGCCTCTTCTCTTGGGGACAGACAAGCTCTGGTTTGTCAAAACCAAAGTAACTTGTGTGAAATCTTCAGATTTGATGTCTCATTCAAGAACATTTCTGAAAATTTCCAATTGTGTCAGAATTGCATAATAGAATATTTTCAGGAAAAATGTAGTTGTGAATTTAAATTGATCTCTCTCCTACCTAAACCAACAACATGAAGCTGAAATAAGGAAATACAAATATTTTGAACTGAGGGTCAGTAACTTTTTATGCCTTCCCACCCCCACCTTTGGCTTTCCAAATCAGAAACTTGCTGAGGTTTTTGGTTTTTCTGAACTCTAGAAGTCAGGGCATGAAACTTGTTTTCCATATGCAGCAATGAAATGTATGCAAAGTATGCAGGTCTTTCACAATGTAGTCAATTCTGACACGTGGCCAATGTGTAGATAACTGTCAGAGATGAGCTTGGGAAGAAATAGATGAGGAAATTTTATTCTGTCTCACATTTTCTCTTAGTTTATGTGAGTTTTTTTCTACTTATATTTAGTTATTTTTCTGTTAACTGAAGGCATAGTTGTTCCAGCAGTGGATAGAAAGGAATAGTCCTTTTCGCATCAAGGCTTGCACTGCACTAACCTCCACAGCTGCTCTAGGACTTGGCACACTGTTAGAGCTGTCTATGTTTAGATGAACCCCATAAAATTTGTACATTTGCGTAGCCAAATACACATGCCAGTGGTACTTGCACAACAACTCACAGCTGTAGGCACAGGTAACCTATGTAGCAGCAAATGCTCCAGTAATGCGTTTGCTCATGCAACAGCCACTTAGAGAGTCCTGAATATTGAAGTTCAGTGTTAGAGCTGGTACATAAAAGTCTACTGAAATGCATGTGAACCTTAGTGAGCAGTTCGTGAGGAGCCAGACTGAAGCCCTACAGAATCTCCCTGGAGTGCAGTGCCCTGGTGGATTGCTGTTGCAGCTCTTTGAAACCTGTACTAAGACCATTCCTTACAATGTATAATTGAAAATCCGTGATGTTTCCCATTAACTTTGATCTCTGGAAGAACAGTCTTTCACATATGTTATTTCAAGCTGGAATTGCAAATGCATGTTATATAATGGCCAGACTTCGTGAATGAAGATCTGGGGAAGGGCTCTCCCCACGTGGGCATGGCCTTCCAGCCTGCGCAGTGGATTTTTTTTAGGTGAGGCACAGCATGCGCAGAACTGGCCCCACCGTTTCAGTCCTAAGGTTCTTTTGCCATGGCCGAGTGAGCTTGGACAGTGACAGTGAAATCCTCGGAACTGTTCTACAGCACCCGGTACTAACCAGGGCTGGCCCTGCTGAGCATCCGAGATCTGACGGGATCGGATGGCAGGGAGGCAT
>JAWWEU010000081.1:67756178-67815816 GCA_035583155.1 Acropternis orthonyx | reverse complement strand
GACCCACAGAAGTGGGGCCTAGCTAAAACTAAAACCTTAATCTGAGTTTTTTGGGATTTATCAAACCCATCACACATATCCACTCTCTTACAGGATTCAATCCTACAGTGTGCTCAGCAGTATTCAGGAGGGCATGAAAGAGCATGTTGTAAGGAAGAAATCTCATGGGTTTCTACAAGGTTTTTTTTAATGGTGAAATCAAACACCTGCATAGGTCCCTTGCCATCTGGTCCATCAGGAAGAGCATTGAATGGTCAGCAAACACTGAGCTCAAGGGTTGGGAGTGGGGCACTGACTCTGCACTGTTTCCATGCAGAAGACAGCTTTCCCCTTCAGTGCAGAACTCTGGATGTGTCCTGGTAGTGCTGAGCATGGCAGTCACTCCCCAAAAAGTGCTCCTGAGCTGCTTTCTCCGTGGCTCAGCAATGATCCTCCAAGAGTGCAGCCAAAACACTCCCCCAGGGGGCTCTGAAGTTGTGTTGGTGCAGATGGTATTGTGGACGGAAGACTGAGGAGAAAGTGGTTTGCTGAGCTAGAGGGTAGGAAGAGAGAAGAGGTTGGAGATGCAGGCCAATCCAGAAAATTGTGGGTACTTTCCACCAGAATACTGCCATCTCACCAAATGATCCTCAGGTCTGCTTGAAGAGGATATTACTGTTTCCATTCTTGTTGCAGGGCTCTTTGGCTCCCAGGTATTGCTAGATCATTTCCAAAGTTTTAATTACAAAGTAGTATTCATATGAACTGCTCTGGGAGGCAAAAAAACCCCCCTTCAACTGGGTATGTGACCCACGGTGAAGTTTAATCAGCTTTGTAAGGTATCTTTTGCATGCTACTGTTTCAAATAAGTAAAGCCTCATAAAAAAATTGGACCTTTAAAAAGACCTTCTGAGTAGTTTTAGGGTTTTGTGGTGTTTGTTTCCTCCCTCCCCCCCCAATATTCTTTATATTTATACCTTTTTGCGATAAATGACTATTGTTTTGCTACGCATTCAGGAAAGTTCTTAATTGTGTATTTTGGCATTTTATGTAAATTTTGTTTAACTATTAGCAGGCATTTCAAGTATTTTCAAAGGGATAGGTGCTGACTTACTGCAACTGGACTTGGTGTTTGTGAGTGTGTGTTGTGGCATCCCATTTTACCTGCTTTTCTTTAGGAGCATGGGACAGAAATCAAACCCAAATAAAACAATAGTGGCCACATTGTTTGAGCAAACTTGGATCCAGAGAGAGCATATGATATTTGGATTGTCAGTCTAAACATGGGCCAACTGATTTCTTTCTAAACTTTGCTGAATTCTTCTTACAAAAATAATGTATCAAATACAACTATTTAGGTAATATAAAACATTAACTGAAATACCCAAGTTATTTTAAGCATAGAGACACATAACATTCAAGAAAACAAGCCTATAAAGTTCATATTGGCACCTCACTGCATCTTCTCTAGACATCTGAATGATACTTTCTGCTCTGTATAATGCCCGAAGTTGCTGTGCTCTGTGCCTCTCCCCAGGTTACTTGACTGTAGTGTGGGTGTCTGCCCTGTAAGGACACCAACAGGGATCTGACCCTTCTAGTTCTGTGCAAGCCAATACGTAACTTTGGGTATTTTGTAGCAAAATGTATTTCGCCTGTATGTTTGGTAGTATATGTTGCATTTGCAGTCACTTAATGTCTCTTGCTTTACTTCGGGGTATATTCTACTGAGTTCTCATGTTATACTATATATGTTCACGAATTGGTAACTATTACCATTAATACCATTTGAAAATAATTTGCAGATTTCCCAGTTAGGTGCTGAACTTCAGTTTTATGTTCTCTGTATAAAATATATCATTATAAGGCGCTTTCTTGAAATGTCTTCTCTGAAAATTTCAAACCGTGTTTAATCTTGCTCAGACATCCAACACTGTAATTTCAAGTTCAGCTTGCAGTCTATAACTCTGCAACCCTTTTTTTGAAGAGCTGCTAACCAATTATTCTCCATCCTATGACTGAAGAGTTGCATATTTGTGCCAAAACCATAATACTTTGTTCTGTCTACTAAACAGAATTCTGTTTTTGCAGAGGATTTCTCCAATTTTCCTACATGCAGGCATATTAATAAGAATAAAGTTGTGCCCCTAAATCAACCTTAATGACCATTTAACAAAGGCCAGGGTTGTTTAAAATGCAGTCACAGGAGTCCAAAGAAATTAATAGATGCAGTTGGTAAAGAGGGGAGCTGTGATAAAATAGTTTAAATTATGATAGTTCAAGCTGTGGAAACATTAACCCTTGGAATCCTGTTTGTATTATTGTTGAACAGTTCTACAAGTAAATATAAAAAAGTGTATTATTATGCCAATAAACACAATATTAAGACCCTTTTTGCTAACGATCTGAATAGCCAGAATTAAATAATTTTGGAAATTAAGTGGTTTTTCAAAACAATCAACATGTATAATTATTTTTTTATAGAGGTGCATACACATATATATTTTCTTTAAGAGTTATGGACCTTTATTCCTCATAAACCTTCATTCAGGTTTGTTCTATAATTTCTATTCTTCGCTGTATATACTCATGAAAACTTACAGTCAGTGGTTGGAAAAAAATTGGAAGTCCCACTCGGTCTCATATTCATGTCATGGCTCATTACAGAAAGTAACAGTGTATATGTTTAAAAGTACTGATGTGATCACTGAGTGACTATTACAAATAAGTCTAATTCAGCTTTTCTAAAATATCTGCATAAAATCTGGGCAATTATCATATTAGTGCCAGTTTAAATCAGTACAGATAATTTCACTTGTAAGAATTCTTCAGGCACAGGCTCAAGGGAGCTTTGCACATGTTCTTTGCACATATTTTCATCTGCAGCAGGCCAGCTATAAAAAAAATACGATGTACAGAGAATACAAGCACTAATGAGGAATATTAGATCAGCTTGGCATGCTAATGAAATCCTTGTGGAAATTCCTCCCTTTCCTCTCCCCTGTTAATTTTTCAAGTACATCTTCTCGCAAACTACCCTGATTGCTTCAGTACTGAGATACTATTAATTTCTTTTCTTTCCACAAGATTCCAAGATTTTAAGGGTAGATATGGATAATATTTTTCCATATGCATAGAACAAGCCATAAAACCACACAATGTGATTTCTGCACCAAGCCCAGAGTACTACTTGAAGTGTACCATCGTTTCAGAAAGTTAGTCCCAACTTTAATCTGCAACTGATGGCAAGTCTACTGCATCCACATACAAGCTGACACAGAGTTTAGATTCTAATATGAATTTCTTCATCCTGAGTTTCAAAATATAAATTGTCATTGTGTTTTTATTTTCCACTGCCTCCTATGCTAAAAAGATGCTTGCTGCTGGAAATTTTTCCAGTTTTCTTTAAGAAAGTTTTCTTTAAGAGTTTGCTCCATCAATTTTAGCACTGTCAAGCCATTTTCACACTTTTGTGACTCCTCACAATATTATGGTTATTACACATGTATAAAAACCACTCATTTGCTTCATTTAAAAGGAAAAAAGGTATTAAAATACTCAGTGTAATTTCCTGCCCCACACAGCCTAGTGTCAGTTGTCAGTCACAAGTTCTGACACCAAATTGTATTCCTCTCTTCTCAAGTAGAATCCCCTCTGGATTAAAGTAGTTATTACCTATTTTTGAAGCTCTGAATGGAAGCTTCCTTTCAGAGAATATTATCTTCAAATAGCATCTGGGATGAGCTCAGGTAATGCTCTATGATCTGATCCTTACTCTACAAGCCACTGATGCATCTGTGTATTGCAAGATTACTGCAAGATTCATCTATGTTTGTGAAGGTAAATCAAAAGAGAGGCTACTAAGGCAGAATTAATTAGTAATTAGATTAATAAATGAACCAAGTAGGAAGAACTCTTTAATTGTGCATTGAACCTTTATTTTAAAATATAGAATGATTTCCTTACAGCAAAACCATAAGAAAAAAAAAATCCAAATAAATAGGTGTTACTTATACTCCTGAACCTGCTTACATGTCAGAACTACTTTTTCAGTATTCCTTCATTGTTGAGGGTTAGAGTACTTCACCAGCAAGTGGCAGAACATGTCCTCAGTAGGGATTTTCCATTGCATGCCACAATTACAGACAATTGACATTTGATTATAATAACCAACAAACTTTCATGACTTAAATGACACCTGAGTAAGCTTCATAACCTTTTGCCTCGCCCTACTCTGGAATGTGTCTGTGCTGTGTGAAGGCTAGGAGCAGTTTGGTGATTGCAAACAGAATTATTTGAAGCTGGGAGAGCACAGACCTTTACCATGATAGGTTGCACTAGTTACACACCATTTGTAATGGCCTTTAGAACTATTTACTGAAGTGTGGTTCTGAGTATGCAAAATTATAGTCTGGGTGGGGGCTTATCCGCTTGCATCCACAAGTGTCCCTGTTTCTTGAGTCTGATTCAACCGTGTCTTGTGTTTTTACCAGCTCTCTGCTTATGTCAGCGAGTGCAAAGCAGTGGTGGCGCTACCAAATCAGAATCGATCTGTATGCAAGTGCAGAATTATGCCACTTGGTTTTGGTACCACTGTGGTTTGAGCAGCAGCGGCAAAGCTGTTTGCCTGTGTGAACTCATCACATTGTTATGTAACTGTCTCTTGTAAATTTGCTTGCTTCATGACCACGTCCACCTAAACTACTGAGAGCCCACAAACAGTGTGCCAAGAGAATTTGTGTTGCAGGTGGCTCTGGCTATGAGTAGTGACGTTAAAATTGCAGTGCAGGAAAGATCCGCAAAGGCGCAGCTTTCAGCAAGTGTGGTGGAGTTGTATTCTCGTAGACTGAGAGCTTCTGCCTCAAAGGCCCATCAGCAAACACACTTCTGTCACCTACATGGTGAGTAATGTGAAAGCAAAGTTTTCTTCATTCAATGAGCAAAATGTAATGACTAAGAAAATGGATTTGTACCACCTTGATGCTGCCTGGAGTGAGACATGCTACTGTCACACTATATATTGAGACTTGTCACCCACATCATTGCCTCTCAGTACCCTTACAACTATTCTACCTGTCCATCCTCCTTCCTGTTCACCCACTCAACTCCTGGATCTTACTTCAGACCCAGAGATATATCTGGAGTCAAGAAACCATCCTTTAACACTTCTTGTTGTTCTTCCATTCTGCTGGGAAGGTTAAAACCCCAACTGCCGCTGTCCACTTGACTGATGCCTATGGGGACCACAGAGAAAGCATGGGCAGTGTCTGTAAGGTATTTCAGACACTTAATTGTTGCATAGTGTTGAGAACACTTTTATACTGTAGCTGGATGATATTTATTATGTTCCTAGAAATCCCATTTTTTTCAGCCCACTCTCAGTTTTGCTATTT
The DNA here is from genome assembly GCA_035583155.1 of Acropternis orthonyx. Classification (NCBI taxonomy): domain Eukaryota; kingdom Metazoa; phylum Chordata; class Aves; order Passeriformes; family Rhinocryptidae; genus Acropternis; species Acropternis orthonyx. Next base: position 67,810,444 of record JAWWEU010000081.1, on the reverse strand, counting down.
TTTAGCAAAGGTTATTAGGCTCTGGAGTTTGTTCATCTTGAATGTAGTGACCAGCTTAACAGTTCTGACATCTGAACTTTAGAGAACCCTTAAGAACTCTTAATTGCTTAGCTTAAAAAAAAGTCAAGGCCCAGTACAGAACAGATGTATAGTAATAAACTTATCTCATAATGTCAAATGATTAAACAGTGGATTCTTTTTTACATTTAAATATACAAGACTTTCCATTAAGGGACTTTGTTGACTCTGATAACAGTTTCACAACCATTAAGTTTATTTCTACATCTATTTGTTAAAAGCCAATAGGGAAAATAATAGAAACTAATTGAAAAGCAGAGCAAACAGAGCAGAGCCTAGAATGTTTCAGTTAATAAGCAATAGAGATTGTATTGATTTCATTTTATAAACAACATTAATCCTCAATAACAATTAAAGTGTAGGCAGGTTGCTTGTTTAAGTTATCAGATAAGATGGCCTACTCAGGTATATATCTCAGGTAGTAATTTGAAAAGGATATGAGGATTCAAGAATCTATTGATCTATCCATCATGAGCCTGTGTCATGAGAAATGTCCTTGGCAAGGTGCAGTAGTTCTTAAAACGTCATACACTGACAGTGCAAATTTCCTACTGCTGGAAAACCTTGCAAGCCTGAATGAAAATGGTAGAGTTTCAAAAGTAGCTTTATGTATTTTCCCCAAATTATAGAGATGACTGAAGTGAGGCATCGGATCTTGTCTGCTCCTAGTTCAAAGACAGTGGAAGTGAATGCTTGTAGTCACAAAGCAGAATCTGCATTCAAGGCTGTGTGAAGCTTTGGTCCTGGGTATCCTCTGCTGGCAGAAAACTGCAAAAGCTGTTCCTGAGACACTTCTGTTCCCAAACCAGGAGAGAATATAACTCCCCTTCTAGATGGTGGCTTAGAACTCTAAGGAAGGCTGGAAAACAATTATGTGAGTGCAAATCTCTAAAAATACAAAGGAAAGCTTTTGGAATTTTACACAAAGGACAGCAATACAATATTCACAGCTCAGGTGTTGACAGGTATTTATTTGCAGTTGCTCTGTGACTCTGTGTGCTAGTGGTGACTGAACATTTCATGAGGTATGTTGGTGTAGCTGGCTCTGGAGGTGCTCCTTTTGTTTACCTGATGGTATAACAGCAGCTGGGAAGAGCAGCAGACCCCAGTGTGGCCAGGCTACCCTCTTTTGTTGTAATGGGAAGTCCAGAGATGTAGCTGGACTGCTAGCCTGTGCCAAAGACCACGTTATCCCATTATGAGCATGGTCAGTTCCCATGCAAGCTTACTGAAACTGGCTGGGCAGACCTGTTGCATTGTCCTATTACCCTCAGCTGTAGTGCAGACATGAAAATGGAGCTATGCTACTGCAGCCTTTAGCCAAGGGCTTCCAGCACAGTCAGAGTAGCTGGAAACTTGGTTCTTGTCTTATGCTTAAGCCAGTTGTGGGTTCTTGAATAACCTGCTCTCTCCATTTCATGGTGTGCTGGGCCTGATCCAGTGACTTGCTATCAAAATGCCTAATTGGCGACAGTCTGCCCACAGCTTTGTGTGGAAAGATGACTTAACATGCATGTGTTTAATGCAGGGACCCATGGTACAAAAGTGGATGCTTGGGCTTGGGTTGCTCCTCTGCCACAGGGAACATTGAAATCATGTCTCATTCTGCTGTCAGTGGTATTGGAACTTACTCAAAGCCCCATCTAACTTGGCTTGGAACACCTCCAGGGATGGGGCATACAACAGCTCTTCTCTGGGTGACTTGTTGCAGTCTCTCATCACCCTCACAGCTGCTCTTCTGCTGAAATTGGGCTGATTTTTAGGGACTAGTTCAACATTCCTTAGATTAAAAAGGAAGGAAATTAAAAGGAAAAAGGAGAAGATTGAGTGTGATTCTATGATCTCATGTTAACTCACATGGGAAAGAAGATACTTTGATGTCAGTTCCTGTTTTATTAAATACAGCACAAAAGTGTGAAATAGGCAGTAAAATAGAGACTGACACACTGGTTTCCTCTATCCAGTTGAATGTCCAAGAGCCTATTCACTCTCTCTGGCCAAGATAGTATCTGGTTGTTCCAAGTAGTGTGGGATAGCTTCCATAGGAAAGAACATTGATCCCAAACTGTCTTATGGGTTCTTCAGGGAATTAATTCAAATTCTTTTATGGTGAGGAGGAGAATGAGCTCATTCTTCTGTAGATATGGGTGAGGTCTCTGGTTCTGAGCCAGGTGGACGAACCAGGAGTAACCTCCTCTAGCTGTACATTTTCAAAAACAGTGTGCTACTACCTCCAGCTGTACCAGAGTCTGACTACAGCACCAGGTTTTGAAACTCCTGGAGAGTGTCCTGTGTCCTAGGGAAAGGCAAGATTTAAGACAAGGTCTTCTCAACAGTAATTTCTTCTTTCTGAGCTGAAATGCTGTCTTTGGGATCAAGCTTATGATTCCAGAGAATCAAAATAAAATAGGGCCATGCTAGAAGCTTGTACTTTAACATTCACTGTTCAAGATAAAATACATTGCACTGTATACAAATCGCATTTTACAGAGGAGCAGTATGACAAAATGTTCAACAGCACCAGTCCCAATACCAGCCCCTGAGGATGCCACTTGTCACTGGTCTCTCCCTGGACCAGTGAGCCATTGAAAACAACTCTTTGAGTGCAACCATCCAGTCAATTCCATATCCACTGAGTGGTCCATCTGTCAAATCCATGTCTCCCTAGTTTGGAGACAGGGCTGTCATGTGGGACAGTGTCAAACGCTTTGAACAAGTCCAGGTATATGAGGCCAGTCGCTCTTCCCTTAACCACCAGTGCTGTAACTCCATCATAGAAGGCCACCAAATTTGTCAGGCACAATCTCTTAACAAAGCCGTAGGACTGTCACCAAACACCTCCTTATTTTTCTTGTGCCTTAACATAGTTTCCAAGTGGATCTGTTCCATGACCTTGCCAGGCACAGAGATGAGACTGACTGGCCTACAGTTCCCTGCATCTTTCTTTTTACTCTTTTGAAAAAATGAGGGCAATGTTTCCCCTTTTCCGATCAGTGAGAACTTCATTGGACTGCCACGACTTCTCAAATACGACAGAGAGTGGACAGTTGCCTGAAGAACTGTGGGTGTATTTTGTCACAAGTCCCATGGACCTTCAGGTTTCTTAGATTGCCTCAAACCTCCTCTTCTGCAGGAGGTAGTTTTTCATTCTCCCAAGCCTTGCCTTTGCCTTCTCTGACTTGGCAGGATGGCTGGATCACTTGCTGTTGAAGACTGGGGCCTTCCCCATATCCTGGGTAACCAGATCTTCCATTTCCTTCTGCAGAGGGACCCATTTTCACACGTCTTCCTTTTATCACTGTACCTATAGAAGCTTTTCTTGTTGACCATAATGTTCCTGGCCAGATTCAATTTTACCAGAGCTTTAGCTTTCCTAACATGGTCCTGGACAGTATTTCTGTATTCCTCCCAGGCTACCTGTCCTTGCTTCCACTCTCTCTAGGTGGAAGCATATATATGATTAATTAAATAAAAACATACATCAGAATAAAACAACATTAAAATATAGAAGAATAGATAAGGTTAATTAACAAAAACAATACAGAATGTTGGAAATGAGATGACTCAGAGATAAACTAAAAAAAATTGAAACACAAGCATTTATTCCAAGTATATCTCTGTTTTTTTATAAAATTGCTTGGTTGTAGCAGAGAAGACTAGAAACGATGGTACCAAAAAGGAACCGACAGAACTGCCTGCCTTAAGGAAGAAGTGTGCAGTTGCCTCAGGTAGAAATTTCCTGTTAACTTTTGCAGTCCTTGGAGAGTAGCCGACTGTCATCAATTCCTGGTCAATATTTGAATAATGCTCTTTGGCAAGTCACACCATTTGCTATCCATGTATAATAGCCCAATGACTCAATATTATAAAACTCAATGACCTCTGAAACTTCAACATTTACATTTCTGTTCAAATCTCAAATAGTTCTTTATTAGTAGGAACTCAAGCTAAAATGCCAAACAGATAAGCATGATGACAATTATTAGCTACTTTCTTAGTCATACTGAGACAAATTCTAGTGCTTTTACTAAAACTAAATACTAAGAAATGAATGAAACTAGTTATTTGGAAAGACAAAACTCATTGCACATTTGAGGGATTAGGAGATGCAGAGGTCAGAATCTGTCTCAGGCAACCCAACTAAATTTTCTTGTTTTATTTGTCCTGCTTACTATGGCATGTTGCAGTTGTACCCAAATGGGCATAAAATATTTACTGACTTGTAGTGGGACTCCAGTGTTTCACAGGAACTCTCTGCATGAAACACAATTAGTTATTTAGTTGTCAATGTCTGTGTAGCTTAGCAGGTTTTAGAGTGGTAAATACATTATGAAATGAAATCCTGTCCCCAATGAAAACAAAGTAGGACTCCCAGGGGACCATATCTCAGTCCTGGTGGGGAACCTTCCATTTTCAGTCTCCTGTGGAGACCTTACACTGTGCCATTTGCAACCAGACTTGCCTATCTCGCATTGGCCTTTTTAGCCATCAGCACGCTTGCAGCAAGCGTGGGTAGAGCCCTTCCCAAATCTTCGTTCGCAAAGCATAGCCATGATGATGATGATGAATACTGCAGTTACAGCCCATTTCCCATATTCCCCCTGGCTCCTGGCAGCACAGGAGCAGAGCATAGGCAGAGAGGACTGGGCTTTTGCTGCTAGGGTGGGTGCTCACGCAGACACTGTCTTCATTCAGGGTTCCAGTCTCTGCAAACACATTTCTGCTGACTGGGCACTCCCAGTATGTTCCTGTGCAAAGTCAAACCTGGAGACTTAAACTGCTGCTGTAGATGACTTACATTGTTTAAGACTATGTGTTCACCTGTCCTGAAAGCATTAAAAACACTGAGGTGTGCCGTCAGGTCAGAAAAGCATGTTAAGATCTTGGTCCAGTTAATCGTGGTGAGTGGTGTCAGTGCTTTAGCCCATTTTAGTGCAAGATTAAATGGGTGAAGTTAAAGTACTTGCTGCCAAACACAGTTTGTAGACACCAGAGAGCAAGTACAACAGAGATGGCAACAAATGTCTGCCTCTCATCTGTTGTAATTCACAACCTCTAAGCTCAGGGACAAGTGCTGTGATGTTGTTGAATGTCCTGCTTCAAACACAGGTACTGTTTTGACCTGCTGGCTTGAGGTAGGAAGTTCAGACACATTAATACATTAGTATTAATCATTAGAGTTACATCCTAGAGTGGTGATTCTGTGTTAATAAAGCAGATGTAGGTGCATTCAGACATTGCCACAAACCGAGATGCCTTTTTTTTTTTTTTTGTCTTCTTTCCTTTCCACTTTCCTTTAAGTACAGTGCATTGAAGAGTCATCAGCAAGCCAGCTCATGGGCATGTTTGCCTGAACAACCATTTTGACAATCATTCTTAATAATTTTTTGTATAAAGAAACTGGCCATTGACCTGTCAAGATTGGGTTCAGTTGTGAAATTAAATCGAGAATAAGAAAAAAGAAGCTCTTAGTAATACAATTACATAATTAACAGTGAGAGCTGGTATGATAAATTCTCTTCTGATCTTTGGGATACAGCACCTGGAAGATTTAAGGAAAGACAAAGCTAGCAGAAGATGTGAGATAGAATGAGAGAAGCTCTCTGCTGGCCAAGCCTGAGTTTCCAAGGCAGGTTGATGGAGCACATGTAGGTTCCCAAGTAAGCAGTGGCCACAACACATAAGGTGTCCAGGTCAGCAAGCCTCAATGATTGCTCCCATACATTGCTCCCCAAACCTTTGTGGAACAGGAATAGTTAATATAGGTGAGGCATTTCAAATCACACAAGAGAGTAAAATACTATCTGGCTGCAGAAAGGAGAAGAAAGATAAGATTTATGACTCTCCCAGTATCTCTGAGGAGCTTTTCTGACAACTTCAGCTGATTCTGACCTTGTTTGTCATGGTATGGCACCTCTGTTTCAGCAGCTCTGTGTGTCCCTCCCTTGGCACAGTGGGATCTGTTTACCTTTTACTGTACGAATGCTCTGTAAACATGTGTGTATATGTAAGTGCGGGTTGTTACATGCACTTACTACTTGAAGCAACTCAGAGCAACTGTTGGGTCACTATTTGCATGAAGAATGTGTGTGGGTTTATCATTATGTAAAAGGTATCAGACACACCTAGAACAAATGAAACATTTCTAGAAAAAACAAACCTGCCTTTTAGAGTAGTGAGTATTTGCAGTCTATTCTCTTGCATATTACACCATTTCACCACATTTGGAATGTCAATACTGTCTTGGGAAAGTTTGTGCCACCCTGTTTCGCACAGCTCCTTAAACAAATACTCGGGAAGCAAATTAAATCTGAAGCAATGTGAACACAGCCTAATGAGGGAAGAGACAACACATCTAGCAAGGGAAAACCAAGGTTATATCAACATAGCACAATGCTGCACAGAGTCAGCACATTAATATTCCTAGGCAGCACTGTACAGTTGGATGTAACAATATGAGGTAACTTCTTAAACTACATCCCTACCACAGGTGTTTGCTTGTCAGAGCTCACTGGCAATGCAGCTCAGCATCATTGCAGCCATTCTCTCTGTCTCACATGGAGCTTGCACTAGGTTTGTCCTGCCACATCTTTCTTTTAGATGTTTCAGTAGGTCCTGGTTGTTTTTGATGGTCAGGCTGCCTATGAACCCAGGCTGTCTTGTCCAGAGGATGCAAGTGTCCCTGGCTCCCTGCTCCTTCTGAGGGCAGTCCTCAAGGAGGAGTCCTGCTGAGCTCTGAAGCAGTCTCATTCTGCACTGAGGAACATACCATGCTTTCCTTTCCCCTTTTTGTATGCATGAAAGGGGATTGTCCTATTCTAGGAGTAAAAACATGCTTTGGAGGTTAAAGCTCAGCTTACACTGCCTACTTTGTATATATTCTGCTTGCACTGTAGTAAGTGCAGTCTCACCCCACAGACTGTGGGTCTGTGAGGCTGTTGAGCCTTGTACAAAAACTCTGTTAATTGTGTTATGTTGAATTTAAAAAAAAAAAAATTGAACTGTTGATCATATATGTATAAAAAGAATGAACAGGGTACCCCTCTTGAAAATAAGCAATGAAAAAGCCAAGCTGTAAAGAGGCAAACCACAAATATTGTTAATTCTACTAATTATTTGAAGTATGGGAACAAGAAACTACATAGACGTTGAAATAACAGTGACTATGAAACTAACCCTAACCACATAAAACAATGACAAATCAATAAACCAGTGAATATCCATGCCACAACCCTTACCACCCTATCGATTGCTTTCTTACCACTCTCCCCCATAGCATTCACAATCACCTAGAAACTTAGGATTAATACAAACCAAAGGCCTTCAAAGCCTTAAACAAGAGTTAAACCCTCTTAGTTTCTGCTAAGATCTGCAGGATATTAACCTGCATCCTCTAAATGCAACTCAAATGTTTTAATTAAGCTAGGACCTTTCTAGGCAGATGGGCTTCGATCCCATAACATTCTAGTTAACAGCTAAATGCCCCAACCAACAGGCTTCTACCTACCAGACCCTGGTACATACTTAATGCACATCAATGAGCTTGCAACTCAATATGAATTTCACCACAGGGCCGATAAGAAGAGGAATTAAACCTCCATGAAAAGGTCTACAGCCTAACACCTAAACATTCAGCCATCTTACCTGTGACTTTCATTAACTGATGATTATTCTCCACAAACCACAAAGACATTGGCACTTTAATTTTTGGCGCATGAGCCGGCATAATTGGTACTGCCCTCAGCCTTTTAATTCGGGCTGAACTTGGACAACCAGGTACCCTTTTAGGTGATGATCAAATCTGCAATGTAATCATTACTGCCCATGCCTTTGTAATAATCTTCTTCATAGTCATACCAATTATAATTGGAGGATTTGGCAATTGACTGGTCCCACTAATAATTGGCGCACCCGACATAGCATTCCTGCGAATAAACAACATATGCTTCTGATTACTCCCCCCATCCTTCCTACTCCTCCTAGCATCTTCAACAGTAGAAGCAGGGGTTGGAACAGGATGAACAGTGTTTACCCACCACTAGCAGGCAACCTAGCCCACGCTGGAGCTTCAGTAGACCTAGCTATCTTCTCTCTTCACTTGGCAGGAGTATCCTCCATTCTAGGCACTATCAACTTCATTACAACCGCAATTAATATAAAACCACCAGCCCTCTCACAATACCAAACCCCATTATTTGTATGGTCTGTCCTCATCACTGCCGTTCTATTACTTCTCTCCCTCCCAGTTCTTGCTGCAGACATTACCATACTATTAACAGACTGCAACCTATCACAAGCAGTGAATACCAGTGTAGAGTAAGGTGCAATAAGTAGCAATATGTTCAATATATTAATACAAAATCTATAAAGACAGTTCTGGCTTTTGTTACTGCTCAGTGTGCGTTGTTGGGCACTACATTTGCTGTGCATGGAGGAAAGAGGGTCTAATAATGGACATGAACATGATAGGTAATTTACTTGCCATGTTTCTCATTGCAAATGTAAGAATTAGCTCAGTGTAGCATTTGTGCATACAGGTCTGAAAACTGTTTTCAGTGTTGTGAGAGAAATACTTATAGAGCCTTGAACCTGCCACAGTAATCTTGTATTTCTCAGTCAGTGCACTAGTTATGTGCTGCATTGTCTTGGTTTACTCACCTGCATCACTTGCTATCTACCTAAGCACACTTGTTTTAGTTTTGGTTTCCTGTGCCCCTGCTCCCCCCATCTTAAACTGGATCAGTGCTCAGACCTTTGGTGGAGAGAGAAAGACTCAAGTACAATTTCTCAGTTTCTCTCTGAACTCAATAATCATTGTGGACATAGTTAACCTGTGCTGTCAAACAACAAGGCTGTTTGCTTGTGTCAGTGAAAGAGAGAGAAGTAAGTGCCTTTATTCTTCATGTTAGGCTGATAAAATGCAACAGAAAGGGAGGGTGATGCTACCAAGGTAGACTAATGTGCATGCTTACTGTGTGCACATATCCCCTTACACCTGCACACAAACCATGACATGTATTTACTGAAATCATGCTTCAGTTTCCCAGGTACATGAATGAATTAATAGACAGGGAAGCCAATAAACCAAATTAATTTTTCAAGTCACTCCATTAAGGTCACCAATTTTGCATTTTTTTTTTTGGCCAATGGCATGATCTCTGAAATGAATTTGTGCTTCTCTTTTATTTATAAAAACCAAGAGCAGGTCTTCCACCTGCTTCAAAGCAAGTCAGTATTCCTAAGGAACTGAGTATGATTCTTTGAGCACTTAAAGTTCTCCATGTTTTATATTATCAAATCTGTCACACACACCCTCCATCACTGCCAACATGTATCCACATATTAAAAAATATTAGTTGAATATCAGTTCTCTTGCCTGAGAGGTAGTGTCATCTGCTCAGGCACTGATTGGGAATACTAATGAGATGGAGACAATAGGAGAAATAAACAAGCATGAGAAGAAATATGCAGTCCTACAAAAAATAAAATAAAAAATTAAAGACATGAACATAAGGAGAGTTATTCAAATGATGCTGACAAATCAAGTTCTTCTCATCCTCTTTATATATAACAAAAAGAGGCTACATGTTAAAATTAAGAATATACACTTACAACCCACAGAATATGACTTGTTTCCTTACTATGCTTTGGTGGTCTAGCAGATACCTCTTCTAGTGTAACATCTAGCTAGGCAAGCAAATTAACTGTTCTTTTATCTGGTTTCTTGCCCCTCAAAAGAGGAGATACAAGAAACACGGACAAGCAGCTTAGCTAATTGCTGGTGGTGTTACTGCAGTGCGTTCGCCCGCGAGGTTCCTATCCATGACATTGCACTCTCCAGAAATACCACTGATGAATGGTGGTGTGGAACATCCAAGAAAGTCTGAAAGAATCACCTTGTCTTTGCTACATTGTTTAATATTGACTACATCAGCCTGCATTTCTCTGTAGAAAGAAAAAATGTGTGTGAAGGCAGAGAAAGGGAATCTTCCATTCTTCTCCCCTTGGTACAATTGTTTGCATTTTCCAAGAGACAATGCAAATGGTGAAAAATAACTGAGTTCTTCCTTGCTTTCACTCAACAGCATTAAGTCCTTTAGGATTTCAAACAGCCAAGACAGCTCCATTATAGTGTTTATATTTCATTTCTCTCACTTAGATTTTTATGTACAGAGTTCTCAATGGTTAAATGTCTCTCATCATCCATTATCTTAAATTTAAACATATAATCACTACAGGTTCCCTCTGCACTTAGCAAGGTAGTAATGGGGCTAGGAAGTGCTGATGTAGTAATATCCTCTGTTCAGATTACAAATAGCTTTTTAGCTTTGATTATAAATGAATTAAAGGATTGTACTGGGGCATCTTTGGGGATGTATCAGTAATTTGATGCTGGGTTGTTATATTTTAAACTGCTCTGCTTTTCCTGTGTGCTTTACACAACTTACCACTAGTTCCCTCTTAACAAATGTGTGATATTTTCCATTGGGCCACTTGTTTTTAGCATAATTACTCTAATTTACTAACAATATGGTAGCCGTGGTTTCTTGTCTATGAATTTTAGGGACCAAACAATGCAGTCAACTTCTCCCATCACATCACTTAATAGAAAGATTTCTTTCATTGACTCTTCCCATCTTCTCTCTGAATGATACCCTCCTATCTCTTGACAAAAGCTTCTGCATCACTGTCCGAGGAGAGAGAAAATCCCAAGACACATGTGTGCATACGCTGAAGTACCAGAAGTACCTTCTCAAAAACTGCTCTCAGGGACCTATTAATGCAGATCACACAGGCTGAAATCATCCTTTCTTTTAGGCCTAATTACATCCCTTATATAAGTGGAGCCAGCTGGAGTGTTTTTCCAGCTTCTTCAATTCCTAGGTTACTCTAGCTCAGGACTATCAGGTTACTGTTGCTAAGGAGTTTACAGCTGTACTTAAAGAGGATAATCTGCTATCAGCCATCTCATCTGTATCATCACACATAAATAAACCTGGTTTCTTCAGGACTGCTTTTTTTTATTTCATTGCATTTCTGACATACTGCCCTCCATGCTTTTGAAAGGAGAAAATTACTAGAAGTTACCCAGGACAAGTTCTCATACTCAAGAAATTATCTAATAGCTTAGCTTCAGCAGTGACAGGGGGATAGGGCTGAGGGGGCTTTTCTACTGGCTGTGAGCCATCACCTGTGTAAAAAACATCCTCATGGTGTAGGGTGTTCAGAGGAAGGAAATGTATCTCATATTCCAGTTCTTTATTATGCCAGTCATGTTGGAGGACTTCTTTTGAGCTGTGGTAGGAAACCTCTCTTTCACGTCAGCAGAAAGTGTTTAGACAGTTTGAAGAACTCTTGTCTCCCTTCCTCTATGTGAGCTCAAGCCTTCAATTAGATGTAATTGAAAAAGGTAGAATAAATGGCAGGTGCCTGCCTCTTTGGAAGGCATAATTATGACTAGCTTGCAGACTTGGAATTTTGATGATTGAATAAATAAAGAAGACAGATGTGTTTGTGTGCACACTGACAGCAGTACTGACAGGATGACACAGGGACATTTGTAGCTCTGTAGTCTGTAGAATGAGGGGAAATGCTTCCCCACCTCTTATTTAGAAAATGAGAATTTTCTCTCTCTTCATGTCTGTGGATGAGGTGAATTTCTATTATGTCTATGGAAGATAATGACATTTGGAGTTAGGACTTAGGCATTGATTCTGCTAGCTGGAGGATTCCCATTCAACATATTTAATGAGAGTTTTTATTTTATTTCTACTTTCACTTTTATTCTCTATATCTTCTTTATATTCTGAGCATTCTCTCTATATCTTCTTTATATTCTGAGCATTCTACAGGTAAGAAATTATAGAAATTGAAATGTGTTGCCAGCTAATCCTGTATACTAAACTCAAAGGTATTCCACAAAAAAAAAAAAAAAAAAAAACCTGTGCAAAGCTTTTCCATCTCCTTTAAAAGCTCTATCATAGCCATGTTGCTGTGTGGCATTTGTATAAATCATAAAGATAAAAAGAGGACATGACAAGCACTGCTGCACTGCTTGGAGAGGAGCAGTAGAATATTTGGGTAACCAAGCTCTTTACAATGTCTTCTTGCTCCCTCTGCCATGGCTTGCAGGTGATGATACTGGGGCAAACAAGGTTTTGCTAATGAGCTGGTTTAGAACAAGATGTTATCTAATCTACAGGTTAATAAAATATTGAGGCTTCTAAGACATTAACTATCTTCTCATCATATATTGATAACCTGCCTATCATTATTGTATCTGATATCAGAAAATGTTCTCAAAGCACTGTTTGATCAGCAGTCTTCTGGTTTTTTTTTCATTGTCTTCTATGCTACAGATTAATGTTGTTCTATTCCTTGCACGCAGTCACAGCACAGTCATTTTTGAAAGTGACTCACCATTCTTGATATTGCAGAGACTCTGAGATAAAACTGTTGTGTATATTCTTAAAAAAAGGTCTTGAGCTCAATTCGAGACTGATGTGTTACTTTAAGATGATTTCTTTTACACTGTTTTACACAGACTTCGTAAATGGTCTGGCTTTGCCAGACCTACTCTGATGCCATATGGAAGAGGTTCTGCTCTGCTGTGTATTACAACTTTCTTCTCTTTCACTGATATGTGAACTTAAATAGATCATATGTTAATTAAAATAGCATGATGATTATAGAAGTTTTGATGGGGTATATAGGGCTGAGGGATCTCAGCATAAGATAAGATTAAGAGTGTCTTTATTTTCTTGACAGTTGGGACTTTTCTTCAGTTGTAAATACAACTCCTCATGAACACTACTTGAAAAAGTCCATACTAAGGGTGGCTAGGATTGCCTAAGGAAACAGCTTTACTCATCTATTTATCCTGAAAAAAACTCAATTGCCAGGGATACGCTTTCATTGCTCCCTAGTGAGTAATAAAAGAAAGCAACTAAACTGAGTGTAAAATACCTAAGTGAATAAGAGAAAGGGATAGAAACAGTTCAAACAGTGTGTCTCTTCTTATGTTAAAGTATTATGGGTGGTTTTAGATTGTGGGTTTCTTTAATTCAGCTATTCCTTATAAGCTCATGTTTTTTCTATGTTTCGCCCCTTTATTCTACTCACTGAAATAGTCGATTTCTGTAGCTGAGTATCCATGATGTTGGGTACTGAAAACTGAAAATACTTTCATACCTCTCTTTCCTTCAGTCAAAACAAAGGCTCTCATCTGTGAGACATTTGGGTTCTAATCTCTGTACTAACTAGTGTGGACTACTTTGTTGTGTTTTATAGACCTTCAAAGTCTCATCTGCCTTTACACTCTTGCACAATGTGCATTGTTTGCTTTTTTGACATACATCCTGTTTTTGCCCCAGATCTGGTGTGATTCCTCAAATCACTTCCTCATGTCCTCTGCCAGTTTTCCACCACATGTAGAAAGTGCTAAAGCGCATCAATATCATGAGGTTTATTGTTGTGGAATTAGCTCAGTTCTGCCTCTGTTGCTTTGGTCTTGCTTAGGTATTCTTGTGTTTGTGTTCATTTTAATGAGAGCTGTGCTGGTACTGCATTCTCAATGAACATTATGATGTGAGAGCTTGGGTCAGCTCTTTAGGTGGTAGAGTAACCACCCATTCCATGTGCTGTGGACTAATAATCCAGAAGACTGGAGCATGTTCTGACAATTTCTGGTACTAATTCTTGATTACAGCCATCCTCCTACTGCAAGCACTATAGCTAATATATAGCATTAATTTTTTACATAGGAAATGAGGAACGAGTGCTTTTAATGAAAATAAATTAATTTGCTGGCTAAGGTTATCTTCCTGATTTGGCTGCTGTGAAGTAACCCTGGAAAGCTCATTTCCAGAGGAGCTTTTCCTTATGATATGACTACAGTACATATTAGCAAATTACCATTTTTATTTGTATCATTTACTCTTTCTCCTGTTTCCTTTCATAAATTAAAAGAAAGCAACTCTCCCAATTTGCAAATAAAGCTGCCTCTGTATCACAAAGGCAATAACACAGTTCTCTTTGTCATTGGAGGTACTGCTTCACAACCCTTGTGGCTACTTGGATGTCAGCTAAGCTTGTCATAAAATGCTGATCTGAATCAAGAAGAATTGTGGCATGGAGATAAAAAGCACTGCAAGGAAGGAGGAAAGGGACATGGTTTCCACAAGGTCTTATTCAATTCTCCTATTTAATTTTAAAATTATTTTTGTAAGATTAAAAAAAAAATCAATGTTGATTTCCCCCCCCTCTTTGGTCTGGTTAAGGTGAGGGAGGGAGGAAAGAAAATCGTTGGAAAATAAAATTGGAAATATTAGTTAAAATATAAAGAATTGAGATAAAACAGGCAATGCACATTAATCTGTACTGTGGAAATCACATATGTACACTGCTGTAGGATCTACTCATGCAATTTGTAGAGCTGTGGACTGTGAGAGTGAGTTGCAGGGGAGAGTTCCTGTGGGTAAGAAAGAACACAAAACCAAGGTCTCATGCGATGATAGTGCATTGCAGCTGTTGTCCTGGATCTGAGAGTCAGAATTGACTCACTTTCATGAATAGTTCTGCTTTTTTATTAAATATTTTCATGAAAAATATTCTTATGTCAAAATACATTTCAGAAACTAAGGAAAATAAAAGTCACTCTTTGGATAGCAAGGAAACTTGCATCTTCTGGAGTTTAAATACCTGAGAAGACACAGGTGTATGAGCTTAAGAAAGGGAGCAAAACCTCAGTAAAAAGTTTGCAGTTGGGCTAAAAAAGATATTCTTCTGGTCCTTATATGTGGCATGTCTATTTGCCCTTTAAGTCCATTTTCACTGTTGTGAATGAGTGGAGTGCACATGTGTACTACTGGCTTCCCCAATAGATCTGGTCTGTGTGCACTCACAACTTCTGTCTGTCCATAGGTTCTGTGCCCAGAGATCCAGTTTCTGCCAGCAAAACCCTCTGCTAGAGTGTTCATATCAAATACACACCAAATGCACAAAAAATATCTTAAAAGTTAGAAGCATATATGTAGAAACTAGTAGTACCTCATCCAGAAGAAGTAAGGAAGTATTAAATAATGAAAACTTACTATACAATACATTGGAATGAGGAACACTTTGAATCGTGCAACATGCACTGCAGTGAATAAGCACGTTTACAAGCTGAATGTGACTGATACGACATAAATGATCATCAGTTTGAATGCAGTTGGGAATTTTGCCAGTTACACATTTGATGAAACAGTTGATTCTGATGATGTTCTTATGCTGTACAAATATATCCCCTATTATATGATATAAACTATGCATTGCTATAGCTCACATTCCAAGAATATGTCTCATGATACAATAATTACTTTAAATTGTCATGGGAATTCTACATTTCCTTTGGAAGCTGGTGTTCCAGTAGCAATTTTCTCACACTTACATAAAAAATTATTCTTCTGAAATACTTTTGTCTGTATAGTGTTAGCATTCCTGCAAAAAAGTGTTTTTTTCAGTGGGAAAAGTATATTAATCTTTTAACTAAAAAAAAAAAAAAAGGAAAAAAGAAAATGAGAGGGAAACGTTTTGATGAAATTATCAGTGATCAGGATAAAAGGTGATTGGTCGCCTCCTCCAAATTACTGAACTGATGTGTCTGTTGCAGATGGATACAAACATTGTGACTCTGGTCACATTGAGGTACCAAATCACTGGTTTTGTACACAGACTTTTCAGGTTTCTGGGCTATTTCTCACTTCACCAATTAACACTACCCATTGCTGTATAATGCTCTGACTTAATGTAAGGAGTAGAAGTTTCTTCAAGAGAAATTTTTAAATATCTGAAAGTATCATAGATCTGATGCAGAGAAAATCTTTTATGTCCTTTGATTCACAGTGATGTTCTGCTTCTAGGACTTCTGGCATAGGCATCCTAGCCTTTAAGGGTTAGTTGCCCCTGTATAGACAACAAACAGGTAATTACCCATGAAAGAATCCTTTTCTGTTTCATGTGACCTGTTGAGCACACATACAATATGCTTCAGCTAATATTAATTCCATAGAATAGGAAAATCGCTCTTTGGACATCTAACAAAGCTGTTCCACCCCATACCCATACATCATTCTATATGATGATATTTTGTAGGGTTGTTGTTCTCTAAGGTACTCTGCTGTGTTGCTACTCCATTTTTTGCAAACCTCTGCCAAGATGCTTGCTCTCTCTCTTGCAAAGGGCAACACCTGGCATCTCATTGGCAACCACCAGGCAATACTATTTTTCTTTCAATATAATTTCCCGTCTTGTCATTTCCTCTCAACCTCACAGAAATTTTGGCTGTGGTATTTTCATTGTGCACTCCATTTTATTTCTGGCTTTGTTTTTTATTTTGTTTTATTTTATTTCCTGGAGTATTTTAACAAGTTCCTATGAGTTTTCTCTGCTTCAGTCACTGGCATAGCATAGCACTGCCCTGACAATGTGTCCACAGTCATTTCCTGTTCCAAGCGCAGCCATATCTCATATTATATCGCTGTGCATAACTCTTGCCAAGTAAAAAAGGGTCTCAAATTGATTTTTCACAGAAAAACATGGATATATTTATTTGGTTTGCTACTACAAATATTCTTTCTCTAGGTTGTGACCGGGTGAATTCCAGGCCCATTGAGGCCAATGGAAATCTGTCACTTGATTTCAGTGGAGACAGGATTTTCACCCAAATTTTTGCCTATTTGGAGAATTAGAACTGACAGAGATTGTTGACAAAACCTCTGGAACATGTAAAAACCCTGGCAATGTAAAAAAGTAATAATAACAAGATTCCGTCACTTCTGCTACTATAAAATCATGACTTTTTCAGCACTGTGTGAAAGCAATTCAAACAACTAAGCCTTATGTTTTTGCTTGATTTTTTTTCTTAAAAATCATTACCTGTTGTTATTTGTGTGATGATAAGATCAAGGAGACCTAGCCACAGATAATTCCAGTGTTGTATAAACAGAGAAAGAAAACACAGCCTCCTTCAGGGTTGCCAAAGAAGTGCTTACCAAGAGATGGGGGTACATGGGAAAACACTAAGATTACACCAATAGTTATTGTTCATCAGGCTGTGCAGCAGTGCCCCAGGAGCCTCTTCACATGTTTTTCTAGGTGTGATGGCACAGGAGAGCTTTAGGAGGCATTTTGAAGAATATAGAGGAGCTCTGTGCTGGCAGTGACAGGTACTTCTTTCAAAACATGAAGAAAAGGGAAAGGTGTATGAAACACCTGGAAAGCTGGTAGAGAAGGATGGGATTATGAGCTCCTGTCTTTGAGAAGAACAGAGGTGAGGGAAAACAAGGCTGGGAAGTGCAGGTAAGCATCTCTGAAGTGGTAAGGACAGTAAGTACAGCAGTACAAGAGAGGCTGGATGGCCTTTCCTCAAGAGGGGAAGCTGTCTCAGTTCACCTTTCTGTTACCATCCTCACTGTGACTTCTTAACACATGCCTCTGGTGTTTCTAGTGTAGATTGTATCTGCAGTCCAAAATTCAGAGGCTCAAGTCACATAAATATCCAGATCCAGATATGTTTCTCCCATCATCAGCAAGTACTTTTGGAACTGGATGTAGCCCAGCTGGAAATAAGATGAGGACAGATTTTCTTGAAAGATTTTTCATACAGACAGCTTTTGGCTGGGTTGGAGAAATTTCAAAAGAAGTAATATTTCATTCTATTTCATCATATCTTCATCCAGTTAAAGTCAGTAAGTGCAGGGATAATAGTTTTAAAAGAGAAAGAGACTGAATCCTAATTCCTAAACTACAGTAACTGACACAATAGAAATATGATAAGTGAATTTTTTTTATTTGAAAAAGTAATGGGGATTTCAGAGAATCTAGGACATGGAGACTCAAGCAGGCTGCTCCTTTGCAACCTATGGCTCATCTTCATTTAATATATGTGGCTCCAAAACAAATCCCTGCCCCTAAGTATTTTTAAACTTTAAGGCTGTTTGGAATCTGCACCTGCATTTTATTTTCCATACAGTGAGAGTATCCAGCTCACCTAAAGTCAATTCTAACTAAGAGTACATCATAATTTGAAAGTGCAGAAGTGCCTTAGAAGGCAACATAGAAGAGCATTTTCTGTGTGAAACCAAGGCTCAGAGACTGCCTGTATTTAGACACAGATATGGTGCCCTCAGCCACCATGCATATAGCCTGGCCTCTGACTTTATAACTGCTGAGTGGAGCCTGTAGTTCTCTGTAGGTGTCTGAAAAACTGATTTTAATCTTGAGTCTTGTATCCCTCTCTATTTGACTGTCACGAGGTAGATGTCTCTTAAGTTCACTTTCCTGTCTTGAATCATGGTACTACATGTCTCTGCTCCTTCAGATTTTGATTTCCTGCCTTACTTTTTCTAATCCCTTCCTCTATGTTCACTTTGGTAGTGCAAGCACTTTATTGGACCCTATATTTTTCTGACAGCGGTGGGAATAGAAGATAAATATTGTTCTTGTGTGTGAACTTGGGTAAGCGTTATCGTGTGTGTTCTTTTGACTGCTAAACCATATTTCCTGCTGGCTTTGTTACTCTCACTAGTATGTAACTTTCCTTCCTTTGACCCATTCAAACTCTAAAAAAAATGAATCAATTCAGAGAGCAGTTATGGGTTCACAGTTTCTAAATCTTCTGCTTTCCTTCTTTTTCCTTACCTTACTAGTAGATTCTTTGACTTCCTGAGAATAAGCAATTACTTACCTGTGCCATTCCACAGATGCTCAACACACATCTTCAGTTTCCCAGCATGAATCCTCCTGCTCTTTCTGACCACAGTATACCAAGAGTTAAAAAGTGGTGGTTCTGTGCTTGTTCAGCAGCTTGTTTGGTATTACCGTGGCTAGAACTGGACCGAGAACAGCTTTCCTTTCCCACAGTTTGGTTTTGAAAGCATGGCTTTCATCCCCATTACAAGGAGTTGAAAATTTTCCCCATAGACTGTGGACTTAATTTTCTGCTATAACTACCAGGTAACTAGGGAGATTTTTCAAACAGGAGTAATTTTGAACTGAAATTGGTACCTGCATGAACTTTTTTTAAATACAAACAAAGTATTTTTTTGCTCTGGAAACATTTTTGTCAATATTTTCTAAATTGTGAAATCTATCTAAAGTGCTTGTTTACTGAAAAAAACCAACAAAACAACAGAAAAAAAATAAACAAACAAAACCAAAACCCAACAACACAACAACTGATTTATTTTGACAAATTGGTGTTTTCTGAGTGGGAAAGCTGTATGAAGAAATTCCCAAGAGTCTTCTTTACAAGCTTATCAGTTTAGAATAATGATGCATTAGAGAGCTGTTTAAAAACCTTCAATTTCACTACTCAGACAGTAGTAATACAGGTTTTATTTAACACCTGATCCAAAACTTACTATAGTCAGTCTCTCTCTGCACTTAGTTGACTTCACACCCAGGAAAACCAGAGTCACTGTCAGCTTCATGTGACATCTCTGTGCAGCTCAGTGAATTTTCTGTTTTCCAGATGATGGAGGGACTTGCTCAAGGCATGCTGAGTGTCAGTACTGAGATCCTGAACAACAGCAGCATCTCATCACTAGACTTTGGCCTTCAGAATGTAGAACATAAAATATAGACTAAGACAGTAGTAATTGTCTTAATGTTGAAAGTTTTCATTAATTTGTGATTGCAAGAGTGAGTGCAAGTTTAGAACATGTGAAATGCAGATGGATTAATAAAATCCTGTGCAATATTTACTACTGCTGCAGTTAGTGGGGAACCACACAGCTGGACAGTAAAGGACAGCTTCAGAGGGAGCAGCGTGGCCTTAGGGGTCGCCCACTGCTCTGAAGGCATTTATAAAAGAACTACTTTTTCCCATATGAGTTTTCAGCTGGCTGTGCCTGATGTTGATGACAGCTTCAGAGTCCTAGCCCAGTCCCAGAGTCTCCGTCTGAGTAGCTTAAGCCTTTAAACCAACAGTTCTCAGTACCATGATTTCTTTTCAAGGGAGTAATAGCACTTAAAATTCCAGCAACCCAATAGCTGTAACACAAACTAAAGGCTGTTACACTCTCTGTGAGGTCACAGCCTGAGCAGTTGTTCCAGCAAGAACATATTTCATGGTCCATGTTTCATCTAGACAAGGCTTTTAAAATTAGGTTGGCTCCTACCAAATTTAGTTTGTTATCCTACACTTTCCTTGAAGGCTGAAATGCATGCCTTGCCCATCATATGTTTGGTAGCTGGGAAAAAGTAAATATAGTTGTGCTTTTTTCAAAATGCTTGTCAGACCATTTCTGACAAAGACAGTAAAGAGTTTACAGTCAATTTGAAGTTAATAAGGCTCCTATCAGTAAAAATATTGATCCCTAATTAACCCTAATTTCAATCCATGACGTAAAATTACAGCTGTCTTCTTTCACTGCTAGCGCTCCTGATGTCTCAAGCCATCAGTTGTCAGATGGAAGTGCATTTTGCTGTCACAGCTTGAACTAATAACTTCTTTGAAAAATTTAAATGTTATGCTTTTGGATATATAAGCAGTTCAGGGACATCTTTAATTCTTCCAGTGTGTCAACTTTTTACACTGTTCCTGCTCCATCAGACCAATGAGCCACAAATTTCTCACCATGTATTTTGTTACTCTGAGCAATACTTCTATGTCTCCTTTGTCTGTCAGAGGCAGGAGTCAACTGAAGCCTCGCTTGATTTGTTGCCTCTTTTTCCCGTAGATGCTTCTCTCTCCCCATCTCTTACACAGACTCTTTCTTGTTATTGTCAATCTAACACCTCTCTTCTTTTTTCCAAGGTTTCCTCAAGGTTCAGATCATGTTCTTCCACTGGTTTTCCCATAGTCAAAAAATGTTGAACTTAATGCTTATTGTAGGTCTAGGTAATCTAAACCCTTGCATGTTCTGATATAATTCTTGTGTCCGGAAATTAACCCAAGTGCATCTTGAGGAAATCCTGCCATATGAAGTGCTGCACATGCCCAGATTTGTTGGGCAGGATCATGATAAGCACTAGCTGGCATAGTGCCACAAGTTACAGAGGCTGTCTCTTGTTTTAGTTTCAACTTAAATGGCCTTGCTGCTTTTGCTCTCACTCTTTTGTTATCTATCAATTTTTTCAGGTAGGTCCTCTGGGTTCTCTTATTTGGGTAAATCTGAGCACATTTTTAAGGTCTGTTTATGTGTTCTCCAGTGTTCTGCCACAGGATGCCCACAACCAGGGTTCAGCTTCAGACAGGCATTCTTTTTTTTTTCCCCTTCTATTGGTATTCTCTGTTCAAGAATTGCTGCCTCTCACATCTCATTTTTCCACTGGACTATAGCAGGCTTCATAATTTTGCAATGTGATTTCACTTTTTAATGTCTGGATTAATTGAAAACTCCAAAAATCTATCAGCTGCTTCAGAACCCACCATTGTCAGAAACTCTTTTCCTCAAAGTCAAAACCCGGTTTTATTCCTTTTCCAGTTCAGCATAATCTCAGGGAGGTTCAGCCCTGGTGGAGCCTCTGGGTGTGTGCCATTTTCCTCCCAGCAAATTGTCTTTTCTCTTTCTTATATATAGCACTTCAGTGAACATAAGGTGCTTAAATTAGCACATGGAAGAGATGAGCCCTTTATTCTGTGGTTCCATCTAGCTGCCTGTTACAGGAGTTTAACACACACCTAGAGAGCCTCCTGGAAAACTAAAAGCACAAAGACAAGATCCCTAGTAGGAACAGAAATTATTTAAGCGCCACACACTGGAGGCATGGAAATAGTTCAATTAGGGATAGAGTAAAAGTAATTTGGAGATGTCATAAAAAATGCACAGTGGTGACCCAGGAAGACGTGCAATTAGCTGGGGTGTATGGTATTTCAGGTATGATGGAGGCACACTTTAGGAAAATATATTTAATTTAAGTTCATTGGGAAACGGTGATCATCATAGAGTGGAGGTGGGTCTTACCCAGTCCTGCCTGTCTCACTTCCATGACTACTTCCTGCCCGTGTGGGGGACACTCGGTAAGAAGCATCCTTTAAAATTTATGCACCACAGAAGAACAGGAAGGACTCACTTGTTACAGTCTGTGGACAGCCCAGTATTTATGTGACCCAGCACTGTGTTTTCTTTGTTGCATCTTGGGACTGGGCTACCTCTTTGATACAACCCACAAAACCCCACTCTGTAAATCATGTATCCTGCATAATCCTCAGGCACTGAGGAGAAGGAAGAGTTTTTCTTTGCCCCTTTCTTCTTACTTCTGTGGCTGTGAAACAACAACCTATGAGTTGCTGCCTTGCGTCCCTGGTCCTGAATTTTGGACACAGATGGCTGCAGTCAGGAGCACAATGTGGAAGAGGGGGAAGGTAGACTAGCAAGAGTGCAGAAAAGCACCATGGCTCAGCCCACTGTGTGTGAAAGGAAGGTCTAATACCCCTAAAGGAATTACTCTTTTGAACTGTCTCTGGGGTAAGAGCAGCAACATGCTAGACATCAGATAAGAGATGGAGCAGTCAGATACCTGCACCAGCCTCAACCACCCAAACTCACGTGACATCTACTGGAATTTTTGCACATTTGTCCAGAAGAAACTGAATATCATGTGCACAAGCTCTGTTGGTTACCACAATTAAAATAGCCGTGGCAGCAAACAAAGCCTGCTAACAGGCAGGTTATATTCACAGTCTCCCCAGTTTGGAAGACGAAGAAACTGTCAAGATAATGGCTTGGGGAAGGCAGTTTTAAAGAGTTACTCTTTATGTATGACACATCACACAGTTGTTCATTTCTTCACACACTTACACTTTGACATTAACTTCATTGTCATGTGCATAGTTACATACCTGTCTTGCAGGTGTCTTATCCATGCCTAATTTCTAGTACCAAAATAGCTCTGGGACTTAGTTCAACACATATCACAGCATAACAAGCAATCATGTCCCTTCTGGGGTGGAAAAAGTGAATTGCTACACCAAGTCTTCTCTCATTCATTGGCCCTGTGCATATTGCAAAAACCCTACCAGTTACATCTTCTGTGGGAGATGCTTTTCTTTGACTCACAGTGATGTATTGCTAAAAGCCCAGTGTTATGAACACTGTGGCAGGAACAATATTCATGAGATTCAGGCATGCCCACTGTCTCCCTGAATTTCTTCTTGTCCCACGTCTGGAGAGGAATAGTGACAAATATTGTCTGTGACAAATAGAAAGGTCAGATCTCAAAGAAATCATAAGTGACAAAAGCCCAAGAATGAACATTTGGGAAAATGATTCATTCATAAGTGTGTAAATGCTCTAGGATTTATTCCTTAGTTTATATAACCATTTCTACACCATCTGTTAAGTGGTTTGTAATTGGCCAATAAAAATCAGCAGAACGAGTATGTTGACTGCCTGCATGAGTCTGGAACATGGGCAGCTTTGGAGCACAAGGGAGAAGTAAGTGTGCGTTTCTGCAGGATGCTACATTTATTGTGCCACCTACGTTCCTAACCTGCAGAGCAAAATACAAAGTTTCAACTGCGTTAATGAAGAAAGAGCATTATTAAAAGCCTGCTTACTTGTTTATTTTGTTACTGTAATTTGTTCCTGCTCCGCTTTTAATCTGTTGATTTGATCTGTGTTTTGGTGGAGGATGCACGATACGTGCTTCTCTGACTGTAGGCACCTCATAGGCACTCCAGCCAGCACACAGCAGTCATCTGAATGGGATGTTTAAGACTGAGAACAGAGTGCTGTGGGGCCCAGGACAAAGCTTTTCCCCCAGGTTGATGAAAGGCCCACGCTTGGCTTCTGCTGGAATGCTGTAACTCTTCTGGAAAGGAGAGCAGAGAAGATCAAAGGCAAAATGGTGCCAAAGAACAAAACTTAACAAAGATTCCTCATCCTGCCTAATTATCACATCACACTTTGAGTCAACATGCAAGGCTGATGGTGCCAGCTGTGGAAAAGGCAATTAGTAACTTTAAACCAAGCCCAGCTTCAGATTCAGGATGAGAAGCTGTGAAGAGCAATGTACAGGTAATAGACCCACTGTTTTCATCCCTTGATGAGCTGGTGGTGAAGCATGGTATGGTGAAAAATGCCATTGAGAGACTTTGAGAAACATAATAAAGTCTAGATAGATTTTAGAATGTCTCTGTTGTTCCTAAAAAGGTAGGGATGGCATTTCAAGAGGACAGGGCAAGTACTGCTCATGTCATCCAGGCTGAAGTGTTGTACTGCAAGTGCTGCAAGGGGAGTAGCCAGGGGTTTGCCTTCTGCTGTCCTCAGGTGAACTGTCCAAAGAGAATGTGTTACTTTACCAACACTTCAAAAAGGATTTCAGTTGTTTGCAACTAGTCTGATGCTCGTATTCAGCTGGGTTCAAAATTCCAGCTCTGAGCCTGTGCTGGGGTTGTGTCCAGCAAAAGAGGGCACTTTCTTGGCACTGGGTAACTGTGACTCAGAGAGGAAGGCTATGGATGAGGGAAGACTGGGAGTTACGTGTCTTCTTTTTGGTGCCTGTCTGTGAAATAAGATATCTATTTCGTCTTTTTAGCATGTGAATAACCTGTTCCACATACCTTGTAATACCTCCTTGCACCACACAACGAGCATTTACCATCAGTGGTAGGCTTGGCAGACAGGAAGGTGTTCCCGGGTACCTGATGTGTGGTTTGTGGAAAGCAGAATTTCATGACCAGTTTTACTACACATTAAGGACAAAAAAATGCCCAAGTATGTTTTACGTATACATCTAGAAGAAATATATGGCATTTCTGAAGTTGTTTCTAAGCCACCTTGTTTCAATTTGAGATTTTGCTATAAAATAAACCTTCTTAAAATCTGCAGGTCATTATGTTCTGACTTAAAATTAAAGGAACATTGTAGATCCTTTTATTTTGCTAATATTCCAAAAATAAACATTTTTACTTATAAAGCTTTTAGGAAAATTCATTCCTGTTTACAGCCTCAGCACATGCACCATGCTGGTTCCAATTCTGTCAGCCAAGCAGCTGTCCTGCCATTAACGCTCTTTAGCAGCTGTATTTTTTCTACTACCTGGGGACCTGTTAAAAAGCGTTTACAGAGTTTCATGTGGACAGGTGTCCCTGCAAAAGCCACACCACTTGCAAAGGAATGCAATAAGAACAACCTCTCTTCCAGCACCCTCAGATATTTTAGGTATTTTATTTCAGTAATAAAAGAGAAAAGCAAATTATTACATTGCTCCACCCACCTACCACTCAGGTAATTAAAACAGGAAGTAGTAGAAGTTGTACCTTTGCAAAAGTGTCCCCTGGCACATTTGCTTCACTTTGTTTCTATAGCACGTTTGAAAATTAACTAGAAAGGTTCTAATTAATGAACTAATAGAGCAACGATATTGTATGTCCCTGGCAGCTGCCTTTTTGTGTAGGCTAATCTTCTTTTGCACTTAGGTATTTTGAAGACAGACACCACAACACAGTCACTGTCAACTTTGGAGACATAAAAAGTCCTCTTGTTGGGCAGAGGAGTACATCTATTTCTTTGCCCTATCTAAACACAAAAATATTCTGACTTATGTTATAATAAATTCTTTTGCCGAATGGGACATGACTGTGGTCTTGAGAAAAATAACTCAGGTTATACCTCAGCAGTAACTGTGAACTAAATGTCAACAATCATAAATGTATTAGTCGGGCTAGCTCTCCAAATTTTCAAATGTGTGGGATTTCAGAAGCAACATAAAAGGAAGCTACCTACCGACATTTCCATTCATCAATGGTCAAAGTTAGGTACCGCAACAAAAGTCATCCCAGTTACAGGCACTGCAGAAATGAGCCTGTTTGCTCACAGTCAGTGTGGCTTGCTACTGTGCTATTGGCAAGTTCTCTCCTTGATACTGGGAAATGGAGGTGTGGAGTTTTTTGTTTGTTACTCAGTATTACTGTAAATCTTCAAGAGCCCACTGACATCTGCAAGGGTTCCTTGAGAGTCCGATGGACATGACTAAATCTGTGTTGTAACACCTCTGTTAATGCTTGAGTGCATTATGACTTGTATGCTTTGTGGTTGATGGGTGTCACTGTGAGTAGTCTGGCAGAGACTGCCAGGTACGGGCAAATTGGCGCAAAGCCTTCCAGTCAGGTTTGACTGCCTGTACTGAGCTAATAGTGTTTTGCAATGTCTGGGATAAGAAACAGTCTCTGAGGAAAGGTTTTGTCCCTATGAAGTCCAAGTGCCCTATGGAAGTCCTTAGGCTAGGCAGGGATCTCTCACAACTCAGAGGGTGACCCGTTGTACCTGACAAGCAGGAGGGCAGGTGTGCACATGTTGCCAGAACCTTCCTGTAGAGGTGGATGTAGGGCATATTGGTGACATGTCTGCACAAAGCACATTGACCTGGAGGCACCTGGGTTTGCTCACCTAGCTATCTCAGACCCCAGACACAGCACGGCTGCACTAGCAGGGCTTGCTCTCAGACTCATCAGCTCTGCTTTGTAGAGCGCTTGTGTGGGAAACAGGGACGTTGATCCAGGCCTCTGTCTTGGACCAGAGAGAGGTAAGATCTAGACAAACACAGATGATACTGCCGGAAAAAGTCCCTGGTTTCTGGTCTGTTAGATAAGGGATCAGTAGAGACTTGGTGTTGTCTGGCTAGTCCCCCTCATATTTTAAACTTCTAGTATTTGAAAAAAGTTATAATTGATTACATATCTAATTGTCTACCCCTCTCTTCTGGAAAAAAGAAACCAATAGAGAAGGACAATTTCGGCAGTCATCCAGGAATGGGAACTCTCTTCTTAGCTGCATAAGACCATAGGACCACAGAAATCTTGGTTGAAAGCAGCCTTGAGTTCAGATCTCCACTTTAACTTCACCACCAAAATCCTATGCTTTATGTTATGGTTTAAGGAGGTAGTATTGTACTTGTGCTGTATAATTGCTTCACTGTTAGTTTTCAGCCGGACAATAGGACTCCTCTGTAGAGTTCCTCTCTGCTTGTCAGACCTGTCCTGTTTCCATCATCTATACAGCTTTTCTGATTGGCTACAGTGAAATCCTCTTCTTATGCATCTCCCTACTATATCTGGAGTGGCCACATGGCAAAGCCAATCTGCTCTCTGTAGATAGTGGCTACAACTAAAGGAACACAGAAATTCAGGGAGAATGGCAAAAATCATCACTTTACTTGCCTGCTGAGGCACCTGCAATTGGAAAAGGGCACGCTGGCATAACATGAAGCCCCTTGGACTAGTTTCTTCTCTTTCAACTTTATTTTCAGGGTTAAAAGTTTTCAGTTAAAGAAAAACAAAACTGGCCAACATTGCTCTCACAGACAAGACCAAAGGGGTTTAACCAGTGAAGGAAACAGGGCCGTGAGATTATCTCAAACTTCTTTCCCATTAAAACAATTCATTTCATGTATTGCCACAATGCAGCAACTTTATCTGAACTTCCTTTCAACCTCTATAAATATGTCCTTAAAATAAATGCTGTGAATTAATATTTGAAAAATATAGTCTCTGTGTGACATTGGGCAACACTTTTTGAGTAGTAGCAGTAGAACTTGCTTCAAAATGGAGCATTGCATTTTCAGATGAAAGAGAACTCAGTTGGAAAATATGCTTAGTGTGCAAACCAGCTGTAACCTCAGTGTCATTTTTTCTGTCTTTTAGTGAGCTGTTGCATAAAACTGTGGTTTGGAGCTAACAGTTGCTTTGGGGCTCCATTGGAACAGCTTGAAAAAGTCTATTCAATAATATGAATAAGAAAAACTATATTTTTTTAATCATGATATACTGAAGTGCACTGTAAAATCTTCTGTTAGGGAATATCCCTTTTTGATACTCAGTCTTATTCTTTGGAAGGTAAAATATTTTTTCAGAGAGTGATGAAAAAAAAAAAGATGAATTGAGAGACAAAGTACCTATTTGAGGCACCCACTAAGAAGTGTGACAAGAATTGGTGCTATCATTCCCCAAGGACAGCATTGTTTTCTTACCACTGAGATTGTCTGCAGGAGGGGTCTGTGGGATGCTATGAAAGAAGTTGTAGAAGACGAATTTTCATACATGCATGATCCCAAAATGAACAAAGAAGAAGATTGTGTCTCTAGCCATTTTATTTCATTAACACCTAAAGCTCTTACATTTGGGTTCTCATTTGGTTCCTGCTACAATAATGTGAGCATGGGTATACCTGCTGCATTAGCTGGAGAGAAATATCCTGGGGAAATGGTAGGTACAAGAGAAAATTTAAGATTTGGGATCAAGGGAAGGACTATCAGGACTCAGGCCTTTCCCATGGCTTTTGCTCTGCATCTCTCATCTTACTGCTCCCCATCTGGCTTTCCTCCCTTTCAGAATTGTTTCAGTACACTCCAGGCAGATTTGGCTGCATGGGGATAGCAAGGGGGCTTATAGATTTTAAAATTGGTGCCTCAAGGTCTGTAGTACAGTTTCTTGTACCATAAATCTCATTGTACCATGAAAGTCATTGTGGGTGAGGAAGCACTTCAGTGTGTTTCAGGTTGGGAATGAGGAGCAGACCTCCACCTCTTCCTGCAGGTGTGCTTCTGCACAGTCACTCGTGTTCCCAGACAGAGAAGGGGTTTGGGTGCCCTCACTTGACATGCCATTAGACAACAAGTTGCCAGGAATTGGAGTAAGAGACATTGCTCTTAAAAGACTTCATGAGAAGGTCTCACACCAGGAGCTCAGAATGTCAAGGAACAACCCTCAGTATGTGAAAGTCATCCACGTACAGGGATGTGAGGGTGCACACAGAAGGACTGGCAGGATTGGCCAAACCCTGTGCTGACAGCAAGCTCATCTTTGAAATGAGGGCTGGTCAGAGGGGAGACCCCATGCCTCCCACCCCACTCCCCCTTCTCTACCTGTGTGTTTTTTCTTTCCTGGGGGGATTTTGTTTCTTCCTTCTCCTGGCAACAGCTCCGTGGCAGTTTCACTCTGCCAACAGCAGCAGACAGCAAGTGCTTTGTATACCTTGAAACAATTTCTTTTGCAGGACACCCCGTGAAACAAATCTGAGCAGCTTAGTTGCTGTCAGTACAGAGGAGCTGGCCTCCTGTATGCTACAGGATCTGCCTAAATCCTGTTGAACTCAGCAGAAGACAGTTAAATGTCTGCTTAGGATTTGGGGGAAAGCTGTGAAAGGTACACAAGAGAATAGTCTCCTAAGCAGCTGGGATTTGGTGGTGAATTCTGCACTCCGGTGTTTTTGTAGTCAAAAAAAGAAATCACTTAAGAACAGCATGGTAAAAGTTGTTGGGGGTTTTTTTAGTTGGTTGGTTGGTTGGGTTTGTTTGCTTTTTTTTTTTTTTTTTTTTTTTAAAAATTAAAATTATTTTGAAAAATTCAGGTTTAGGAAGGAAAAATTTTGCCCCAGGAAATCCAGGTGTTAATAGTAAAAAATAAATCCCCAGAATCAGTTAGGAAAGCTCAGGCGGCTGCCCTGGATTGTCACTCCTCACTCAAAGGACAATTTATTAGTGACAGCAGCCTGGACCAGCTGCAGGACCCAAATTTTTCTGTGCAGTGAAGTTTGCATTTGAACCTGAACAAACATGAAAGATGGAAATTAAGAAACAAGTTGAAGCAACCCATGGGTTTTGCCTGTGTTATTACACAGGGCTTCAGCATGCAGTCACAGCTGGTGAGAGAGGAGGAAGAGGCTACCAGCAAGATGGAAAAAAACCCTACAAATAATAGGGCAACTTTCAGGACAAAGGCCTTGAATTGAAACATGAAGATTCAAATTTAGAATACTTGAATATAAGCCCTGTAGAACAAGGTAGGGGTGGCGTCATCTTCAACAACCAGTTAAATGTCTTACATGCAATATTTAAGTGTTAAAATTGCTGTCAAGATATTTGTCCCGAATTCCCTGTAGAAGGAAACATTGCATTTCTGCAACACCATAGC
Organism: Acropternis orthonyx; assembly: GCA_035583155.1. Taxonomy (NCBI): domain Eukaryota; kingdom Metazoa; phylum Chordata; class Aves; order Passeriformes; family Rhinocryptidae; genus Acropternis; species Acropternis orthonyx. The sequence goes on along the minus strand of JAWWEU010000081.1, from coordinate 67,780,467 downwards.
CTTGCCTTGCCAAAGCACTGAAACAGTGTTGTTACTGTGCTATTACACAGCTGCCTTTTTTGTGTCCCCATCATAACAGATCTCCCAACCTGCCTGCCTGCCAGGTATTCCCCCTGGAATACCATGGGACCTTCATGCTGGTGCTTACCTGGAGAAGCTCATTTTAATTTTCTGCTTATCTGCCAGAGTAAAGTGATCAGACATGCCATTTGAAAGGTGTATTGGGGTTTCTAAGCCTCATGAAACAAGGCAGAGGTTAACCCAGGCAACCATCAGGCAGTAGTTAAAACTGGTGTGCCTTCAGAGGATAAAAGAGCAGTGGGAGGGTCTCTTTAGGCAAACACAGCTATCTAGTGAATTGTTAAAAAAAAAAAAAATCAAAACAAAACCTTGATCTTCAGGATGCAGAAAGAAGGAGCTTTCTGAACTTGGAGAAGGTTGGTAAACAGGATTTTGACAGCCAAACACTGGTGCCCCCCCACAGAGAGGGAATAGGGACTGTGTTGTGTGGAGGCTTTCCAGTTGGAGGAGAGCTTTGCCATGAGGAGATGCTCTCAGGTCAGGTGAATACAGTGCGATTCTTGCAAACCAGATAGGTAAGTCAGTTCCTCAGAGCTGGATTTCAAATGAAACCTGGGCCAGTTCATTAGTGTGGGGTGGAACCAGGAATTTCCATGGCTTTGATCAAAATCCTACAAAAGTAATGGTTGTGGAGATGGCTTGCTTTGAAGTTTTGAATTTGAATTTTGAGAGAATCCAAAATGCAAGCCAGAATAGGCTGTTTCTATTTGTTTCAATAAAATTATTTTGTGAAAAAAATAAATAAAAACCCAATGAAATCTCATGGAAACAAAGATGTTTCTGAAGTATTGTTTCAAAGTTGATGGAAAATGTACATCACATTTGAAATCATCTTGATGAGAAGACGGTAACATTCTTAAAGTGAAACAATGATGATATTTGCACTAAAGAGCAGATTGACTTTTACGTGTTATGTTTTCCCTTTTTTTCTTTTTTAATTATTTTGACTTCAGCAAAAAGAATACAATACAGACTCTCTTGTGTCTGGGTGTGAGGTAAGGTTAATAATTTTCCCTCTATTTTCCAACTTGCAAAAACAGGGAAAAAGATAAATAAGTTCTCATTTATTCCCCGAACCTCCTTTTGTGAAAATCTTTCAACCTTCCAAACATTTTTTTTCTTCCTTAAAAATTCTTGTGAGCAAAAATTTAAACTTTATATTCATCTCTAGTGCAAATGAAACATAAAATCACTTTGTACAAACACTGGCCATCAGAGACTGCTGACCTTAGCCCCGCTCTGTTCCGTCTAGGGATTGCTGTAACTGTGGTTATTGAGGAGGTAGGAGAAATATTTTAATGGAACTCCAGATGTGGTTTGTGTCTGTGTATGTGTGTACATGCAAACATCCATACATATATACATATATACATGTACTAAATACTAAATATATATGTGTGTGTGTGTGTGTGTGTGTGTATACGCATACATATATCAAGTACATGGGTTTGTGTTTTCGAGATTACTGGGAACTCTTATATCAATTCACTGACAGTTGATTGCATCCTGTGAGAAAAGTAGTTTATACATAGCTGAAGAACAGAGCCACTTTTTAAGCTGCAAACTACTCTGGTTTGTGCCATTTTTATCTTGATAGACATTCATGTAACTTTCTTTTGCCAAGCTGAAGATAAACTGTTTGTCTTGCAGTCTCATTCCAAAATAGAGAAATTACTTAAGTGCCTCACCCCTAAAAGGAACAGTACGTGATGAAATAGAATATGCCTGAACTTATATTTAATTTTGCTGACAAATATCTTCTGAGTGACTGGCTGTTCTTCAGTTTCTCTTCTAGTCCTTTATTTTTGTGAGTTTTTTTTTTTTTTTAAATATTGATCTTTCCACAAAGTGGTGACACAATGTCATTTCAAGATTGGAATTGATCAGAACATGTCTGATGAAATACATTTTAGCTAAAATATGCTGCTTCTTGGATGCCAAAACATTTTGCAGAGGTCCTGGTGTTGATGAATGAGGAGTTTTCTGTATCCCAGGTTGAGGTCTCTGGTTCTGTATGATCTAAAAGCCTGACTGAAAACTTGTTCTCTCCAACTCATAAATAGATGTTTCAACACAATTCCACACCCTTCTATTTGAAAAGTTTTTGTTTTCATTTCAAGACCATACAGAAAAATTGGAAAATTTTGCACAGTTTTGGAATGGACTCATTCCACTGTCACCCAGCCAGCTCTGCTCGACACCTTCTCTCCCACAAATGACTGAGCCAGATTTCCAGAAAAGGGTGTGGGTCCACAGCCATAGTTTTTTTCCTCAGAAGTCACCTGTCATCTCACTGTAGCTTGAGCTTCCACAGACTTTTGGTTTTTCCCACTGAGTCAGGCTCCGGGCTGTCAGAGCAGACCACAAGCACACACACAGCCAGAGCTGTGACTTGGCTGGTTGGTTCTGGGTTGCTGTTTCAGCCATCCTTGCTGCTTCCAGCAGTGTGAATGCTGTGGGCACGTTTTTTAACAAGCAAACAAACACGAAGTTTATAAATGTTTGACTTGAAATTCCTGCACAAGGGTAACTTAATTGAAACCCACACCTGGTTGAACAAGGTTAAGCTGTGCCAAAGAAAGCCTCTGTGCCTGTTTTGTTTGAAACCTACGAAGGGAAGATAGTTCGTTAAGTCTGCAGTTCATAGCAATGTTTCTGATGTGGAGTTAGACTTTTTATGTTTTGAACCCTTGTTTTGTTAAATGAGTGCAATGTTAGTTGTACAGCCTGAATTTTAGTGACCTGTTTCTTGGTTTAAAAGATGGAGTCACATTTTCAACCTTTGAGGCTGTGGTTGGAGATTAGGTAGATAAGTTAAAAGCCTTACCAACTCCCCTAATTCGATTTTGGTTCCTGCAGTATATGCTAAACTTTACAGATTGTGTTTCCACACACTGAACTCTCAGGCCATTTCCCAACACACCTTGTACTTAGAGTAAGACCTTAAATACCTTATCAGAAATAATTTTCTTTGGATTCCCTGGAAGAAGTTCTGGATTTGACCTGCAGCAAAATACTTTTTTTCTTTTTTTTTCTTTTCCCCAAAACTAAGGTATCCTTTGAAATTGTTAATAGGTTTGAAAAATGTCTCTGCTGTTACTCCAAATAGTAACAGCAAATGCTATGTTCTTTTTTGAAGAGCAGTAGACATTTCTATCAAACTTTTCTTCCACAGAGGACCTTGTGCTGCCTTTCTCAGAAATACACAAGGGGTGAATCTCCAAGAGGTCATAACCTGCCAACCATACCAGGAATCAAATGTAAATACTGCTTGAGGAGGTGGCCTTTGGAGAATGAAGCACTGGTGCCTGTCTGACAGGTTGTGGGCTCCTGGTGCCTCAGACCATTTGTGAAAATGGGACTTGGGGTGACTGAAGCGCCATAGGAAAATGAGCTGCAGACTTTTGGGAGGTTCTTTCCATAGACCTTTGGAAGGTACATCCTTGGGGATGGTTTGTGTAAGTAGTTTGATGGTGTTAGCTGTAAAATTGAGTCTGTAAAATTCCATGTGTTTTAACTAGTTTAAACTACCTAACATGCATGCTCCACAGATGGTAGGCAGGAATCAAAGTGGAGCTTATAGGGGATGTCACTGAGATGAATGCAATACATTAAGGGGAAAACATCCAACTCCACCTTCTCAAAGTAGGAATTTATCATTGTGCCTAGCTGTTACAGTGGGTGGTCTCTGTGCTACTAGTATGACATAGCTGTTAGAAAGGTATTTCTATCCCTCATAATTTTGCAGTGTTTACTTACCCTTGCTGTGACACTGCTATTGACACTGAAGTTGTAATTATAACTAATAATTCAGTAATGCTGGTGATATAGTGCAACAAATTGACCAGCAATTATACAGGAAATGGTATTGTGGCAGTCACTGGGGACTGCCTGGCATAAGACAACTTTAATTAGAGATGACTAATACCTTATCCAGCCTCCAGGGTGCAGAGGATGTTGAGTGCTAAATGTTAACATTTCTATTAATTTACATGATCTTAGGAAATGTCAGTTTGCTAATTGTTCAAATAAAGGAATTTCCTTTTGCAAAAATAGACTGGTTTATGGCACATGGAAGAACACCATTTTAGCTGCTGAAACATCATTGCAGCTTCAACTGAAATCAGCAGCGTCCTGAGTTGCCAAGCTCAATCAGCTCTGTAAGGAGAAGAGGAAGTGCTTGCAAAAGTGCCTGGCTCCTCTACAGGCACTAAGTTGAAAATTCTTCCTCCTATATTCAGAAAATATTTTAAAATTCAAAATATGCATGTAGCAGTTAAAGTCAGTTATCCAAAGAAAAACTATCTGCATGAGCTGGAGAGGAGAATTACCACTCTCCACTCCAGCCTTTGCAAGAATGATGTTTCTGGTTTTGATGAAAAGTGTGACATGTGTCATTGTTTTTTTCATTATAATAGTGAGATGTAACATGATAAGCTCTTGAGATTCATGGGCTTCATGTAAGAAATCTTTAAACTACAAATTAGGAAAAGACAGTCCTTATAATCTGTGCCCAATCTCAATATACATATACACTTGCTTTGGAAAATGTGCAGTTTCCATAAGTGGAAATCACAGTTTGTGACAAACACCATAGGAAAAATCATCAGATCTCTACCTGTCTGTTATGTGAAGGGCTGGTATTCCAGGTATCACTGTGCTTTCCTGCACAGCACCCCTAATACACACACTACCATAATCCCTTTCTTCCTTTTAAATTGCTTTCCCATACGCAGCACTACTGTGAAATCAGCCCCTCTGTAGTGGCTTCAGGGCATTGGAAGACATGCATTCAATTATGTACACAAACAAAACCATGAAAAGTTAAAATGGGTTCACCTTCTCCCATACCTTTCTTATCTTGCTTATTTTCTAAGCTTTGGAATAGGAGCCTTGTTTAAACATAATTTAGCATAACACCCTAATTTTAAATATGGACCTGTAGGCAGCAGTATAACATAAGTGTTAATACAATAACTTTGACTGCAGACCTTATCTGAACCCTAGAGCTGTGGTGGTTCTGCAGTACAAATACAGTCATTTGGGGGTGATCCTTTTCTTGGATAAAATGCTTCCATTCAAAAGTAATGATAGTGTTTGAATTAATTAAGTTATAACTGAAGTTTTTCCATGATGCTATCTTAAAACAATAACCTAGCAGTGGTACCCACAGCCTAATCAAAATCAGGCTTTGTGGGTTTAGGTGATACACAAACACTTCTGTAGACTTGAGGTAAAAAACGTGGAGCATTTCTAAGGGAATTAAGAACCTCAAACACCTTCTAAAGTAATCTTGCTACTTAGGACCAGCTTTTTCAAAGTGTTTGTGCATTGTTCCTTTCAAGAGTAGCAAAGGGTAAACGATAAATAGAGAGCTGCAAATCACAGGTACGGATTTCAGCAAGCCTGAGGTAGCAGTGTGCATGTCTGTAGCTATTCACACCTATGTACTTTTAGAAACCTGAGCTTAGATACCTCCCTCATTTTTAAAAATGAGGATTAATACCACAAAGCCTAAGCATGAACAGAGAAATGTGAGCCAGAATACCTTGAGAAAACAATTTTCAAAGGTATATTTTTCCCCTCAGGTTGTAAATAAGCTGCCTGAGAGAGTTTATTAAATGAGGTTAGTTACAGAAGTAACTTGATTCTAACAGGCATCTGTCTGTCTGCTTAGCTAGCATGTTGTTTAGAAAGCCAGTAGTTAGGCTCCTAAGTCACTGCTGAAAGTTGTCTCTAGAGTTGCCCTGAAGCACCTGTACTGTACTTGGGAATGGAATGCACAAAGGAGCAGAGCTGCTAACATAACAGCAAATACTTATAACAAAATGGGTCTTCTTATGTTAAAAGAAATTGTACTTGTGTAGTGTGCCTTCAAAATGTTAGAAGCATTTCTGTCTGAAGCAGTCTTGTGAAGTGAATAGAAGGCAGAAGAAAAGCTCCTTAAAGGCTCAGGCTCACTTTGAGCTTTCACTGGTAGAAAAGGGTTTTGACTGGTGTCTTGCATAAATTAATTTAATGTCCCTTGTGTTGAAAAAACATGTTGTCTCTTGATCTTATTGCTCACAGTCACTTTGTGTACCAGAGAGACAAGAACGCATCTATCAAATCACAGCATTTAAAAGAAAGAGGCAGAGAGAGAACTCCCTCCTGCCGCCACACTTCAGCCACAGAAGTTTCTGTAGGTGCTGCCTTGCTTCTCCCCCTCAGCTTCCCAGCACTGTCTTACAGTTCAGACCATTCCTAGCACAACTGGGTTGAGAGGAGATTTAATTAAGCTGGTGGAACTGGGAAGAGGGCTTGAGAATTGTTATGGTGTAAAATATACTTAAGAGATTTTTTTACTGTGTCTGAACCAAGCTTGAGTTAATCCTGAAGCCAATTTGAGATCAAAAGCACAGAGGCTGTTTGAAATCTTATCTGAATCAGACTGCCAGATCATTTAAGGCAAACATTAAGTAAGATCACTTCAATTACTTCAATCAGTCAATCTTGGTAACTGAGATTGCATTATTTGGTTCAGGGGCTGATCTACTACTGTTAGATTCAGGTAGTAAATAGGGTAAATTAACTGGTATGTATTTCTTAATGCTGTAGCTGGGCATCTAGAAAGATAACTCCTTGATACCTGGACCACACCATGGTACAGCTATAGACTAGGTTGACAAGTCCAGGGCTATTGTCTCCAACATCCAAAGGACTCAGTCAGGGTTTGAGTTTTCACCCACTGTCAGTTTGGGCACAGAAAAAATTCTCAACTTTCCAGGGACATTGCCTTTCTGAATAGACGTACACCATTAGATAGGAAAATACCCTAACACTCTCTGTGATAGCTGAGGGGCCACAGGGGATGATCACTGCAATATGAGATAATTATTAAAAAAGTTTTAACTGAGCCAACAGTACACTCAAGTTCTGGCTGAAATCCTGACAAAATCAGCTCATTTAAAAATGTGTATGAGGAGGCTGGCTTTGTTTCATCTGCAGTGGTTTGTGTTAGAGGGTAATTTGATACTAGTTTATATGCACAGAATTTTGAAGAGCTTTTACCTAGCATTTATTTTTGCTTGATTGTTAGCTTATTTGTTTAGGGGAGGGGTTTTTTGTTTTCATGATTGGTTTTTCCTTGCCGTTTCCATGGCTCAGAGTTCAGGGTGGGCAGCTGAAACTCAAAACTAGAACTGTAGAGCCATGTTTCTGGCTTCTGCTTTCCAGTGCTTTCCTGGGTACATCCCTGTCTCTCTTCCCAGACTATAAAAGGACTATCAAAGAGCTTGTCTATCTTAAAATATGAGTTGAAGCCTTTGACTGACTGCAGAAGTGAGCAGGGCTTTTATTTCTCCCCCTGGTGTTAAGTTGTTTAGGACATGTAACTCTTATGTACATCTTTCTTTTGCTATTCCCTCTCTTTCTTGGATTAGGAAGAAAGCATAAAGCTGTTTCAGAAAAATTGTTTGTTTCAGAAAAAAAAAATTACAGCATAGCTGTAATAGTGGAATTTTATAGTGGCTTTCAGTTACAGCCTTGAAATTGGTTTCTTTACCTTCTGTGTATTAAATATGCATAACACTTGCTGGGAGCAAGCCAAGCCATGTGCATTAGATCCCATACATCAAGCAAGGCCCAGTGTAATATTGCCACCCATATATTTTGGGTGCCTATGGTATATGGTAAAGCTACAGGTTCAGATATGGTTGTTTCTCTTTCCACATATACTTCACAAGTTGAAGAGTTAATAGTATTAGGAAATTGTTATTTAAGAAAAACTAAAAAGGCAGATAATTGTGTAAATATAATAAACATTTGATTGTGATTTGGGAAGAGATTGGCATTTGAAGTCATTCTAATAGGTTGATAATGGTTCTTCTAAACCTGTCTGCAAAATCCCCTCCCTCTTCTGTCCGAAGGCTTAAAGAAAAAGAAATCTTTTTTTCCCCCTTTGATATCCTGACATTTTCTCTCAGGAAAGCTCTAATAGGAAACAGTACTTAAGAGATTCAAAGGAAAAATTCTTATCTGTTGTCTCAAACTACAGCTTTTAGCTGCTTAACACCTGTAGTTTGATTATCAATCACTTTACAAGATGCAATAAAGACACTTCATGCCATTAGCAATATTCACACACTAATCTTTGCTCAGAGTTATAGGTTCAGTCATTACCTGTAGCAGTTTCTATTTTCAACTACAAGCCAATTTATCAGGGTGTGCAAACTTTGCTTAGGACACACAGTCTCAGTATGAAAATGACCAGGCACATTCTTCTTTTGTGATTAGATCTGTATGAAAATCAGGAGGCAGCATTTTATATTGCAAAGTAGCTGTGGACGGACTTGTTGCTGGGACAATGTGAGATATTGTTTGGGAGATCTGGCCCACAGGCTCAGCATGAAAAAAAAAAAAGTTCTTATTTCTATCTACAAGACTCTTCTCATATCTGATGTACAGCCTGGTGAGATGCTACACAGGTTTGCACACCAACCTTTGAGATACGTTTTGGATATGACAGATATTTCAGGAATAGCACAACCCTGTGTTTTGTTCTCCAGTTTTCTTAGTTCATAGCCCCAAATTTTGGAATGCCATGCTAGCTCAGAGATCCTGTTTTTTCCCTGATCTAGCTTCTTGTGTGGTTACTGTTTGTTTTCATAAAAATGAGTGTATGCTGCTTTGTAGTGGTGTAAATGAGTTTTCCCAGGTGCCAGGTAAAATATCAGAGCTTCAAACTAACAAAAAGAAGCAAAGAAAAAAAAAGAAAGAAAAGCAGAAAGAAGGATAATCTTAATGTCCCCTGAGGCTGTAGAGTTGTACCAGTGGGAAAAGAAAATTTCAGCATAGTGGGTCTGGAAGAGAGGGATAGGCCAACCCTACAGGACATCCAGAAGTTGAGTGCTATAACTTGGCCCGCTGGCATTTAAAGACAGTCCTTCCAGATGAGACTTAATAGCATTTTACAGCTACCAATCTACAGAACTAGGCAAGGAAGGATCAGTTTCAGGTCCTCTGAGTGTGCCAGGCTTGTCTTTACTTTGATCTACTTCCAAAGCAGCACTGCTGTCTGTGCCTCCATAGTGTCAAATCCCACTCTCAGAAAAATCTTTTCAAGCACAATGGTTGTCTGTAGAAGGACACATCACTCTGATGGGCTCCTGGGGTCAAGTTATCAGCGATGCAAGTGTTTCTGCTCATTCCAGGTGAAATGGCATGTGCCAGCTGGCTGGAACTCTGTCATGGAAGCAGGCAGAGGTCTCCTTCCCATACTCACTCTTTTGCATTGCAGTTTCTCCGGTGAGACACAAAGACAGACAATGTTTGTAAAGCTCTTCCTCACCACTCCTTCTGTAAGGAAGTGTTTTAATTTTTTTTCTTTTTTGTTTTTTGTGTGTGTGTGTGATATTTTTAAATAGTAACATCAGTGATCTTCATAAATGACAGAAAGTGATGCCTTAAATACCTGTTCAAAAAGCAACTGTATTATGATCTCCTTGGCAGGACAGTTGTGCTTTTTAGTTGTTCACTTCCATTGCAGAGAGTTGCTAATTAAAGATGTCATGTAGGCCCACACAGGAAGGAAAGAATTTCACAAAATATCCTGTTTCCCACCCGTTGGATGGGAATAGAGTGGGGGGAGAGAGAATGAATCAAAGGATGAGCACAAGAATATAAAGTTAAAGCTGCAATAGTGACAATAAGGGTTTGTTCTTTTCCACAGGAGCCTGTCCCAAGAAAGGATTCCTGATGGGACATTTCCTGTTCACACTGCTGTCTTTCTCATGAGAATCCACTCTCAGACCCCATGCCTCCTTGTGGACTCTGACAGATGGTGGCATCCAACTGGACCCTGACTGAGCAAAGTAAGGAAGAGTCAATGACATGAGACAGTACTGGTGGTGCTGGAGTGGGAGGCATAACCCACAGCCAACACTCATGTTACAAGAACTGCAACAAGAATAAAAAATACCTGTGTGATTCCTTGTGGTACTCCAAATAAAAATAAGGTCACAGATCTCAGGATTGCAAAGACACTTCAAGAGCTTTACTCCATTTTGGTTAATGCATGTTTAATTATACCTATGGGGACCTGTTCCTATGAAAAGATTTATTGAGATGTGTTAAGCATATCTGATGCTTATCAAGAATGCTTAGGAATAATCAAGATATATTTGATATAGTCTGTACAGTTGTCCTTGGAACTATTCTGCCAGTGATGCTTTTGGTTTAAACTCCTACTCCCATTCATCTTGAGTGAAGAATCTTCTATAAGAGGGTTTGAGAAAACAATGTTTGCTAAGTAGGCATGGTAAGGATGCTGTTCAGCACTGCAGTGGCATGCTGTACCTATGTACTGGGACTCTGTATCTCTTATTGAGAAACCGGAAGCTTTGGAAAACTGAGATCCACTGAATCCTGCCATTAGTAATTCACACATTCTGCTCTTAGGGATCTCTGCCTTTAACTTAGTAACTTGCAGGTGCCAAAAGAAACCTATCCAGACAGCACTTGACCGTAGGAAAATAGCCAAGATTACTTTTTTAAAACTGTTGGCTAGGCTTTGAAAAAAGGAAAGCAAAAAACTTATTAACCCCATGTCTAACTCCAAGTTTCAGAAGTTTGATAGACACCAAAACATGGAAGATATAATTGGTGCATAAATCCATTACAGAAAGCATGTGAGGCAGAAATAAGAGAGAAGTTTGATAGGTCTGACACTGTTAATGTTTTTAAAGAAAAAAAGATACCTCCCAAATCTATGAAATATGGATTTACCTACTCAACAGGGCTCAATTATTCCTACAGAAGTGTTCTATTAGCCACTGAGAAAATAAACAAAATACTGTTTCCCATCAAGCAAAAGGACCACTTTTTGAAAGTGCCTTTTATTCTTGGTAAGGTGGCAGAAACTTTAAAGGGAATTGATAAGAGAAGGGCAGTTCTGTCCTTTAGACTAAGGAGTCTGGTACTCCTGTGCAGTGATGGTGATGTCTGCTTGGCTGTGTGCAGTCACTGAAGTCTGTTAGTGCCACACCACTAATAATTACAAAGCCAGAGTCCTGTCCTGACAGGGAGCACAGTCTGTGTTGCTCTGGAGAAAGCCTGAGAGACAATCTTGGAATTTTTCCTGTGAAATTAAATGTATTTTTGAATTCCTGCTTCTGTTAAACTGGTACTCTATTCCTCTACATTTCATGAAGGGGTTTATGTATTACCAATCTTAGCTGATCCCATTATTGGATAATAATTAATGCAGATGGTGGAAAATTGTGAGAGGCTGGATTTTCAAAAACATCATCACATACTGGGGTTTCCAGTTCTGTCCCTAATGATATTGTCCAGAAACCTGTGGCCTTCACAGGAGTGAAGACTTGGCCATGCACTTTTACAATAACAAGTGTGCATTTGCTTTTTTTTTAGGCTGCTAGTGGTCGGTTGGGAAGAAATTAGTAATGGCTAGAGAATATAAGTTTTCCTTAGGATACAAAAATGAAGATAATCAAAGGCAATGCAGAACATAAACTTTTACAGTACTCTGTGGATCTGAGGTGATTCAATATACTCACTGCACAATGGCAGCAACACAGTTTACCTAGTTTAAATACATTTAAATGATCTCTATGACATCTTAAAGAACATCGCAGGAATACTAACAGTTTGGATGAAAATTAATAGAGCTTAATTCTTTTCCCAGAATTGCTCAGGAATAACTGTAGAACAGCTGTTCTATGATAACACCCCCTGGAGTCAAACCTGCCAGTGGAGAGATTAATATTGTAATTGGGTAAAACCAAGGGAATATCATACACTTCCTTATCATATCTGTGAACTGCCCCTCAAGATCATCTCAAAACGGAAGGCAAGTTCTGAGAACTGAGAGCAAGCATTACTGAAAGGAAGCTCAAAGGAGTCTGTGCTTCACAGACACAGTGAAAAAATTCACACTTATGCTCTTGTATTTCATAATTTTCAGTTCCAAATCCTACCTGTGAAATGTGGTTTAATTTGGCATGGTGTTTTTTTTTTTATTTTCCTTTTCTCTTGACCAATGGTTACTTTCTACCTGAAATCACTGTTTTTATCCTTCAGTATTTTATCACCAAGAACACCTGTGTGGAAACTGAAGGTGATAAGGTAATTTTCAATATACCACTGTTTCCCATTAGAAAGGTGTGAGTACGTATAAAGTCGCTGTCTTCTATTTAAGTAAGATAAGGGAATTATAAAATGGGGTGTGTTCTACCTATGGTTAATACATAAAATCCCACCTAAAGAGATAAACACTAGGAAACTGTAAATTAAATATAAAAACAATGTCCCAAAAATGTTCACTAAGGATTTTATCATGTATTTTTGTTCCAGAGCAAATCTTGCATCATTTTCTTATTTCTATAAGACTTGTTAATGGCCATGCTGCAGTGAGGCATTCACTTATGACATCACCCTTGGGAACTGTGTTTGGGGAGCTTCTCTTCTTGTACTGGATTAGTGCTTGCAAGGATGTATGACTGAAGACAAATTTTTAGAAAATCCTAAATATAATGGAATGGTTTTGGCCAAGCAATTCTTGAGGGACTGTGCTGAGTTAATTTGAGGGTTCATCTTTGTAACTTCACTGCAAGTAGAGTGGAAAGGCGACTTGCCCTTTGAAAATACTCATTTGAAAATATCCTGAGCTGAGCATGATGCAACCAAGGGGAAGGATGGCCTTCTAAATAAAATCCATACTATTGACTTCAGCATATGGTCTTGTCTGCACCTTAATTTAGGCAGAGGCATCTCTCAATAATCATATCATAATGGCCTGTCATGTATTTTCACATCTTTTCTTTTCCGTCACAAGATAAGAAGCGCCTAAATAACACTGACTTCAGTAGTCTCAACTCTTTTGTGGATTTGTGCATTGCCTTATTTCTGAGTTCCCTGACAGAATACCAATGCCACCATGCTTCTCACTTCTTTTAGACTGAAAGCTTCTAAACTCCTCTAGCCCTGCGCATTTTACTGTGACAACATAAGATTGATTTGCTTCACTCAAACTGATGTAGTTGTGTGCCTGTAGTCTATCCTTCACACACAGCTGAAAAGTATAGAAACACTGTTGTTTAGCCTGAGGCATTCTACTACCTCCATATTTAGTATGCAAATACATAGTCTGGCTTTTCAATCTGTTGAATGCCTCGAGCATCTTACCTCTCTTTGAAGAGTTGGTTTTGCTTATCTTACTTTCTCAAAACTTCTCCAAAATTTGCTTTTCTTCTGCACACAAGACAAGAATTCTCAATGGCATGATGCAGACATTCTAGCCTGCTAGTCCATCTCTAGCTGGTCTAGGAAAACCTTGCCAGTCTTGCTCTGCATTGGTCAAGATTTATCACTTTAATGATGCTTCTTGATAGAGACTATACAGAAATCACGTTTACTGTAACACAAGACAACCAGGAGGCTTTTGTCTAGCTCAGAGATATGGAATGCTTCACTGAGGAGGCCTAGGTCAAAAAACCCCTGCCATCCTGCTGCTTTTTAGGGTTCTCTCAAAGCTCACTTTCTTTCCAGGGTTGAGTCAGTGTCTTTTGGTACTGAAAGAGACAAGTCTCCCTGGGTGAGCTTAGCTGTCCCTGAGCATGTCAGGCAGTCTCCATTGCTAGCGGCTGTTTGGCTACATGAAGGGACTTAAGTGTTGCTTCCATTGAACTGAAAATGGGGGACTTGGCAAGCTTATTGGCTTAATGAGGTCTGCAAACTGTCTTTGAATGCAAGACTCCCATGATGGTAATTGTTAGCACTTTTCAACACAGCAGTCTTTATATGGGGTAAAATATTCAAAAGTTCTTAAGTGAAGGTCAATAAGACCTAGTTATTAAAATAAATAAATAAATAAACCCCAGACCCATAATTAACAGATGTTTGTGGTCCTGCAATAAGTGAAACTATTTTAACAGCACTTTGGTAGAAACCAAATGCTGAAGTAACCCTTTGGTTAATAGGCAGCATAACTGTGTAGCCTGATGAGAAGGACTCCCTCACTGAGACTAAGCAGCCCGTGGGTTTAGGGAACAGCTTCCTACACAAACATACCAAAGCAGGACCAGAAGGAGGGTGTTTGGAAGAGCTTCCACCTGCAGGGCTGTACCTTGGGCGGAGCATCTTGTCTGCAGCAGGATAACCTGCTACTTTGGAGGCAGCTGGTTCAAGCAGTGACACATCAACTCATTTTCCAGTGAGCTGCTTCCACTTCTGGGGCAGCACAAAACAGGAAACATGAAGAAAAACTGCACAGCAGGCAGGCTGCATGGAAAGTCACAGCCTGTTTGCCCCTTATGCTGAGAGATGGTGAGTGACATCTCCAGGGAAGGGAGAGAGCAGCTTCAAAGACCTCACAAAACAAAAAGATTTATCTCTTGCATACTGGCTACTGAATAAGAAGAGGGAGAACACCACTTCTTGCTTTATGAGATCTAGCCTTTTCTTTTACTACAGTGTCCAAAAATGAAATGTTGCATTTTGGGGTCAGAAGGAATTTTTCAATGCACATGAAGTTTCCTCTTTTTGCATTTCATGGGAAAAAAATTAAGAGGAGGGAAGAGAGGGGAGTTGCATCAGTTTCATGCAAACTTCCAAAATATTTTGAATTCAGCAGTAACAGTGAAAATAAATGCCATTATTCATGCAGCCCTGCTCACTTTGCACACAGAAACAGTGAGGTGATACATAACTACAGATATTTAATTTTAAGGCATTCATTTACACAGTGAAGTAGCAACATTAAGCATGGGAATATATATTTTGGATTCAGGACATGGGTTTGTGAGCACATATGATGGGCATAGATAATGGAAATTGAGTACAAATCCCACTTAGATTTGAGTTCCTCCTCCTGGTAATGCCTGCAGCTTGTGCAGTGTATCTGATTGCTACCTGCTTTAAGAGTAATAACCTGGTGTAGGTTGGAATTAAAGTTTTTCATTCTCGTCACCTCAGCTCTACTGACCTGACTAGCTTTGGCCCAAGAATTAGAGTGCTTTCTATTGCAGGCTGCAGAGGTATGGGCTAAAATGAGAGAAGCATTTGCCTCTAGGTTGAGCAAATGACGCTCAATTTATGGCAACAAAAACTTTGGAGGCTAACTGGCTGTCTCATATATCCTTCCAAACGTAAATGAAAATCACATGTAAAATACTACTAATAAAACAACTGTGACCTTTGGTTATTTTAAGCCTGGACTCTGCCAAATGCAAATACAATAAAAAATTTTAGAGAGAAAACTGGGTAAGCCAGTTCAAAATCTGTTTTTGTATTTTTTTTATAGAGATGCCAAGACTGTTTGATCAGCATGGGAGAGCAATTTGTTGACTCACAAACCTAGCTCTCTCTGATTACTGCTTACATAGCACTTTGGAAAGGGTAGCCAAATACCTTCAAGTCAAGTACCTTGTTATTATGAACATGAGTGCCAGTAACAAAGAAAAAATAGCCTACATGTCACTGAATAATAAATCATGGAGGCAAATAAATGGCTTTTTTAAGAAATGCTCTATTTACATTTTGACACATGATATGGCTTTGCTTATGCTCATGGTCGTGACAACACTTAAAAGAATACTTCCTTTTCAGTGCAGCATCTTGGCATCAATCAACTTAGTGCTACTGCATATTCTGGGATCTGTTTGCAATCAGGCAAATGAAGCAACAAGGGAGATTTAGCGGTAAGACCAATTTTTAGTTTAAGTGATGTAGCTGTATAGGTAAACATAGCTGGCCTTATTCAGCAGTCACAAACTACCTCCCTCACACGAGCCTTTGGCATAATTACTTGTGCACAACAGGTATTCATCCTCTCTATGCACCACATAAATGAGGCCATGGTAAAGTTATGCGAAGGAAATACGTATCCAATCAGATAAGAAGTCCCTAATAATTGCTGGTATTTTTCATAATATTAGTTTAGGCCTAGAGCCACAAAAAAAGGTTTAGACATGTAAGCTCTGCCTAACTGCCTCATAGGCATTTGTGGCGAATATTTAGATCCTCAAAACCCCTGTTCAGCTACTGCCTAACCCTGGAGGCGTCTGAAGTCTGCAAGTGCCTACGTTGCTGCCAGTAAAATTCCTAAGGTGCCCAAAGGTCTGCTCCTGGGCATGCCTGGGACTGCCTCTGTTTTTCTTTAAATTTTTTTTTCTCCTTCCCTTCCTGAGCTCAGTAAGCAGATACCCAGCTCATGTTTAACCCCTGATGGCACCCACGAATGAGAGCTCTGGCAAATGTCCTTTGAGAAACCTCTCTGTGGTGGCAGGATACCCAGCATCAGGTCCTCCCTCTGCCAGAAAGGGGACATCCCCGCTCACTGCTGTGGTCCAGCCAGAAGGCAAGGATGGTTATCTAGTCTAGGGCATCAGAAGGGTTTCCCCAGGTGAGGCTGATGCTCTTCTTCAGGGTGAAGACATGCCTCTCTTAGCTGTGTGAGGGACATCCCTGGAGCTCTGTCCCAGCTGGCAAGTGTCCCTATTCCCTGCTGTCCAGTCAGCTGCGCTGTTTCCCTGCCCCATTTGACACCCTGCGGTGCGAGGCGCGGTGCCAGGCACAGTGCCAGCTTTAGCTTTGCTTGCCTCCAGCTTTGTGATCCAGGCCTTTGGCAGGAGGCTCAGGCTGTGCTTCCATGGACAGCCAGGCCAGCATGATCCTTCACTGCTGCTGAAAGGGGAGGACCTTCTCCCTCATCCCCCCACAGCCATAAGCCCTGCCCTCTCTTGTGGCAGCTCTGGCACCACCGGCCTCTACTGAGGCCAGAACTTCCTAAAATGTCAGAGAGATTCCCCCCCCACACACACACCCTTGGCAGGTTTAGTGCCTTTCTGCAGGTTTAGTGAGTTATGAAGAGATCCAGCCACCCCCAGAGCTGTCCCTGAGAAAGTGTTTGTGAGCAGCCCTGCTAGTGGTGATGAGGTGATACCAGCTCCAGCAAAGTCTTTCTTCATGCATCCCAGAAAACTAACTAAGAAACCTAACTCTTTTTCTTTCTTTTTTACAGAAGTTCAGTGCAAAATCAGGCTGTGGCCATCTTGCACAGGAGCTGATGTTCACAAGAAGTAGCTAATGTAGGTACCCTACATCAAAGGAAGGTGCAGACTAACATGAGAAAACTTTCTTGCCTACAAGAATGCTTTTTCTAGTGTCTTTTAAAATGCCTTCAGGTGAATTATATGAAAGCAGGTGTGGAAATGTACTTCAGAGTAATATGAATCATGTGAATGTGATGGAGGCATTTACCTCTTCCTGCTTTTCACTCTGTCAAATGAAATCTTGGAGATCAAGAAGACAATGAATTTAAGATTTAAGGGAAGAGACCCAGCAGAAGGAAAGTGAGATGAAAAGTCAGACCATGGCTGGGAGGGAGAAGGAAGAGTCTTTGGCCCTCCTGCTGCTTCCTGCTAAGTGGCCACCTCCACTTCTTTAGTTCAAAAAAGCTAGGGAATCTCACAGAAATTTTATTTGTGTCCTTCCTATTGGGCTTCTAGGTAGGAGACCTCAGTCTGAATCTTGTCTAGCCTGGTCAGGTATAGCTGGGCACCCGCATTTAACATTCCCAGATGGAGTGCAAACGTCTTGCTAACTCAGGCTGTGATTCACCTTTCTCAAACTACCAGTACTCACTGGAGGCAAGTTGTTGTGCACAGGTAGGTGGCTGCATAATTTCAAACCTATTACTGATCTATCTTTTGTTCTGGTTAGAAAACAGCAGGAGAAATATTTTCTGTGGCCATCCAGACTTGGATGAATTGTGCACATGTGCATACCTGTATGGTTTCCAGTTCTTGGATGTATTTTCCTTGACCATGGTTGTACTGGTAGCAATATGAGGAGAATCCATGTCTTTCCAACAGATAACCTCTGCTATATACTTGATAATAGACTGTGTTTGGACCAGAGGGTGGCTGGTCACTAGAACAGGCTCCCCAGGGCAGTGGTCACAGCACCAAGCCTGCCAGAGTTCAAGAAGCCTTTGGACAATGTTCTCAGGCACACAGAGTGATTTTTGGGGTGTCCTGTGCGAGGTCTGTAGTTGGACTTTGATGATCCTCGTGGGTCTCTTCCAACTCAGGATATTCTATGATTCTAAGCAACTGGGGCAATTGGTTGGCAGGGCTATTAAGGTTTAAGTTAGACAGTAGTGCCAAATTCACATGATGCAAGTGTAAGAAGGACAGGATTTGCACTTCACACCTGCTGGTGGCTCCTTTGCTTAATGCTAGCTCAGCTATGTGACATCTCTTATTTGGCCTCAAAAACAAATACTTAATTTCTCTGACTTTTCAATCTGTGGTTACTTCACAAAAATATCATGTATCTTAATAGAAGCACTATGGAATAGTGGGATAATGCACCCAACTCCTTTTCTGTCTCATGTATGTTTACTGCAAGATTTTCTGTCTGTGTTGGGTGCTGTACAGCCCCTTCCACCTCTCTGTGAGTTCTTACAGCTCCAAAGGCAGAGTCCAAACCACCGGGGGATGGGGGGGGTGGGTGGGGGGCGGGTACTTCCTGGTGATAGAGAATCAAAAAGTGTCATTAACAAGCAGTATGTTACGTCCAGTGAGAAAACAAGGGAAATGCTTTGCTGCTCCTTTCAGCTTCTAGCACATGATGGGCTTAAAATGCTTGGGATGCTTTGCTTTGCTTCCTCCGTATCTCATCCAATTGCAAGCATGGCATAAAACACTGGGGTTTTTTTCAACCAAAGAATTAACTGCAGGGTAAATAAATAGTGTTGTCAGCTTCTGTGTCTTACAACAGCTTGAATTTGAGACACGTATTATAGGAGGTCTCTGGTGTTCCTACTCTCAGCTCTGCTACTTGGTCTGTGAGATAATGTGTTCTCCTGATAGTGCCATATTAGAAAGGAGGGGTGAGTGTTTCCTGTCTAGTGGAGCTATCATCAGGTTTCAGTCCAAATAAAGCTGAAAGGGTCTGCAGATTGGGAGGCTTTTCTGGTGAGATTTGCTCAGTACATTTGTTTTTATAGTACTATAGTTGCCAATCAAAGAAGCCAGCAAGTCACTGCTTAATCCAATGCAGACTAAACAGCAAGAGGACTGGTTATGGGAATTTGCTTACAAAGATACTTCCTGTTCTGTTTGGAGGTCAGTCCCAGTAAAAATAAGATAGTAGAGGGATTTTCTCGGTCCCTCAGCATATAAGTGTAGAAGTGATAATCCCAGGTTAGCATGTGAAGAACATGGACAGGAATCTGCAAAGTACTCACAGAGAGGACTTTTTCTCTGTTGAATAAGGGTGGATCCTTTCAAACTGTCAAACAATCCATGCCTTAGTTTTGTCTCAGTTTTCAGTCCATAACAAGGAGGTAGATCCTTGAAAGACAAATCATGTCAGGTTATTCTTTTGCAATCATACTGGCAAGTTTCTCTTGTAGCAATGAGCTAAACTGTTATCATGTTTTACAAACTCGCTTTCTTTTAGTTGTCCTGAATTTTCATGTAAATTAGAGAGTAGTCATTCAAGGAAAAATTTAAGCTCTAGGCATAATTTTAGTTAGAATATCAAATTGTTTCATCTGATGCAATCACGCTCTTCCAAATGGGAAGAATAGAGCAGGTTTGTCATTTGTGTTGCCTTGGGGAGCTCCAGGACGTGTTTTATGTAATCACACCACCATATTATGATAGTCGGAATGAAGCTGAGGTCAAGAGTCACAAATGTAGAACGTTCCTCAGCAGCAGCGGTCAGTGCATGAAGAAGCACAGCCTGGGAACTTATCCCATTGAGGCAGTGAGAGCTTGTTCCTTCCCTTACTGTCTGAAGAAGTAGAACTGAATCTGCTTTTCCAAAGGGACGTCAAGTGAACATCCTCTGCCTTCCTATACTTCATAATACAAGTTCTGCAAGAACAGCCTCAAAGATGGTCAGTTTAAATTAATGATTTTTGCTTGAGAAGTCCTCTCGTTAACCAGTCACAATTTGCATGCAAGTAAGTTGGTGCACTGGGAGGGACTATTGCTATCAAACAGTGTGGTTAATGAGCAATACAGTTGTCTGGCTTATTAGTCGTCCACAAGCCTTCCCATTCCCCCTGAGGAAGGGAGTGAAGATGAGCTTTCCCACTGTCCACTCCCAGTTGTGAGTATGCATAGCCCAGATGGCAACAGCATGGGGAGGAAATAAAAATAAAAGGCTGGACAAAGAGGAGAACTGCAGTTCTTGGTGAATGGAGATGTTGGTAACTGGAGTTACTCATAGTTATGAGTTAACATAAAATAAGGAATTAACAGCGCTGGTCAGTAAAGTTGTAAGGGCCACAATTACAAACACTGCCCCATCATACTCCTTTTACTCTCTCCTTTCATTTAGAACCAAATGTTCCAGCAAGCAGTTTTGAATTACTAGAGCTCAGTCTGGTTAGTTCAGCTGAGCCTACATCACAAGTGAACCATTCCTTTTAGATGTGCTACAGACATGAACATGACCCTTGCCATTTCATCTGTTTCTGGCTGCTGTCCGTCCTTTGTGTTATGAAGCCCCATGAATTTTCCTTGTGCTGAATAGTGTTTTTTGGCCCTGTTCCCTTGTATATCCCTCTTGTAGCAGATGATCTATATTCATTCTTAACACATATCCTAGAAATTTCTTCCTACTTTTCTGGATAACTTTTTGTTGTGAAGCTAACAGATTCATCATGACACTTGCCAGAGTTTTGTTCCCTTGTATGTCTATTTGCTTTCAGAAGTATACAGACACCTGTTTTTATCTCTGATGAATTTCCAGCATTTAGATCCATGTATTAACATGGAAATGTTAATCAAGTTGGAAATCTGTAATTTAGTTCTTAAGGTACAGACTTTTGAACAAATCCAGCTTACTGTGGTAAGTGCATTTTTGCCTGTTGTGACATTAAAATTCCTTTTGTATTTTGAGATCCCTTCCGTATTTCTAGATTCATCCATTTAAATGTCTTACATGGGCTGGAGTTGAGATCTGTGAGGTTTCTTCTTTTGGGGTGGAATGCGTGGAGATTTTAGCAGATCATTGTTTCCAAATATGTGTTTGATTCTTTTTGGCACCCCTGGCCAAAATCTTTGTACTTGCATGTACACCGAATTGTCAAGCACATGAGCTGTTTTGTTACACTCACTGTTTCTGTGAGTCTCCTGGTGTAATGTCCAATCATGTGATACTTGTGTTGTATTCATCTGCACTTTGCCTTTATCGGGACATTGATGGCAAAGCTAAACGAGCAACAAGAGAAGGCATCCTAGTTTGACAATAGGGTCTGTGCTGCGTTTCTTTAATTGGTAAATGAAACTTCATATAAAACTTTGCTCATATCAATTATCTTTGCATGTATATGTTAACTTAGTAGGTGCCTATCTCTACACTTATTTGTTTTACTAAATCTTCCATTTCTTTATTGGGATATGAGACATGGTGCTTTGTAGTTCTGGGTGTTAATATGGTTGTCTAAATCAAATCGTTCTTATGACATTGATCTGTTTGGCATTTCTTGAAAGCATACTGCAGATTTCTTAGTCTCATTTATCCTCACTTTGGGTTTCCTCATATGAGAACAATTACAATTTTAGCCAAATACAAAATGCTGTTGTGTGGAAAGAGCTGTGACATATCAGTATTGACTACTGCTGGTGAATCTAACTGTACTAATTCAGATTTGTTACTGTTTTCTATTTGAAATTGCTGCATTTATTCTTTGTGTACTAGCATTTTGCTGTTAGTTTCCTCAGTGCTTCTTGGGTTGTTCGGTACTTTTTTTGAAGTTAGAGCTTCCACTTTGCCACATGTCAGTTAGTGTAATTTCCTAGTTCCTATATATACTTAGATCCTGGAAAGCTGTTTCAAATCTCCTAAGCACAGGTGGGCTAATCTGGTTGGTAGCAATTCTGCTCAGGGAATTCCACACTCTCTGGTAGATGCTGTTGTTTGGCAACATTTCTTTTCCAATTATGAAGCAGGGTACCAGCCCCAATTCCAGCAGTCTTCCTAAATTCTGACAGGAGATTAAAGGTTTCCCACACCTTTGACTCTCTCAGTGACTGCCTGTAGGTGGATGGAGAATGCGGATTTGGACCCATCAATTTGTTGGTTTCATGGTAAAAATGTTGCTCTGGGGAACTGTGTTCAATGGCACAACTGGTTACTGGTTTGCTGTTGATCTGCATGTAGTTTCTTTGCTTTGAAATTGTAAGGAATACTGTTTCTTTGGAGGATAACCAATTATAGCTCCCAAAATAGATATTCCTCACTGCTGCTAGCTTGGGCACTGGCCTCCCAAGACAAGTTACCTTTCTACATCTCCCTGCCCCCAGGAATCCTGGTGGTGCTTCCAGAGCCAGCTGCAGACTGCCTAAGAATGTGGAGCCTCCCCACCCAACCTGGAAACCCCAGAGGAGGTAAAGGCTGATTTCAGTCCAGTGACATAGCCAGGACCTCTGTCTAACCCTGAGCTGAGGAACAGAGGCACCACCACATCTGCCTCTTCCACAGGTGGGAAGGTCAACACAAAGAGCTCAGGAGGTACCTGTCTCACCTGGAAGGGCAAGGGGAGGTTCCTGAGGAGGGGGCATTGGAAGGTCACTCTGGCTCTTAGCAGAGGTCAGTCCTACCCAGCAATTCAAAGCAAGAGCTGGCAGAGGTGCACAACCCCTGCCCAGGGACAGTGCAGTGTCCCCAAAAGCTGCACACCTCGGTACCCAGCACCGGTGCTCTCTGCTCTCGCTCTCTTTCTTTCTGCTTCTCTCACGCGAAAGCCATTACTGTGCACATTAAACGGGCTGCTTTTGTTTGTTTCTCCTTCACTACACAGTTGAACTTTGCCTTAAGTAAAATACAGTTCTATGCAAACCAACAATAAAATTGCAACCTCTGTACTCAATTTTCCCCCTAAGTGGCACTGTCTCTAGGTATTTACAGAATTTACTGTGCTTTGTTCCATAAAGTTTTTACTTTCAATGGTTTGTGTGCTTGAAGTAGCAAAATGTTTTGTGTGATGTTTGGAAGCAACAGTAGCTATGCAGTCTTTAAAAAAAAAAATCTCTTTTGACAATCTCCATAAGCTTTCTAATATATTTCCTTTGAAATTATTTTAGATTTACTATGTTTCCTGCAAATTAAAGCTGATACAAATCTTGCATTATATTAAGTACTTGATCTCCCTGAAAGAATTCAGTTACTTTTTACTCAATGGGCTGTCCGAACAATGACTTGCTTTCTTTGCTATCTGGATAACAAAGGCCAGTCACAGTGGGTTTTTGTTTGGTTTTTTTTGGTGTTTTTTTTTTTTTTTTTCTTTTGAAGCACTTTCTTAAAAAAAGCTTACACCTCACTCAAAGGAAGATTTTTATTTTTTTTTTTTTTTGAACTGTAAACATCTGAATGTATCTAGGGTGCTTTTAAAGATTTTATTATTATCACTATTTTAAATTTAGTAGCATGCAGAAGCAGGAACCTCAGTAAAACTCTGAAATTAAAGAAGTGTTAAAACCAGCATGTAATTTTTCATTATTCCTTGGAAAATATAATTTTAAAAAGGGTCTAAAATGATGGTCTCAGCTACAAAAAAATGTGAGTGCCCATGTTAAAAGTTTAGTTCTCATGATCAGAATTTTAGTTACAGAGGGAAACATGCACAAATTTATGCAGAAATAAATGGAACCAATTTCTTAAAACATGATTATAGAAAGTCAGAGTTGTAAATGTGAATTGCCTGGTAATTTTCAGTCTTCTGAATTGGGGAAAATCAATAATAGCACAATATATACCTTATTACCTTTCATCTAAGTATTAAAAAGCGTGCCACACCATCAGTATCATAATACCATAAATAAACTGTCAACCAAGGAATATTTTGTGATACTGTGTACCCTGACATGATGAGGATGCAAATGAGAAATAGGAGTTAATGAACTATGGATGTTATCCCAGAACAAAATAGGATGTTAAGGGACAACTGTCCTATGACACACAGTAATAATGAAACAAGATTCGGATTTTTTTCTGGTTTAGCTCAACACAGTTTCAAAAATTTCCCACTATATTGTCAGAAAATGTTTTGACACTTCTCTCTTGATGGACTTTATATGTCAGTAACACCCTGATGCTGCCAGGATGTTCTAAGACTGTCTTAGTTTGAAAAAAGAAAACTAAGATATCTGGGGGCTAATAGAACAGAGGACTCCACACGATTAATCACACC
>JAWWEU010000081.1:67710776-67756078 GCA_035583155.1 Acropternis orthonyx | reverse complement strand
CAAAAAAAACCGGAAGAACAAAAAAAAAAAAAAACGTTCCCCTCCTTCCTCCCTCCCCCGGAAGCTCCCCCCCCCACCTCCTCTGCTCCGGGCATCACTCCCAGTCCAGGCATGTGAGGGAAAGGGAAAATTCTGAAACCTTAAACCCATAACAAAGACCTTCATAATTTTCCACATGGGAAGGGACAGTGAAAAAATTGTTTCTCAAGTTTTAAATGGGAGCAGTTAAAGATATATAAAATAACAAGAGTTAGAAAGAATTTAAATCTATTTCTCCTGTTTGGTGATTTATAACAGGAGGCTTAGAGAACAATTCACAGGCATGAAAGGCAAAAACTTTGAACTCCTCAAAGACTTTGCGTTGTTCTTACAAATAAAAATACGAAAGTTAGATTTTGAAAATACAGTCCTAATAGGTTGTCATACTATTGAACTGTGAGACAGAGCAGTTAGTATGCTCTTAGAGCTGGTCACACCACTTAAAAGCAAAATAAATGGGTTGGGTTAGTTATGAGTCAGACATTATTTGTTGAGCTGCTTGGATGGTGGAAAAGGGCTTTGGCAACCACTTATTTGAAGAAAGCCCCTGATCATTATGGATTAACCTGCTGGAGGGAGGGATTGTTTCATCACTCTATGGGACTGGGCAGAAGGTGATGTGTGAGGCTCACCTCAGCAGCCCCTCATCAGCTAAATCACAGCATATCCCACAAGTTGCTGTATCTGCACACCTCCACCAGCTCATAACTTGGCAGGATATGCCCAAACTGCACCAAGGGGCAACACACGTGTTCATGGTTCCAGAAACCCTCACCAAACACAGCACTCAGACTGCCCAAAGAGGCCAGCCTGGCTCATGCTCCAGGTCATGGGGTGGTAGAAAGTTTCTCTAGGAAATTACAGACCATTGAGGCAGAAAGAGGTAACAGTTCTGCCTGCAGCAGCTTGTTCTGACTTCAAGAGTCTTCAGATCCTCTTTCTTCCCACTCAGTGATCAGAAGTGAGGAGGTGTGTCCGCATCCCCCTAACAGGCTGTATTGTGGTGAAAGGTCCCAGAAGGTGTGTTATGCAATATTTATGATGCCTCCACGGACCTTACTTTTTCCATGGGTAGAGCTCAGGGAATCCAGAATGTCGAGTCCCAGAAAATTTGAAGGTCAAACCACTCCAGACATACAAGAAGGAAGGTAGGCAGGAGGTGCTACCTCGTCTACATTCAGGAGAAAATTATTTGTACCTCTTTTCAGCTCCCTTAAGTTTAGAGGGGGATAAAACTGCTGACCTTAGACATCTCAAAAAACCCCAAAACCTAAAACAAATCCAAACACACACCCCACCCCCAACCCCCCCGCCCCACCCTCAAAACAACTGACAGGACAAACTTATTTACAAATGACTGGAATAAAAGATATTTCTGCACTAAAAGAAAAGCTGTAATAGTAGCCAGATACATACTTTTAGCCAATTTATTTGCAAACCATTTTCTGACCACAGTGAAAATGTATTACATCTGGTTTAAAGGTTATATTTTTTTCAATATAGGAGTTCTTTTATGACTCATTTTTAAGCTGAAAAGATATATTATGAATGGAACAAAGGACTACTACAATTACACTTTAACAGCACTAAGCATAATTCACCTCTGACTTATTTTAAGCCTCTGCCTTTCTATTTCCTTACAGGTGTTATTCATAGTAAGGAATTACCTTTAATTTTAAGGAATAACTGTGTATTTAACCACAACATAAAGAATTTTTTTGTGAAATTCTTTTGTTGTTTACAGTGGCATAACTCCTACTAACCTCAGTTAATGTGGAAAAAAAATCAAGACTTGTTTTAGAACTCATATCTGGGTTTAGAATCTAAGTTTAGTTGTGAAAATCCTAACTTTTTCTTTTATTTTAAAAATTTATTTTGAAGCCACTGCTCTTGATTGGAGCTATGAGTTTAAATACCTTTCAAAACTGTGAACCAATATGATATGCTTTAAGTCACGTAGTCGGAATCAACCCTGAGGATGGTCCTGGGTCATTTTGCCATTTTTGTTTCTCTTCCCACCTGAGCTCTCAAATTTTCCTCCTGAAGTTTAAATACTAATTGGTGACTATGCAGGCATTTTCACACTAATAAGGTATAATAAAAAACTTGGCTTTTTAGGTGAAGCACTACTGGCTCACCTGGTATTCAAAAAAGAAACAAAGTCTGAATGTTGCAAGATAGATAGAGATATATACATACAAAAATAAGATCAATAGAAAGTGCACCTTCTCTCTCAAGAGATAAAAGGCTGCTCCATATATGAACACAAAAGCCAAGAGAATCCTAATTACAACACTTGTGGAAAGCAAATAACAATCTTTTCAAATTTTATCCCTGATAACAAATACCATTTTAATGTTAAAAGTGTTAGCATTTACTTTTTTATGATGCTATTATTTACATCATGAAACAGTCCCATCCCCTTCTGTAATCTCTTTAGAAAAGATTATCACCTGCATTTACAGGTGGAGAAACTGTGGCAGAAGCCATGTCAGAGCAGGGCAGGAGAGTGTCCTGGCCCCTTTCCTTCTCCTCACCTCAGAGCACATAGCCTCCTTCACACACAGTGGGTTGTGTCTTCCTTAGAGGTGGGCTGTAATCATAAAAAGATGGCTCAAAAAGTCAAATTTACATTCCATAAATGGTATTTTGACCTTTATCACAACCCACAGTTCTTGTGGGTGTGGCAGAGCTCCTTTAATCATTTGGGCTTTGTTTCTGTTCAACAACATTGGTCCAGGAAGTGTGTTTGAGCATCTGTGCTGCCTAACTTTGAGTATGTTGCCTGGTTGTTTTGACCTGTGCTGAGTGGTGTTATCTAAGGCAATACATAGTCCTGGCGCAAGGAAAGCAGAGAGCAGAAATCCATTTTAATATGGAATATAGTTAAGACTGAAACAAGTTTAGATGCCTCTTGCCAGGGCAGACCTTTGAGGTTCAGCAGACCTTGCACCTTTCAACATCTGTGTCTTCATGAAACATATACATCAGACTCACATGATGAAAATATCATTCTGGTTGACCTGCACATTATTTAAGGCATACTGGACTGGAAAAAACACACTAAAATAGTATCTGTGTCTTAGGGCCACCATTGCACAGTGTAAAGGACAAAGGTGGTGATGGTAAAAAAGGCCAAGGCTGCTGTATATGTAGTCAGACTGGCCTCTGGACCAGGAACACTCTCAGACCTGATTTATTTAAGTCTTTACATAATGCTAAAATCCAGCACAAATAAGTTCTTCCTACTTTAAAGTTTTACTGTAGCAAATTTAATGTTTGCTAATCTTTTTCTTATCTAATTTCTTTAGACTTAAAACCCCTCTGTGTCATGCCAGCAGACCTGTATAGAAATCTGGGGGGAAATAAACCAAAGTTAATGTAAAACAGCAATTAAACTCCCTTTCTTTTCAAACATGCAATGGAATTTTTGTCAGAGTTCCATTATTGAGTTATTGCAATTCTTTATTAAATATTAAATATTTCATTAATATTTTTCAATATTGAAGTAATAACAGAGTCAAATTTAATGTCTCCTGAGCTGGAATGATAAAATATTTCAACTATTTTTAATTTTTTCTCTCTTTAATTACTTTTTTTCTGGCACTGCCAGAGTGCCTTTAAGATTTCAGTTCAGAAATATATTCATACCTCAGAATAGCCTATAGAATTTCAGTCTATTAAAATGTAATTTAGGATTATCAAACTTCTTTCATCATTCAGGCAAAGCAAAGCTGTCACACCACTGATTTATATGTTCCAATGAATACACATCATCTTATAGAAAGCTAGGAATGTTGCAGATCTGAGGTTCCCTCCTATTATCCAGCTTGCATCTTGAGAAAAGCTGTTCCTGTGTTTATGGAATAACTGCTGTTTCCAAGATCAGAGATGTTCATTTTCACCTTCTACCAAAAATCAGAATTGCATCCAGCATGTAAATCTGCCACATCTTAGTCTGGTAGTGTATTCATAAATACTCAAAAGCACATTCACAGGCTTGGTACTTATTGGAACCAATGAGTTACTCATGTGCATCTGAAGGCAATTGAGATTCTTTTCTGAGGGTTTGTTCTTGGGGTTTAAACTGTGCCTTACACTCCACTGCTGTACCAGAAATACAGGTTTGACTACTCAGTCTCTTGGTGCCCCCAACACGTGGTTAATGAAGCCTTAGAGTGAGCTGCAGAGAAATGCTGAGGACTTCATAGACCTGGACCCAAAGAAATGTTAAAAGCTGCCTGAATCAGCTGATTTGGGGTATACTTTGAGGTTTGGCATTCTCATGAAGAGCATTCCACAGAAACAAAGAAACTGGAAAAAAATTGGAATTGTTTGGGGAGCCTGAAAAGCACTTTAATCAACCGTAGCAGTTTATAAGAGAATAAAAGTAAGCGAAAGTCTGGTTTGTACCACCAAAGATTCCAATTCTAGAGAATTTGGTGTTCAAGTCTATTTGAAATCATGGGAAGCCAGTTACATCTGAGATAAACCTGACTGACCTGAATTTGTGCATAAATTTCAGTTCATTTTATTACTTCTAGTTGCTTGGTTTGGGGTTTTGTTTTGGTTTGGCTTTTTAATTTCTTCTGTAATTTCTATTAACTACTGTTTAAACAAACAAACAAAAAAACCCAGACACATCAGTTCAAAAAAGCACAACAGATCTTTTTGCTCTAAATCAGCCCCGTGCTGATGTCTTTCATAAAGAGGAACATGCTTAGGTCATCATTGCTAAATCACATTAAGTATTAAAAGCACTCTGTAATTCTACACTGAACAATACTAGCAATCACACCTTAATGGCTGCGGATTAGATGAATCAAAAATATTTTATTTTTCTGTCTGCAAATGTGCAGGAAAATCAGTTTCAGGGAGAGAGAGCAATTTTGAAAGGAGAAGTGAAATGGCAAACTATTTCTTTTTTTTCTTTCTTTCTTTTAAATATGAACATTAAAGAAGAGTAGGTACAAACCAGTTTGTGCATGTTACAAAAACATCTTACCGTGTCATCTGGCACAGTTCTTTGTTGATTGACTTTTGAATGGATCACTCATAAAGGTGGCAAGTTGAATAAAGAAGAGAAAGAGTGTTAAGGCTCCTTGCAATCTGTAATGCAGAAGTTCTTTGCTTTGTAGCTCCATTTCAAGACAAACATAAATATTTTTATAACAATGCAATTATTCACTGCGAAGTCTTAAATACTCTATTTCTACCACAAGTGATTACGTTTCCTACAAAAATTGTGGAGTGAAATCTTAGGGTTAGTTTTTTGCAGGAAGCACTGTGGCTGATCATAGTGTTGCCTTCTGGTCACAAATTTTCAAAGACTTGAAAAGTTTTGGCTTGACAAACACAACTTGGGACACTTACACTCATTTTTCTAACCTGGTCTTTTTGTAAATGGTGAATTTATTTATGTGTGGGGAAGGTGCTAGGTTAGATTAGGGGCCATTTTCTGATTTCAGTGTTTTTGTCTGCTATGATGTGCTTCTACATTAAGCCCAGATGTTATGTGGCAGATTTAATATAAACAAAATAAATGTGTTTCAGCTTGTCCAGTGTTGGAGTCCCTTAGCCCTGTGCAGATGCCTTGGCATAAAGAGCAAAATTCTTTTTGTGAAATGTGGCCACAATGGATGGGATTTTCAGAGGGTAAAATTATATTTAGCTTTATTCTGGTGAGTCTGAAGTCCATCAGACTCCCATCAGCTTCAGTGGAAGCAGAATTATTAGGTCAACAGAGAGGGTTTCTGAGGGACTAACCTTGAAGCAGTCGCTGTTTTCTGTAACAGGTCTAACCTTTATGCCTTTGCCCAGAACTGGCTGTCATACTTTGAGTTGCATGTCAGCAGTCTAAAGGCTGCTTATTTTGTGGGATATTCTGTGGTACTTCAAAACAGAAAGTGCTATACCGACCCCATTGCTTTGCTTGTAGTTTTTTGTTTTGTTTTGTTTTTTGAAAGAACCTATGGAATGATGGCTGTTGCCAATGTGAACAAAACTTTTCCTGAAGCCATTGCCCAGTTATGTGGTTTGTCGTACTCTGTGTCCTCATGCATTTATCTTGGTACCTGCATGGTCCTGTTGTTGTGTGTCTGGATTCCTTGAAAGTGTTTGAAAGCAGGAACAAAAGCAATATTTTGGTGCTGTCTTCAAACATAACTCCAGTCAGTGGAGGGGATGGGGGAGCACCAAGGCTGGCAGCTTGACTGATATGTATACTCAGAGTTTTCTATGAATGAGTGTGGGTCATTAAGCCTGTGCTGGAACTCCAATATCATGAGGTTCTAGTGCAAACATCACTCCTAAATAGCTGGAGTGCCATACCCCATTTACCAAAATCAGACTCCAGTGTTCACTCTCCATTCCCAGAAAGCAAAGCAAAAGCACATATGCTACCTTCCATCCTCATCAATAAAGCTCTCAAAATCAGGCCTATATTGAGAATAAAGTTTCAATGCATTTTGTTTTTCATCTGTGCTGTCAGTGTCTGTAAACCAGAAAGTATCATAGCTATTCCTGAGTGTTTATGGTAGGTTCACTCCACACAAGTAGGGCAGCTCCTTTTGCTCCCTCAGTAGACATTAGTGTTTTGAAAGCTGAAGGCTATTAGGAGTTCTGGTTATACACGACTGGCTTGTGTGATTTCTGCTTGTACAATATGTGGCTATAGCGTGAGCCAACTGCATCTTGCCCAGAATGTTTTCCAAGCACAGATTATGGGAACCAAAGCAGTTTTGGGTTTAAAAAAAAAGGTTAACTTACTTTATAGAGCCTATTATACACCATAATTTAAAGTTGCTCTCAATTCAGATTCTAATAATTTGAAAACTGGACAAGCATTGTGTAGAAGCCATCTGAGGGCCTGAAATACATCAAGGTCTAGAGGCACAATTTGGAAAACTAACTGCTCTTTTTTTTTTTTTTTTTTTTTTACAATTCTAATATATTTGAATGTTTCTGAAGGGGGTTATTTTAAATTTCTTTTTCTTGCTACTCAAGCTTTCCTTGAAACTTATGAGTCAGAAGAGTAATTCTGAAGAGTCTGGAAATGTAATCATAAGAGCTGGAAGAATGGATACATAAAACACGTTGCTAGCTTAAATGCATGAGACATAAATTTTCAATGTGCCAATTTGAGAAAATTATTGAAATAATGAATGGAAACTTACTGTTTTCTAAATAATAATTATTTATAATTTTGATGACAGTGTATGTCTCTCTAGTTACAATTACAAAGGAGGATGCATTGAAGGTCTCTACCATGGCCAGGGCTGTGCAGGTGAAATATCCATCCTGTGTGGTAGTCTCTAGTCTAACCTTAGCATTTAAGACATCTCCTCATGAAGCACTGGTGTTTTATCCTAGAATACCTCTTAGAACCCATGGTGCTCCATGAAAACCTAGCAGTTCAGGAGCTATAACACAAAATTTTGAGGTTAGCAGGTCTCAGTGTTCTCTATTTCTGCCAGCAAGAATTTTTACCTGCCTGTGGTAGCTGCTGACTCTCTAATGGCAAATATCTTAGTCAATACTCTAGTGCTCTTTACCTGTTTCCTGTTTAAGGTACTAATCCTCTGAAATCATAACCGCAAGGGTTATGCTTGTGCTAATTTCAGGTCTCAAATTTAAAAGACCCAGGCTATTTGAATTAATACAAACTGCCTTGGGTAAAATTTAAATAAAAACTTGACTTCATTCCTACCCTCGCACACTCTTTGTTTGTTTATTTACTTACATGTAACCCCCTATTTTGTTTAAGTTAATACAAAATCAAGTTGTTGCAGGGCAGACAACTTGCTGCCCGGTTCTTGCGCTGCAGAACTCTCCACAGTGCCACTTGCAGGCTCGGGTTTCCCATTTTAAGAGGGGCTGGGCAAGCAACTATATTGTATGTTGTGAACTTTGCTCTGGCTCACTCCATGAGAACAGGGCAGAGGCTCTTTCCTTCTGCCTTCCCTTCTCCACAACATATTTTGTGCTTGATATAAAGTGTTGCATTGTTCCATAATGTCCCACATGTAAGGAAACATTGGAATGCTAGCACAGCATAGTTCTCTCCTGTTGCAGCTAACAATGCTGCTCATCTATTTAGCAGTGAGGCAGACAGCCATTCAAAGTGCAAATCAGAGGAGGAGAGAGTATTTTAGTATTGTTTATGTTTGTCTGGGTTCATATGATTCCAGTGGTTTTTGCAACATCATTCAAGAACTGAGGCTGGGATGCTACCTATGGTACATGCTCACCTTGGAAATGTGGGCTCCTCCTTCTGGGAGCTCTGCTTTAGCATCCACCACCAAAGCACATGAGACATATGTGGCATTAGACACATCCAACTCCCAGCAAAGCACTTCAGCATGTAGTGAGGCACTTGGGTGAGCAGAGAAGGAATGTTAAGATTTTAGATAGGGTTATGGACTTTTTTTAATCAGGTTGTTGTTTTCTATATACTTTGTTCAGTTTGAGCCTGAGATACTTTTTAGAGCTGCTGAGAACTCCCTGCAGGAAAATTCAATAGTAACAGCAAATGCAGAATGCTTTTAAAAATCAGACCTTTTTCAGAAAAAGTGGATTTGAAGGAGCTTCCGTGAGCTGAGTCATCCTTTGGACTTTACTCAGGGCCAGCTGAGCTCAGGGGAAGTCTTACTGACTCTCACCAGGTCAGATTCTCCTCCTAATAATGTTAATGGGAGTTTTGCCCAGATGTAACTTGAAGTGGGTTCAGATACAGATTTGTCACTTACAGGAAAACTCCCCCCTGCACATATACATCATACTATAAATACAACATAAATAGTAGTGAGCAGTTTAATTTCAGTATATATTTCCTAGCTCTCAAACAGTGTTCTCACAATAAAAAGTCCTAATAAGTGACATATGTTTTTGTAAATATATAAATAACATGCTTATGTTATTCTTCAGTTGTGTTATAAGACTTGTCCCTTCTAGCATCCTAAATTTCCAAGAATGTTTCTCAATTAATTAAAAGAAGGGTGGGGTACAGCCCCCAAAGCCCTTTGTCCACCATATCTCAGTGCTTTCCACCATTTCAGTGGCAGTCATGGGTCCCAGATGTTGAGCTGTACTGGGTATATTTCCCCAACAACATCTGGCCACCTGGCAGAGCCTCCCAACCTGTTGCACTGACAGCTGCTAAGTCCCCTGGAGTTGCTTCATGCTCCAGTAGCAGTGTGGCTTTGCTGTCTGTCTGAACAACCATGCTCACATGGATGTTGTATGCCTCTGATCCCTATAGTTTAGCTCTTTGTAACTTTCTGGTTGGCTGTAGAAATGTAGATCTCTTTTTGGTAATCTTGGGCAGCCATTGTAATGCAAGAAAAATACCAGTAATAACTACGTATATGCTGGAGTGTCCCCTTTGTTAGGGACTCGCGTATCAACCCTTCTGACGGCATCTTTAAGTGCTGCCAGCTTCCTTTCCTAACATCCAGATTGTCTGGATAGAGGCAAAATTCTTTACCCTAGCCCTGGGTAGCCTCAGAGGCAGGGTCTATTTGTTGGGATGATGGGAAGCAGAGGTCAATCTGAAACAGAGCTTGCCTGCAGAACACAGCTGGGAGCACTGACAGCAGCAAAGGGAGGGAGGGAAATAAGGCAGCAGCTTTTCTTAAAATATACACACGTGTGTATATATCTTTATATTTGTGTGTGCATGCATTGCTGTCATCTAACTGTGCACTTCTCTGGCTTCCTGAAAGCTTTGGGTCAGCTGAGCTGTTGCCTTAAGCAAAACAGAAAGAATTGGCTAAAATTTTTCACTTCAGACCTTGACAGGAATTTTTTTCTTTGAAAGCTTCAGAGGTGTGTTTGCAGCTCCTCTTTCCTCACCACGTGCTGTTTGCAATAAGCTGTAACCAGAGGGGAATAGTACAAGGAACAGGAGCAGTTCTGCGTATAGAAGAAAGGGTTAAGAGAGCTGAGATCTGAGAGGGAAGGTGTAAGGGAGTTGGAAGCAGAGCAATATGGAGAAGAGCCAACGGAGTTCTCTGGTAGAAGAAAAATCTCATCATTTTTGCTGGTAACGACTGACGTGTCTTGTACTGTATTGGGGAATAGGGGCACATAGCAGGCAGCAGATAGGACATGCTCTACCCTTGCGGTACTGCTGTGACCAAGCAGTTAAAATAAGAAAAACAACATTTCTTTTTCAACCGTTCAGCTGCCTCTGAACCCTGTTACAAACCCTGTGCACAGCAGTCTCGTTGAAATCTTGCTCTGACACAAGTTTCTACGATGGTTGCAGTTCTCCAAAATAGAAAGTCTGCTTAATTTTACTTGAAAAGTTCCTCAATTTTGAACAATTTCTTATGCAAAAAATGATCCCAAAGAAAGTCTTGAAAATTCCCATGAAGTATATCCTTCTAAAAGTATTCTGGTCATGTCCCTTGCGTTTGATGGAAAAAGGCTATGTCTGTATAAAAAATAGCAATCTGCCTGGGAACATATTTGGGTCAACGCACATGCTGGTATTAGTCAGCACAACTCCATTGAACTGGCTTCGCCTCTTCTAGGAAAATACAAACTAGATCTTGGTTCCTTAACACTGTTACTAGAATCAAAGGTTTACAGTAGTGCTACAACGATATTAGAGAAATCAAGCAATATTTCAAAGTCTTGCCTGCTAGAATGTGAGATGCCCACATTTTCTGCAGGGTGAAGAAACCTGAAGGTTGTGTTTCTTCTTGTAGCACATAAACATCCACACACATATGTATATGCCAAATGGGGAATGGCTGTTGGAAGAAGTCTGAATTTCCAAATATTAGAGTGAACTGAATGTAACTTTTGACAAGTGATGTTGCCCCACTCTTCAACCTACTTAATGTCGTTAGCTTTGAATTTATGCCCAGTCTTGGTGAGTGCCTGATCCATCTAACACCATCTTTACGCTGGCAATTGATACACTGATAGAATTATGGCTGTGAATTTTTTCCCATTTTCTTTATGTTGAGAAATTCTGGATATGGCATAGTGTGACTCAAGGTTATAGACCACAACCACCACTCCTCAGGAAGAGGCAGAAATTTTTCTGAATTACAGCCATTTCATGAGCACTTACAAAGACAGAACTTCATAATCTGGAGGTCATCCTTTGTTATATCTGACATTGAAGTAAATAGTTCTACAACAATTGTATGACTGGTTTTCTAGTTGAGACAGAATAAAGCTATAACAGTGTTTTAGATAGATATGATACTACTTCATCCCGTACAAACAAGCTGTATAGCAAGCAATGTTCTATTCAGAATAAGTACTCATTATAACTGAAAGCAGGAAAAAAGGTTGAACATGGAAAAGTTCATTATCTTGCAAATGTCTTGTTATATTTACAGTGCTGTTGTATTTAATATTAAGAACAGTTTGTATCACAGCAGGAGGGAATATACAAATGCTCTAATTTATGATAAAATGTGTGAGTGAATTGTTTTTTCCAAGTGCAAGCAATTTGAAAGCTGATCAGAAAATTTGAAAATCATTCTTCTGATTTTTTTTCAATTTGCTTGATTATAACAAGCATTATTTGTATCATTTTATTACTTGTTCTGACAAAAAATTCTTAGGAAAGAAATCTGTCCTCAAAACCAATTATTTATATAAGGCAAAAAAAGTTTACGTGGGGATATGTTTATAAGCTTATATTTTCTTTCCATGAGAAATAAAACCAGCTGAATATTAATTAAAATAGCATGACTATTGAAATGTTCTAATTATTACCACAGACAGTGGCCTTGGTTCAGGACAATGTTTAAATACATGCTGGTTTACTTTTTTCAGTCTCAGGGACTTTCCTAGGTTCTAGTGTGTGTGTTCATAAGAATTCTTCCCAATTTCAGGTCCTCCCCTTGAATTAGCTTCGGCAAACTCTTGTCTGCATATGCAAAGAAACCTAAGGGTCTAATGCAGTTTCAGTTACCATCCACAATTCCTGTACTCTGATTCTGCAACTCTTCACTCATGGAATAAAAGACCGAGATATTTTCCTATTATGCAAAGTTGCACGTTTAAGTCGCTGTTGTTTTAACCCCCCTGGAAGCTTGAGACTGCAGTCTGTTTCCTTGCTGCTGCAGAAGCTTTTATTTTCTATTGTGTGTGTGTCCCGGGTTGTTATTGTAGGGTTGTGATCTCGGGGTGTTTGGCTAGCTGTTTCTTTTTTAGTTTTAGTTCAGGAAAGCATTTGATCTGAAACAAAGTGAGCTATATATGAAGTGAATTTTGAAAAAGCAAATTTGGCACCTGGTACCACTATATCCGTAATTTCTGGATAATTTTTTTGGACCCGTTACATCCATAGTTTCTGGATAGGTTTTTTGGACATAGAGGCACATTCCCCACACAAGCAATTTGCTGGCTGGTGGGATTGATTTGCCGAAAGGAGCAGCCTGCAATATCTCTCGTGAGAGTTACGGGGATGAAAAATCAAACCTTGCTGTGCTTTCCGTATCAGTCGCAGTCACGTCGAGCACAAGCCGAAACGCTCGCGGGTGGATACACTCAGATCATTAATCGTCGCACAAATACAGCGGGAATAAAAAGGACGCGTCAGTCCCCCGTGCCCATAACAGCCTGAGAAATAACCTGCTGGAAACATTTACCGCGTTTCCAGGTTTGAGGGATGGTTTATCCCAGCCATTCCCGAGCCTCACGCCCCGCGTCGAGACGGAGTTGCGGCAATTTGGGGAGGTCTCGACTGACCCCTGGTGGCTGCGGGGCCGCCCCCCGCCCCTCCTGCCCTCCCCTGCCTGTCCGAGTCTCCTCTGGGGATGCACTTCTCCGCTCCATCATCCTCAGCAATTTTAGATCTCAGGCTCCCCCCTTTACAAAAGGCGGCTCAAAATCCTTGCACAGCAAGGTAGCGACGTGTCCGCTCTTAAGAATTCCTATCGCATAAAGTCTACCATCACCTTCTTTCAGGTTTTCTTTGAAAAAAATAGGGCAAAAATGCATATTTGTTGCTCTTTGGCACACCTAACCTTTTTGACTCTCCAAAACAAAAGCTTTTCAGATTTCCAACAGGTACTGGCTTTGTTTTTTTCCTAAGAACACAAAAAGAAACTTTTCCAGTGTACCTTTTTCAAAAGAGAGAGGTTTGTGAGAAGTCGAACTCTCTGCAAGTTCCTTGAATCAGAGACACTTAGTGCCCAGAAAGAGGAGGCAGAGCAACAGCTAAAGCAAGGAAGAAAAGATGAAAAAGAAGAGAGGAAATGTGGAAATAAGTGAGATGACTAAAACACCTTGATACCAAGATTTGTTCTATTAATGTATTCTGAGCATTCCTAAATAAAGGATCTTTTTCTGCCCTTTGGTGGGGAGGAAGGGTTGGGGTTTTGTTTGTTTGGTGGGGGTTTTGTTGTTGTTGTTGGTTTTTTTGTTTTTTTGTTTTTTTTTTTTTTTTATTCTCTTTCTTTCTAAGACAGGAATGAATGGAATTACTCTGGGTGTTACACAGAGCTGATATTACACAAGTGCTTCCAGATCCAGCCTTGCTTTGATACATAGGACCTGAACATGTCTTATGTGTCCATAACACTTGGTTTTAGTCTCACATACACTAGTTTCAGTGGATTTGCCATATGACTTACATGATGTGTATAAATGGAAGAAAAATTAGGTCTTTTGTTTGGTTTTGGTTTTAATATAGAAACTCTGTAGAACTAAACTGAAGCCAGTGGAATAATGGTGGACTTGCATTTTTGTGTCCTGCAAAAAGCATCTCCCTGCTCTTTTTTTTTTTTTACATTTCCATTCAGGATTGCCAAGATAGATACAGTACATGTAAGGAAGTCTTCCTCACCTGAATTAGAAACACTAATTTGTTATGTCATAATCTCCTTCTACTTTTGAAGGGACTTGATAAAAAGGAAATCCCACAATCTTGTCACAAATATAAACATAAGTAACATTCCTACTGAATTCATGATCAAAGACCAGTGTAGTTGTATTCCCACATTCTCATTTCTTCTTTCAATGTATTCCAATCTCTTTTCCTTTTTTCTCTTCTTGTTGTTGTTTTTTTTTCCCCCAGTCTGAAAGTGTTGTATGTTTTTCATGAGACCTGTCTGACCAATTCCCACTAAATCAGAAGGGTGAAGTGAATGTCCCTGGCTATCTTACAGCCTTCTCCTAGTGGGCCATTTACAAAACTTTTGTGTTTTTCATATGAAACTTCTAGCTGCGTTAAAACTGCAGTGCCAAAGTTACCCAATATCCACAGCAATTCCACACTGCCTGAGTTGCTTGTCTGACAGGGCAGCCATAAACCCAAGCACAATGAGCTAAACCACTGATCCAGAGCCGTGCTTTACCAGCCCATGTAAGTTCAAGTCAGGTTTCCACCCCTCTACTGATGCCCCTGGAAAATTTAAAGCATTTGTCACATGTTCCTGTGTTGAGTGCTATCCGCTTCTTGTGTGCTCTCCCCTTCCCTGGCCAAGGTGCTCTGGGATGCTTTGTCCACACCCTACCACTACCACTGTCAGGTACAGCAGGATAGTTAACTCTAGAGTGAGACTACCAGCCTTTGAAAGGAGGAGAAGCTGTGTGTGTGTACTCACAGAGCTGTAAAACTGTCCAAGAAAAGTAGCCAAAGCACAAAGCAGAGGCTGGGGGTTTTGACACAGTTGTTTTATCTTTTCAGTCATTCTTTGTGCCCTCTCAAGAGTTGTCTTCATACCAAGTGCTCCTTCAGTAATTAAGTCAATTGGTAGTGTTACCTAGATGTAGTTCAGAATTTGGCCCAAAACTATTTAAATTACTAAATAAGGAAAGCTTTTATATTGGCAGTTATATCATTGAGGTTTTTTACTGTTCACTTAAGTGATGGAGGCAGACTCTCTGTCCCTGCAAGTTATGGAGTTTCACTGCCTTCTTGTGGTATAATTCATTCTGAATAAGGATGAAACTGAGACCCTTTGAGTTCACCTCTGCCAGGTCTCCCACATGGTGAGTTTCAGCCTGGTCTCTGTAAACAGGGTAGGCTCTTACCTCAGACATCACTTATGGAACAAAATACCCTACAGAGACTTATAGTATATCTTTGCGCACTAAAAATTCTAGGTTTATGGCCTCTTCCTGTCCTTTGAATTTTGAAGTCTTTGATTTGTGTTGCTATGAATTGATATTGCTTTATAAGGTGAGCTAAAATCCATGAGTAATGCCTTTCGTTAGGCTGTAGACTGAACGACATGGCTGTAAATACCCTGCCATTTCATACCTGATGCAGACGAGGCTCTTTACCTTAAACAAGTCCAAAACTGCGTTAGCAGTATAGTTGAGTGATAGAGTATGCGAGATAACCTTAAGATCCTTCTAAGTTTTTATCAAAAATCACATCTGATGAAGTTGTGGAGTGACGGACAGAACCAAAGATGATGCAGTTCTCTCAGATCTTGGTTTCAAAAAAAGTCTTCAAATAGCTCAACTTTTTTTGCTTCTTTGCTCTTGTAAGCAGCAAAAGGGGTTTGGACTTTTTTTTTTTTTTTAAAATCCCATTCCACCATTATTAGCTGAGGATCCACGTAGTAGAGTATGAAGAAGGTCAGCCTTGCCTAGCTGAAGTGATTACCTCCTGGCCTTAAAGTTGTGTGCTGCTAGTGATCCCTGATGGTGTGTTGATGAATAAAGTTAATAGAATTTTTAATAAAAGATACAACCACTGCATCCAAATCCACCACTATTTTAAAATATGAATAGATATTTGCCTTACAAAGCTAGAAAGTGTTCTGATGGTAGCCATGGCAATTTACAGGTGTTAAATTAGCCACAATGGAGCTGCCTAGTTCCCTGATGCAACAAAAATATTTTGAGACTTACCATGAAAAACTTAATAAAGCCCTGCACTATAAAGAGTATAAAGTTCAAACAAGAATGGAGAGCACAATTTTATATCTGTATTTCCATGAAATTTCATAAAATGGGATTTTACATGGCATAATACAACCTACTGTTTCGACTGAAATAAGGGACCTTAGTTGGATATTTTCATTAAATGCCAAGTATTTGTAGATACTGGTGGCAATTAGGTGTTGCAAATGCAGTCATCAGTTTGAAACTGACCATATAAAATGTTATTTTAATAAAAAATACAGTCACCTTGGTACCTGAGTCTGCCCTCATTGTATTGTATGGCAGACACTTTATGCTTTAGACTGCAGTCACAGGTTAACAAGAAGGAAAATTCCAAGGCAGAGAATTAGCTACAGAAAAGTTTTCCCATTATTGAATGAATGCAATAAAGACAGAGCAAAATTTACAAGGAAAAATTTAATAAAATATTGACTGTAAAGGGTACAACATTCTATGTCTGTTCCATAGCTTATATCCAAAACTGTGCGTGTTCAAAAGTCCATGCAAATTGGACTTAATTTACTTTTTCCTTCTTCAGGAATATGAAGTGAGTGCAATAATTTTCCTTTATTTTATCTATGAATGGTTTCCTATATAGGAGTTTATTAAAAAGGAGGCAGGGTTAGGCTGTCCAGGATGTTAGAGTGATTATGTCTTGGCAGCACCAGAGGAAGCCGAGTCCAAGGGCCTGACTGTTTGTTAGCATCTCACCAACACCATGGAATCCCCTAATCAGGCTAAGAAATATATGGACAGTAACAAGTGGACTCTTTCACAGCTTTAATTTTGTTGTTTTGCCAACTGACAGTTCTTGGTAGGACACTAATCTTTGTCTGTGTAGAGGGCAACTGGAATTGCCATACCCAACTCTGCCAGGGATCCCCAAGTTTCTCTGTTGAGTTTCCATATCAAAAAAAAAAAAAAAAAAAAAAAAAAAGGTTACTTTCACTGCAAATATTTCTATTGTGAAACAAGAGCAAAAGAAAGTGTTTCTAAGGGAGGCCGTGTTTTCTGTCTTTTTTTCCCAGGAAGAGCTCATAAGGTGTAGGGGACACAAATGGCTACTCTCCAGTTTTTAAGAATATAAAGATCCAATCCACAGACATAAAAGTTAAACTAGTTCCATGTCACATTTCTCGGACCCAGAATAAATTTAGCCAGATGTAGTTTACCCCTCGATATGGTATTGACTTTCCCATTATGTTCCATTACTCTTACCAGTGTGACTTGGACTGGAACTGGTTGTGGAGAACCAGGTTTGTGAGCTCCTATCTGTGCACTGAAACACTCCTCCGAGTGCGGCTGTGGTGGAGTCTCATCCTCAGGCACTCTTAGCTGGGAATACATCAGCACAAAAGAACCTGTCAATTATACTTCTGTAGACACTTAAACCCCAAATGTCTGTAAACAGCAAATATGTATACACCTCTTGAGCATCTGAGAGAATACATGGAAAGCACAAAAAGATCCATCCAAATTGTCACAGAGAGGTCTGGACAATATTCCTTTTCAAGAATCACTCTGGCTTACAAGTTTTCCTGTAATCAGAGTTTCCTGGAGAACTGGCATATCAGGGGGGACCTGCACCTAGTTCATGCCATCACAGGAAGAAACTTGCCAACTTGAGAGGCATGATATGTTAGGGGTAGTGATAGCACTTTGTCTTCCATGGGCCCAGGTTTCGATGTCTTCTTCCAGAAAAAACCCTTGGAAGTCAAAGGAATTTTTTGGCACAAGTGTTTTGCACAGTTTTGCTTCTGCAATAGTTTATAGATGAATAGTAGAACTATGGCAGGGGGATAGTATTACTTAAGTGTAGAATGGTCTGACTGCTTCTGAACCTTATCTGCTGTTTCCCTGTGTCCTTGTTATCCTACAGTCCATGGTGGTCCACAGTGAGTTAGCCTGTATCCTCAGCCACTAGACAAAGTGACTTTTATTTACTTTAAAACCTGTGGTGTTGGTGTTCCAGCATTGTCAGTGACTCAGGCAGTGATTAAACACAGAAGTATTTTTCCCTACATTTATGAAACATAAAGATATTTGTTTTGATTCCATCACTGTCACCTCATTAGGCACCAGGAAAGTTAGGTTATACATTGAATCAGTTTTGCACTTGTTTTTGTTTACTTTTCATAAATTAACATGGTAATTTCACTGTAATAAAATTCTTCATTTACACAAAGATATCAAAAGGCATCATCCATTATTCTCCTTAATGTTACAGCTTTAGAACGTGCCACGAAAAGCTCTGTTTATATTGCAGCTGGATGAAGCACTTACCACAGAGTGTCACATCCCAGATATGCTCTGCTGCTCTGCAGCAGAGAAATGCCAAATAATGAAGATTTAAAAAAAAAAACAACCAGAACCTCACACAACCCTCACGCCCCCAAAAAATCACTTCCTCCATTAAAATGTCTCTCATCTCATTGAATTACTTATCCTAAACTCTATCTCTTTCTATTTGCATTCGTATTTCTTGGCCTGCCTAGCAGGTAGCAACAAGGTACATTACAGGCATAAGAAGGCTGAATCCCACTACCTGCAGGGGTCACAAGGGTTGCTCACAGTCATTAGAGCAAGAACCATCTGCAGTGAAGGGAGCACAGAAATTGCACAGACTGTGCACTTTAAACATTGCAAATAACTGATCCTTTACCATCGAAGGCATACAATGCCCTTCAGTCTCCCTGTGCCTTAGCAGATTTTGGATTCTGAGTACCCTTCCCTACTAAAATGTTTTAAACTGCCTCTAATTACTGATGCTGCTTGTTCACCAACATGTTATTTCTTTCTGCAACATACCTGGTACTAGAACTGCAGGCTATAAAAGAAATTGTCTAGCTTACTCACTTCCCACATGTGGAAGTGAGTTATTGGGAGCAAAACAAAACTTAACTTGAGCTTCTGCTTCTTCTTTTCTCTCACTTTACTCTTTTAGGACTGTTTATGTTTGCATGACCTGCAGGGGAACTGGAAGTGCACTAGCTGATCTAGCAAGACACAAAAACTCCACAAGTATGTATGCTTTATTTGTGCCTCCTCTGAACTTCTTTTGGGAAAAAAAGAAAAGCAGTCAGAGAAAGGAAGGGATCTGATGGTTTAAAAATTCACTATTGTGCTTTACATCAGATAACATTCTGGCCTATATTTGCACCAGTCTCAGCTGGTTTCATTGAATGAGAATACACAGTGGATGAGATCCGGTCATGCGTTGCTGTGGTGTACAACAAAAGCACCCACAAGAAGAGATTTTCTTCCATGTGGTGAGCCCATGATGATTTTTAGTCAAGTATTCCCTACTGGCTACTGAAAAGGGCTTTCAACCCTGATATTTTAAAAAACAGGAGGCATATTTTTGAAAGCCCATTTTTACAGACAGTTCACAATTTTTGGAGTTTTGTGAGCATGTATAGAGCATATACTGCTAGGAATATGTTAGAAATATTCCAGTTTTAATTTTTGGGATTAAAGAAATAGGCATTTGGAAGAAGGCTCATAATTAAACCATTCATCTAAAATATACAAAAATCTTGTATCTTTGATGGATGACATGATGACAAAGAGTAATTTTTATTAACTTTAATATTATCACCCATTCAAGATAAGGGACAATAAATTAACTGTGTTCTAGAAATTAGCAACTTATAGAAAGATTTATCACACTGCTTCCAACATGTGGTTTGTCTCTACATGTGGTTTGTATCTACACTGGATATAAGTGAATTACTTGTTAGTGGTCCTCTCCCAACACACAGGACAACAGTGACTGTAATGCAGGATGGATCTAACCCCTGTGGAAGACAGAAGTGGGTACAGTAGGTGTGATGGAGTGGCATAACTCCTGCAGAGGAGGTTACCATTGCAACCACTGCAGCCCTGGTCTCGGTGCAGGCAAGTGGCTGAACTGCAAAGGGAAGGGTAACTGCCACAAACACATTCAAGATCTTCAGCTAAGTAAGGAAAAACACAGAGCAGGAAGTGTTGGGGTACCAGGGAGTAACTGTATCCAGGGAAAGCTTTCAGTGCAGGAAAGGGGTTAGTGGTTTGGCAACACCTCCTTGTGGAAGAAGCCTTCCACTCCATGGGTCATGTCCCCAGGCTGGCCAGAAGCACATTGGCAGGTGGTTGGGGCTTTTCTCCTCCACGCGTTGATGCTCTCTCACTTCCTGAGGGACTCCTTTTGCCATTAGGACTTCTTGTTGGACTTGATCCCAAATCCACACAGTTTATGGAAAGATTCCTACTAAGGTCAACCTCTTTGGTTTGAGTTACTGCACGGAGGCACTCTTGAGTTTCGGGTGTTCAGAGTGGGGTCCTGTGCCTCTGTGTGTGTGTCGAGATAGGCGAGGAGGAGAGCGACATGTGAAGAGCCAGAGTTGCTTGAGATCATTCTCTACCTTCCCCCTCCTGCATTTTAGGGATTTTTATGGAAAACACATTTGTAATGTATTCTATTGCATCTGTGCAGTAAAGAATTAGATTGGCATGAAGGTAAACAACTGGCAAATTATTCATAACTCAAAATCTGCCCAATGTCTCTTTGTTCCAAAACTTTAG
Source organism: Acropternis orthonyx (assembly GCA_035583155.1). Taxonomy (NCBI): domain Eukaryota; kingdom Metazoa; phylum Chordata; class Aves; order Passeriformes; family Rhinocryptidae; genus Acropternis; species Acropternis orthonyx. The sequence goes on along the minus strand of JAWWEU010000081.1, from coordinate 67,735,609 downwards.
AAATTAGAGACTGCTCACCAGATGTTATAAAAGAAATTACTAATTTAACTGCTAAACTGCTAAAAGGCTCACTCCGGTAATACTTTCTTGCAGAAAATGTCTGTGTCTTGTTAAATGTTTATTGAATACTGTAATTATATTACATTTGCTGTTAAATGATATTGACATTTTTGAATAAAAAGGGGGTTTTTTGTGTGCATGTTTTTCAGGTTTTTTTAATCCAGGCAGGATCTATAACATGAACATCTGGTTGCAACCTAATGTGTGGCACTGAAACAAAAAAAAACCTCCCCACCCTCAAAGAAAAAGGCCTTCTGCCAATGTTTTTCTCTGTGTATTATTTTTTCAAAGTAGCTCCGGCTTTTGTAGCACCAGCTATGATTAAGTACCAGGACTTTCTCACTATCAGCAAATGTTTAAAGGCAAGTAACCAGCAAAGCTTCAGCAAGCTGATGGCTGGTGAAATAAGGATATATTTAGCAATGAAACAGCTGTTTCTTTAGCAATAACCCAGCTGTTTGGCTTTGAGAATACCTGTTAGAGTTATTAATCATATTAAAAAGTAGAAAAAACCCTGATTCTGGAATGCATGAAACAGATGTTTCAAAGGGCCTTTTTAAAATTTTTTTATAAAAAGGGTGGCTTTGTCACTATAGGGAGTGTAAGGGAGGAAAACAGTGGGAGCGGGGTTTGGAATATTTTAGAAGTATATAGGTATTGAAATAGATGCACTTAGTATTCCTGTCAGCTGCCCATAAAGTTTCTTATCATCATAATGCTTTGTATCATAGTATTTTCCCTCTTGATTCACTCCCCTAACTCTTTCTGTGGAATTACTGGGACAGGCTCAGATGTGATGTTGGCTAACTGCACCACACAGTGTACATTTAATTTTTCCCATTTCCTATTGGGTAATAGAAGACAGAAATTTGGCTCTGTTCAGCGTTGGGACCTATCCATAACTCAAAGAATGTGATTTCTACTGGAGGCTAGAGTAAGGAATACGTATAAAACTCTACCATCTAACTGGAATGTTAAAGACAGAGTTTCTTTCATAGAGTTTCTCTGTCAGGCAGTAGATTTAATCAAGAGAACCAGTCAGTTACAGGATGCTTGGGCCAAACAGATGTGAGAGACAGGTCAAGTATTTAAATTGCAACTTGTGCTATTCATAAAGGTGTTGCTGGCTGGGAACATCCTCCAAAGCAAAGTTTCATTGTACATAGATAGGACCCAATCCTGGCTGCTGTATATGCATAAAGAGTAATTCTAGTGGCTCCATTGTTATTCCAGGTGGTCATACACTGCACAGCTGGAACCACTGCAAACCTGTGTGTGTACAAAGCACGTGCTCTTTGGACAATGCATTAATTCACTAAAGAGTGGACAGATACATTTCTTTTGGCTAAGTTTTTGGATTTTCTGACTTAGGGTATTTGATTTTTCTTTTGCTTTATGTCTCTTTAAAGAATAAGTAAACAGAATAAAACTCATATATTTTAAACATCTCAGACCTGAGCTACCTTTTTTTTCAGCTGGAACTGAATGTAGAAACATTTTTAAAGCAGAATGCAATATTTGGCCTGTTAAAATGACATATTTCATGTAGAGGAATTTTAACTGAAGAAAAAAGACAATCTTTTTTAATTATACTTTTTCATTTATATCACCACTTTTTATAAAACCACCCATATGAACAGAAATGTATCTGTCAACAATGAGAATAGCTCAGACTTCCATCAAAGAATTAATTCATGCATTGAAGGCTACATGAACTATCATAAGTAAAGTCTGCTTCCATTTATCGTGGTTAACATTTTTTGTATTAGAGCAATCTGCCTGTTGTACTGCAGAATGACATGAGGGTCTGGCAGCACTCCCTCCCAGACTCATCTGATACAGGATGAATGTGCACACTTCTGCCCTGGGGCTGGACATATTCCTTTGCCCCACTGGATATACCTTTCTCCTTGTAATCCTGTGACTTTGCCAGACTTGAGAAGGTTTTGAGAAAGAGGCAATTAATTAGGAGAGCACATCATGAGCCCTTTTTTTGCCATTATCCTGCTAATGACACCATGACATCCAGAAAATAAATCACTTCAGCTGCTAAGGATATGATAAAAATGTATTTGGACTCAGCAAATATTATGCCAAGCTCACACAAAAACAAATCAGTACTAATGCTAAGATAATTTTATCTATCCACTGAATCATTCCTAGCTTGTAAAAGGTATTTTTGTTTTCAGGTTCTCCATTTCCCCCAGAACAACAACATGACTAGCTAGCACCATGTATTTTCACTACAAGGATTCCTTGCAACTCGAAGACAAAACTTGCATTGCAGGCAACCAAATGCCCATATTAATTTCAGGTATGTGGATAGGTGGAGTTTAAGCCGGGTCCTTCAGTTCAGAATGCCAGAGGGTTGTGGTTTATTCTGTAGTGTTTTATACATACTACCATCACTTAAAGCTAACATAAACGACCCAGAGAAAAGACAGCAGCCAGTGAAGACTGAAGTTTGTCTTGGTCACTCACTGTGTTACTCCACATTCCGCTTAAGGGTTGTATGGTTTCACCTGAGGCTGCCCCCATGGCAGACAAGGGAATGGGGCAGATGAACTTTCCCAGCAGTTACAAGGTGTCATGGCAGGCTCAGGGTGAGTCTCCTCCTGGCTTTTGGAAAAGGCATCAGCCTCAGAAATTGCAAAATTTGTCTTGAGGCACCACCAATAGCAACAGGCCTGACATGTTGGCTCTTTGTAGATTATTTTTTTCTCTCCCAGAGGAAAATTAAATGCTGGAGGTAATTTAACACTGTACACTGTTTCTGCATCTCTAAACAGGGTATGGGAAGATAAGTGGCTTGAAAAGGTGCCATCCCTTTCTCTGCAAGTAGGTGTCCATCAGCACTGATGCTGCACAATGTTTTTCCTGGGTTAATAGTGGAATGTAAAATGTACACTGAAATTCCTGATGCTGAGAGCTTACTTGGGAGGTTTTGATAGGCACCTAGGACTGAATCATCTTCATGATAAAAATAACTTCTGAGCTACTGCAAACTTTTGTGGTTTATTCACCAGGGAATTGAACTGCTAAGTTCCTAAAGACCTTCATCTCATACCTTCAGCTGGGCAAAAGAGAGGTGTGAAGTGACAGGTCTGAAGAACACCCATGCTGACTGGATGCTCAGCAGTGATATGCCAATTGCTAAGCTGTGAAGCAGACCACAACACATCGTTGCCTTAGGTTTCCATCCTCTGCATTTCATAAAACTAACAGGAACACCATTGTCTGTGAAATGTTGAATTGGATTGAAACTGGCCTGTGAGTTATTGGGAGAGAGGGAAGAACATCGGACCAGATAGATAGCTCATTCCAGAAGTTTCATTTCTCTAGGATGCCTCACTGAAAACACTGCTCTAATTTTAGTGGTATATGACAAGCACACATGCAGGTATAACTTACACAATTCCATGATTTCTTGATGGATTTTTATTTTGATGGAAATATTCCATGTAAATTTCCTCATATAAGTTGTATTATAGTAGTATTATATTATAACATTATAGTTATTAAATATTACAATTACTGTATTATAATTGCATTTGTATCTTATTGTTATAATTCTATTCATAAATACCATAGATGTGTGTATATATTTTACAGAAAGACAAGAAAAATCTTGCTAATATTATCTATCTGAAAAGGTTTAAAGAAAAAAGAAAAAGAAAAAAAATGAAAAAAAAAAAGAAGTTAATTGCCTAAGTGTACTCCTTGAGGAAAAAAAAAAATTCTTTCCTGTTTCTGAGCATTATTTTCAACTCTCTGGAGCAAATGTCCATTTTTTTGTGGAGATGATATGCTTTGAATTTTTAAAAACATTCTCAAGAACTTTTTAACCAGCTGAATTGTTGCTGACCGTCTATCCTACAAGCTAAAGAATTAACGTATTTGCCAGGATGGGAAACAAATCTGACAAACAGGCTGCCAGAGTTTCTAAAGGAGCCCCTCCCAAGGGCTGTTCACTCTTCCCCATCCATTGTATGGAAAAACCACAGGCATATACTGTAATTTCGATGCAGCTGTTTGCTTCTCATGGGATGGGTCCCAGAACCATGTTCTTATCTTCTGTCCTGAACTGGAAACTCTGCAATTGTGACAAATGGTAAAAAATGTTAAAAGCTGTCGATATAATCAGTATTTTCATAATCTGTAAAATGCCATCTTTTCTGAAGGTAGGCATTCCAGAAAATTAGCAATATATTCGTCCATGAGAAAATGTTGAAATTATTAATTTCTCCATAGTTCTAGTCCTTTTTTGTCCATATATGTCCAGGCTGATCATGGTTGGCATGTCCTTTTGCAGAACTTCATATATTCATGCAGTGATTTCTAATGCACAGCATTTGCTACTACCTTCTTTTTCACTCATTGTTGCTGGCCCACTGAGAGCACTAGTTCTATTGCCTGGCTGGATTAGTGTCCTTGGGAAATACTTGTGTTCACATCTCTATCAATCACACTAAAACGGGAACAGAATAGTCTTCAAAAGGTGTGCATTTATTTTTAAAAGACGATATTTTAGTAGCATTTATTAAATCTCTGTCTCATCCAAATTCTAACAACATTTCATTAGTGTTCCTATTTATTTATTTACTTCTACAGAGCAAGGATACAAAATCAGGCTTGAGTACACAAAGCTGTGTTTAATATACAGTTACTAAGTGCAGCTGAATTCGAGGGGAAATATACTAGAAAGTAGAAGGTGCCAACTGTTAGGAGCTTTTTATGCCTGGATAGTTTTTATCCAGATATGTTTTTCATTTTGTGAAGAATTCAAACATGTTTGCTTGAGCAATTCCATCTGCAGGCTTTATAAAGATGGTGATTTTTTTCTTTCAGGTCTCCTTTCTTCAAAGACTGAAATCCACCCTGAATCCACCTGAATCCATCTTGAATCCACCCCTCCACACTTGGAGTTTGGTCCCATTGCTTTAAACAGTGCTACCTACCAGTCAAGGAGGAAAGCAGTGAGGTTGCCATCCTTTGTCAACAAATGCATTATGCAGATAGAGCATGCCATAAAAATGTGCACTGATCAGCACGATGTCTGTCTAACTTCCCACTGCAGGTATGAAAATTCTGTCAAAATCAGCCTGTCATGCACGACATTCAGAGAAGAGCAAAAAATAGTCCTGCCCCAAACTTCTTCAGAATCAGGAATCATAAAAGGGGACTCCTCTTGGATAGTGCGTTTGACAGAGATTTCACGCCTCTTGCTGCCAGTAAGTCTGTACAAGGAGGTCATTGAGTTTAACTTTGTAGTTCAGCTCTTTCCACAGTTTAGCTTAATGCAATTGAGGATGTTTTATTCCTTTTACCTAAAAAGTGACTGCATGTTCTAAATCTTGTCTACTTTTTCAACTATTTTGGTTCCAGTGAAAGACCATACCTCTCTCTACACATCTGGCCTTGGTTATACCCTTAGACCATCATAGCTACAACACTACTTCTAAAAAATAATGCATCTAAAAAATAACATGTCCTTTTTTAAAGAAAAAAAAACTTGTTGTCAACTGGAAGTGAAATGTCAACATTTTTATGAGTATCGTGAGCAAAAGCAGGATGTAGAAATGCTGGTGGTCTGATCCCTAATTGATTTGAAAGGCAATAAAGATAGATTGTTTCTTTTAAGATGCTGCAGTCACTTTCTTTTCCCAACTCACAATCTCCACTCTGCTCTACTCGGTACTAATCTCTCATGGCACTCATAGTTCTGCATGGGTGTAATTCCTTGAAAAAGCCCTTATAAGGCTTTTTATCTCCGAAACAGCTTTCTCTTAGGACCTACTTGGTTTTGGAAGAATCTTTTTTGTCATGTTGTGTACAGAAGAAAATTAAAGTCAATTCCTCTTCTTAGCACTCTCAGTCATTATTTCTGTGTAGAAGGATCAAGGCATGCATGATATAGTATTAACTGTATTAACAGTGTAGTCTTAGAAGGAGCAAATTATACAAAAACCTTGAAGTCAATGGAAGGACCGCTGAAAGTTCAATGAAAGCCAAGCTGTTTATCCATTTTCAGTTGTTTTGTAGGCACTGGCACAGAGGCGAGTTTGCATCTGAAGTGAAATGCAGTACACAGGATAAATATAAACCAAACATTTAATAAGAAAACATGTATGGAAACAACTTTTCCAGCTACCAAATTCAGTTAGGGCTGAAGGTCCTGCTAACAGTCCACACATAAGATCTTTGGAATAGGGGTAACTCTCTCAAGCACCATAGCATTTGCTGGGAAGGCAAAAGCATATCAGTGTTTCTCGTCCATGGTGGAAGCCACTAGACATTGATAGAGCTTTAGGGTTTCTTTGAGAAACATGGGAGTTTCCATGAGAGGTGGAAGAAAGATTTATTTTTTTTTTTTAAAGCATTGAAATCAGTAGAGAAACTGATCTCTGTCTCTGGTTTGGATGCAGCACCTGCAAACCAAACTTACAAGAGTAAATGAGATGCCTCTCACTTGGGCTAGGTTTGTGCTGTAGTTGAAGTACTGACAGATAATGTAAGGATAGAATTAAAAAAAAATAAATTACTTTCTTGGTTTAGGAACTTCAGGCATGAACACTAAATCTGACCTAACCTTAGCCCTGCCTCTGAAGTTTTAAATAATTCTGTGATTCTAAGTATGATCTTTTTACACCGAAGTGTCTTTTGCTGATGAGTTACAAAAATCTCCATCATAAGGGAAATCTAAATCATGAGGGATTGTTTTTGTTCAGCAGTCTATAGGATGGTGGCCTGTGGACGAGTTTCCTCAAATCTTACTTTGCTATTTTATTATGCATGCTCCCTAATTGCAATGTTTTCTTAAGTCTTGCAACTAAACCAATTTTTTCTGCAGCTTTGCATCTCCTCTTTTCATTTGTTGCTTTTACTACATATTGTATATGCATACACAAAATGAGCACCACTTACAATTCTTTATTACTAACTTTATCTGCACATAGACAGCTATCCACCAGTTACGTTCCTTCTTTACAGAAACACAATTTAGTCTTTAGAAAGCTAGTGCTAAACCTCATTTCTTTCTTTCAAGGCTTGGAAGGATATATAAATCATTGTAATTGGGAGCTTGTAAAGACAATATTAAGCCATTATCAACCTGATGTTTCATGGCAGAGCTATCAGCCCTCAAACCATTATGCTTACTGCTTATTCTCTAGTATTGCAAAGCTATTGTCACTAAAATATATGGAAAGCTATAGAAGTGCCTTTAACCTCATATTATGATGTCTTCAGGCTCTTATGTAGGAGGGTGGTCTCATGGTTACAGCATGGGGCAAAAAGACCTTTCTTCATTCCCTACTCTCAGACAGATTTTCTGGAGGCCTTCAGACAGGTCATCAGGGTGGGTGGAACTGAATGGACAGTGAAAAGAGTTGGTCAGAGCTCAGTATGCACAAACCTGCAAGGTCAGAAATGAGTGAGGCAAAGTTTTCCCTGCCTGGGCCACATGCTCTCCTTGCCTTAAAGTAATGGGATATACTTTCTTGTTTTTAAATATTATATTTAAATATTTCATAGTTATATCCCTATATTAAATGAATGTTTTCTAAATTGCACTGCAATCTAGTTTCTCTGAATTTCTGTAGATAACTGCATGTGCCTTTCCTTGTCTTCCCACCCTCTCCCTTCTTCTTTTCAAGTTATCCAGGAAACTCTCAAGAGCCAAATCAAATTAGTATTTCACCACTGACAAAATGAGTTGTATTGTTATCAGGTATTTACATGGTTATTCATTTCTATTGCTCACATAAACATATACATGGTCTTTTTTCTGCAGTGCTTTCATAAATCTCCAAATGAGGTTGATTCTTTCTGCTGAGAGATTTAATTGCTCATATATGTTTTCCATGGAATGATGAAAGCCAGCTAGAATTACTGCTGAGTGAACTAGAGCAATCCAGGATTATGATCAATGGAAGTAGTGAATGATCAGTGACTGATGTAAGCCAAACATTACTGAGTTTGAAGCACCTATAATTAGAGGGACATGATATTTCAGTTGAACATTGCTATGTCAAACATGGGACAAATATGATACCTGTCTTTTAGTCCTGAAAGCTTTTGAGCAAGAAAGTAGTTATTTACAAAATGGTCTGTGGTTCTTACACAGCAAGCTAAGTCACCCTTTGCATCACTTCACCAGAACAGGTCTCATTTACATCAGGACTGAATTTAGCAAGTGAGGGCTAAAACATTGGGAAGTGTTCCTTTGGAGCTTGAGCTGACCCTGGATACACAAAGTGCTGCCATCCCATTATAAAATTTTGGTCTTGTCACTATTCAAGAAGTAACATTTTGTCCTTCATCTTCTCATACTTGCTAAGCTCCTGTCTAAAATACCTCAGGGAACATTACTCTGGGATCAGGTTGCTGCCTGGAAATTAATTATTTGACTCCTTTAATTTGAATCAATAGCTCATTTTTTTCATGTTTTTGCCCCGTAGAGCATATGGTTCCCAGGCTACAGGGTGTTATGTCAGGATATGTCATGAGGCAGATGGAAAGCTTACCTCTAAGGATACTATTTACAGAACTGGTGATTGTACTTAAAAGGATGTGACCCATAAACAGGAAATCATGGAGGATAAAATGACCCTGTTTTTCTAGTAAAATCCATTTCCAGTGAAACCTAAGAGTTTCTGAGGCATAACTCAAAGCTGAGTGTGGACAAGAAGAGGTTATAACAGAACATCATTTCTGAAGGAGAAACCAAGCAGGTCAAAGTAGTTGACTTTAATTAAAGGAGATGGAAAGTGGACAGAATATTGGGTTTTGAAGGCAAGACATTGAGGGTGCAGATCTTTGCCTCCTGTACAAAGCAGTATGGTGGCATATCAGAGTACTGGTGGCCTACAGTGGACCTTAGGTTCAACTCAGTCCTCATTTCCTGAGATTCTTTTGACACCATTGAAGTCTATTAAAGACAATCTTCTCTGGCAGTATTTTAAGAGAGAAGGCATATTATGAAATGCAGCAAGAGCAGAGAAAAATAAATGATCATCAGTAATGTCCTTTTAACATTGTGTTTTTAGAGGGGGAGCATAAGCATGTGCACACATGTAAGTAATCTGGATTTAAACTGATTTTTAAATTAAATGCTGTCAGATGCACGAAATGAACAGAAAAAAAAAGTTTATATTCTGCATTGCCTGCATTTGGGTAAGCTTGGCTGAAACAACTATAAGTAAAGAAATATATGAGAAAAGCAATTCATATTGGTGCCACTTCTTTAGGAGAAAAAACTGGTAACCAGTTCTGTTTCATACAGGCTTTGTTACATGTCTTTTCCTTTGCCTCTCTAAAGGGAAATAGATCAGGGCCAACACACTGTATATATTAGCAAGTTAACATACTGGGCTATACTTGCACTTTATTGTAAATGTTTTTGGTACTTCTTCTGTGTTTACCTTGGGTATTTTCTTAGTTCACACATGTGAAATAACAGCTGGGACTTGCCAAAATACAGCAGTCAAGTGCTGTACATGTAGTAGCTTTAAAACTAACACAGGTGTCCTAGATCCCTTACGCAGAATAAACAGAAGCACACGATCAAGAGTGTGTCTAACTGCTCTCTTCTGGAAATGACATGTCTTGAAATGCTTGATCTGAGAGTTGCTCTGGTCTCTCAAGAAAGAAGCATCACATGGGTGAAATGCTAGTGATTTCTACAAGAAAGTACAGTCTTTTTTCTGTTAATGTAAACACAGTATCATTTCTTGAATCCATCTATTTCCACCCTTTTTCCCCCTTTTTTTTTTTTTTCCCAAAGGAAAGGCAAGTACAGTTCACTCCTGGGTCACACCAGGAGCAGAAGGACAAGACCTCCATTGCTGGAAAGACCATCCAGGGAGGTGGAAGCTGTGCTTGCCCAGGAGGGAGGTAAGGCAAGAAGGTCCCAGCAGTTTTATTCCGGAGCCCAAGCCATGAGCCCCAGCAACCTCACCAATGGAAGGCCAGAGGCCCTGGCCATGCAGAAGGGGCCTGTTTCTTTTCAGTGTGAGTAGACATTATTTCCTTTGTGGTGGCAAGGCTGTCTGGGAACAAAACAATACAATTGTGAGCCCCTCAGTTTTTTCATGGTGGCTTTTTATTTTGTTTTTGTTTCCATGATTTTACATTGCATTCCTCTTTCTGCATCTGAAAGAGAAATAAAGTATGATACAGTACAGCAATGGCAGCTCCTATACACAGAAGAGAAACTTGCCATAGGTTTGCACAGCTGTAGTAAACTGGGATTGCATAAATATTCAAGAATCCCACCGATAATGCACACAGTGTAATGGAAATTCAGGAAAACAATTCTGTTCTGAGGTCAGTTTTGGCCACACAAAGATGACATACATAAACATCATATGCCCATGGGGACACCTGTACCGTCTTGTTGCCTCCATAGCTGACTGGAAGTAGATAAACAAGCCCAGGCACACACAAAGAAGAAGAGCACCAGGTTGCTTCTCCCAAAGCGGTACTGCTTCACAAGGGTGCCATTCAGAGTAGCATCCAAAGTAGTATAAGTGAAAACATTCACTTGGCAAGTTCACTCAAGAAGAAGTTGACTTTTGCATAGTAATTCCATTGACCTACACTTTCTCATGAAAGTATGTGATTCATGCTTTCTGTAAGGACAGAAATTAAACCGTCAAAAAATAACCATCAATTCCCTGGAATCGATGTACTCAGTTTAATAACCTGTGAGACTGGACAGAGGCTTCCAATACTAAAAGTATAACTAATTTTGACAAATGCATTTGCTTTATTAGTTCTAGCATGCAAAGTCCTATGGAAATATCTGGGGTTTTGCTGACATAAAAATAAAAGCTAGAAATTTATTTCTTATTACAACATGAAAACGTTTAACATAAAGAGGATACAAAAATTACCCGTGTAAGGGTTATTTGTGTAAATGTCCAATGCTGAAAGGCTTGTTTTCACTGCAGGGCTAATCTAAACTAAACTTCAGATGTTGCCCATAGCTGCACTGGGTCTCTGTGCCTGAAAGGTTGTCTGCTTTTTCCAGCTGTATCAGTTGATCTGATGAAAGATATTGCTTCTCCTCAGAGCTTATCTTACTGTTTTTGTAGATATCATAAATCTTATTGAATGTTTTGTCCTGACCTTTCTGTAGAGGTAAAAGTGTCTTGGATTTGGATCTAGATTCCTGAATGCTTTTCTTGTAGATAATGTGATACATTAAGTTTTCCATGTTGTGCCTAGCCAGGACAGGATTATCATGGCATTAATTGATTGCAGGAGGATCAAGTAAGTGGATTAGAGCTGCTTCACAACCAAGAAAGTTGATGATCCTGAAGCTGAACTCCCTCACTTGGGGACATGAGATGAAGAAAGGAAGATTTAATGAACTCCTCCGAGAAATGGGAAGAGCCAGTCTATGTCCTTGTTTCCCGGTATATTTCAGTTCTTTCTTGGCATAACTATATTTTAATACAATGCCAACTTTCTTCTTAATCTGATCCTTGAAATTTCTTTTAAGCCACCTAAAACGTCATGGCTTTTTCCTTCATCAATTAAAACATTTTTTTTTTTAACTGCAGGATGTTTGTTCAATAGAGCTCGCTGTTTTTCTTTCATTGATTTTCTCTTTCACATGCAGTTGTTGAAAACTTAATTTTCAGTTTAGTCAGCTTTGTTCAAGATGCATTGCTGTTCCAAGTAGAATTTTTGGTATGTTTTCTGCAGCCTGGTGTAAGGGTTGTAAGGCATGATGGATGATGTTTGGAATGAAAAGCTGAATGAATACAGGCATTCCCAAAGCTGCTCTCTTGTTCTGAAAAGAGAAATACATTTCTTTCTTAATTCTTGATAAGGAATTTACAGCAACGCAAAGTTGGAAAAAAATTGCATCTGAAAAATAAATTCTTCTTTAGATTTATTAGTAAGATGAGTTTTGTGGGTTTTGTCATTTATATAAAACCATGTGAATATAAAAACATTTAAAAGTATTGGGGGAGGGTGTGTATCCCCATTTGGACTTTACGGTCATTTATTAATATTTTTATGTTAAATTGGCACCTTTCCCCCTGGAAAATTTTGTTCCTGTCTGTATTAGTGTTGCCCACCCAATGCTGCTAGCTTTGGGTTATTCCTACTTTTTTATTTCTGCCTAGGAAGGCCCACAGAGTTCTCTAATTCCTGACAGATTAATTCACCGCATTAGAAAACTGCATATAGTGACCTGAATGCATGGTGCTAAGTTTTCAGCAAGGCAAGAATGTATTATTATCAATAAGTAAACTCCCAAAATTCAGCAGTTTGGGGATTTTCTCTTATTCTCAGATGGGAAAAAAAAATTACCAGCTCGTCCAACATCAGGGTTCAGGGAAATGTGTTCCGTGACAAAATGAGATTTTAGGTGATGTAGCACACAAGGGTTCAGTGTGAATACTGTGTTACTAGTTCATCCCCTCTCACTAGTTTGGCTTATGGGCTCCTTTTCTATTGGGAATAACTCAGAGCTGGGACTATATCTGATTGCCATGGTGTTCCATTTAGCAGTGGAGGACATACTCTCAGTTATTACACCATGTTGTACATTTCAGAGCTGTCTGTATTTATACTGTCTAAGCACCATAGCAGTTTGGGTGGGCTTTAAGAGACGAGGAACTATGGGGCACAGTCTGCTTCTCACACCTGCTGTTGAAAGCGAGTAACACACATTTTAAAACAGGTTTGCATCACCTCTATAGTGCTAACAACTCGCATACTTTGGAGAGGATATAGACGATGTTCTTTAACCAGTGAATTTTGATCTGTATTCCCAGATCACAAAGAAAGCAAGCATGGTGTCAGTAGGGCTTGTGTCACAGTATCAACCTGGGACAGCAAAGACACAGCAGACTGGCCAGGACCAAAACCCACTGACCAGAAGTGACTCAGCTCTGTAACAGCAGTGTGGCGACACAGGGGAATCTATACACACAGTTTGTTTACTCCATGTTCCCTCTCAGGTGTGGAGGTGTATTTGGCCATGAAAAGCATTGTAATGCTTGAGAATGGAAGATGCTAATGGAGCAGCATCTTTCAACACTACAGTCATTTGCATGCCTAATTTAAATACTGCAGTTGTCTGCCCAGTGACTTAATTAGCATGGCATGAAATTGGCATGAAATCTGCAAGTCTTTGCTGTAAAACAATGCAAATATATGATCTCTTCCACAAGCAAATATTCACTGTAACATAGCCTAAATTCTCAGACAACATGAAGCTGTATAGTCCTCCGTTCCAGATGTGGCTTTGAACCAGCTGAGAATCTGACCCAAATAACTTTATTCTTCCCGTCCTAATAGTGCTGCATGGTAAAGAAGTGATAACAGCCTTACATGTAGACAAAACATCAGGTCTCACAGGTCCTGGAGCAGAAAAAACAGCCTTACAAACTGTTTGAAAGCTGGAGAAGTCAAAGCATGCTCATCCAGCAGCATAATCCTGAAACTACAGTGATAAATAGGATAGTTAACTAACAGCTCCATTCTGAATTGCTGAGTGCAGGCAGATTTGACCTCTGTGCCTGCAAATTAAGTTGTTAGCCAATATGATTATCTTTCTGGTAACACAGAAATCTCCTAGGGAACAAGTTGTGCCTGAACCACCATTCAAACCCTGACAGGTTCCCCCACACACACCTCTCCCCTCGCATCCACGCTCTCCTCCCCCTTTGACTTTCTTTCTGCTCATTGCCTGTGAGGGGCAGGAACACATGAACTCTCCCATCTCATATGAGGAAGTATCATGAAGAGCTGGGAATTTCCCAGGGGATGGCACTAGTGGCTTGCTAGAGGAACTCCTGACATTGTCACTGATTTAGGGTGGGTTCACTATTACTCTCCAAGAAACAGATCCTTAACCCTCAAGGCCATAGAGAAAAACCTTAAAACTGAATTCCCAACAGCTCAAAAACCAAAAGATAAAGGAAAGGAACTCCATGTTTTAAGTCAAAGTTCCTTTGATTTTACTTTCTTGCTTTCTCTCCAGCTGCGACTGAACCCCAGGGCTGCTGCTCTCTGAACAAGAGGCAGCAGCTGGGGCCAGAGAGGGAAACTGGGGTGAGCTGGGCCTCTCCTTTCTCTCCTTTTCCCTCTGTCTATCCCACACCTGCAGGCAGGGTATGGGGCAAGAAGCCCTCTGGCACCACCCCCCAGCTTCAGGGAATCAGAACAGAGGACTGGAGGAGGTCATTGTGGAGCTGTGCACACCAGCATGATGGGGACCACGCGAATGTGGCTGTAAGGTCTTGGCTGTGTGTCATCAGACATGAGAACATGCTGCTTTCCAGGGGCACTTTTGTCCATGAATAAGTAAGCCCAATGCCCGCTTTCACAAAAAGCTTTCAGACATACCCCCAAAAAGGAAAACGGAAGTTTTGAAAGGTGGGATCTGAGGAGAGGAAGTGACTCATGGGATCAAAGAGAGATGGGCAGGGAGTGACAGCCGGCCAAGGCACCAGAAGCGATCCCCAACTGTGCCGAGTCGTGGGAATGGGGGTGAGGAAGGAGCCTAAGGCTGGGGAAGCTGAGTTTCAGGAACAGCTACAGTCCTATGCTTTCGTCCTGGGCATAGGATTTTTAATGAATCCTACCACAGCCAGCTCCCAGGCTTACCTAAGTGCCTGGCTGACTATGCACATGGTTTGGAGGTGACTCCAGCTGGTGTCCCACACAGGAGAGCCCTGGGGGGTCCCATGGGATGCCAGTCACTGTGCTGATAGTGCAGCACCCCTGGCATGGCCACCCTGCCTTCCCTATCTGCGTGGGCACACCATCACCCACCAGCACTCCAGCCCTGGCTGCAGCCCTTCCAGGGATGGTCCGAGGGGCAAAAGGGTGTCTGCAATTTGGGCGAAGAATGAGAGATTCTTGCACCCATTCTACATTTTGCAAATAGCTATCTTTTGTCACTTTAAAGCAGTAAGAGCAGACATGGATTGGGTTTTATGTGGTTTCATGAGAGATGTGACATGAGAGTGATGTTTAACTCTGGTCCCTTGAAGAACTTTGTCAACATGGACTTGTCTCCATTGATGGGATGCCCTTTTTTACCTAATGGAGGCATGAGCACTTTTCCTGCACCTTCTTCTGCACCTTGTAATCTGTGCGTCCTCTGGTAGAGTGAGTTTTCTCTCTTAATGAGGAAGCTCTAACAGTCAGGACTTTATGAACACTAAACAAGGAATTTCCTGGCTTTCAAACAATTTCCCCCCTTAATGATGGTGTTCTAAATAATATCCTCTTTTTTTTTAATTAACAGATCTCTACTTGATCCCTCATGTGTGGAGTAGTCAAATAATAAACTGGCTGCAATTCTGTGCTGTGTCTCCTAGAAAGGAAGTGAGCCAGAGATAACATGATGTTACTTTTTCCCTTTTATTTAAGTATCTTTAATGAGTTATCCTATGGACCAAATAAGGTAGATCAGATAGAGTGCTCATTTTTACTGTTGAATTAGACCCTTTTTTTGCTGAGATCAGTAATGTTACAGAGCTCATAGCTGTAGTTGTGCACTGCAGGATTATTACCAGTCCAAGTTTTACTGACTTTTGCTTTGTGACATTGACTAGTCCATTCGTAATGTGTATGTAAATAGAACTGCATATTAGTCAAGCACTTCAGGCATCATTTAAAGCATCTTTTTCCCCAGAGCCCTACAGAGCTAGAACTGGGAAAGAACTATTTCCTCCATTTCTGAGGTCACAGGAATGGAATTAAAACAAATTACAAGAGTTCAGTAAAAGCTGAAAATAATGCTCTACGTTTTTTAAAGCTGTAGGTAATTACATTCCATGTGCACCTCCAGAACCAGAGTTGAAGCTTGATTTGAAAAATGTTGCAATTAAGACCTGTGACTATTGATCAAGGGAGAGATGTATACAATATCATAGGATCATAGAGTGGTTCGACTTGGAAGGGACATCAAAGATCATCTAGTCTAAACCCTGCTTCCGTGGATAGGGACACCTTCCACTAGATCAGGTTTTTTCTTCTATGCCCAGAAAAAAAAATGGAGTGTGTTGTAGAGCCTTTTCTGAGAGTTAATAAAGGTTAAGAATTGGTTCTTGGCTACAGTAAATTCAGCTAATAAAGGTTAAGAATTGGTTCTTGGCTACAGTAAATTCAGCTCATCTAATTTTCATTAATTTTACTTGATTGTTCAAAAAAAAAAAAACCACGTTTCCATGTGTCACATCCTGCTATCAGAACTTATCTTTTGTCCACCTTCCTCTTAGGGTTTTCTGCACTTTGAGCTTTTAATTTTTTCCCTTATCTATAAAACTAGGACATGCATCTTGAACATATTCACATGGAAAGGACAAACAAATTATATGCCTTATGCTGTATCATCACACCACACTTCTCAGACTTTTTCTAGGACTTACTTTTCTTTTAGTCAGACCCTATTGAACCTTCTGGAATAACCTTCTTATTAGGTAATTATAGCAAGAAATCATGACTTACACTTGACATTTTTAGCATTCTGTGGTAAAAGCGATACGGTAAGTGCATTTGAACCATCCACATAGTTTCTTATCTATTTTGTTTTCTAGTCAGGGTAATGCTTAATTAGATCAATCAATGACCATCTGATGTAGGGTCAAATCAGTAGCAAGTCATACAGTATGTCAGTCCAGATTCTGAAGTGCTTCTCTGTGACAGTCACACAATCAGTGCTTCATGACACTGCTCCTTGCTCTTTATCCAAAAAATCAGCTTTTCCCCGGTGATTACCTTAGCCATCAGCACTTATAGAGGAGTAAACAATGGCAACCATGTGAAGCAGCCCCTTAAGCCATCTTGTGTATAAATTCACTTACAGTTTATGCACCCCATAGTGTTACACAGATGCAGCAGCAGAGCTCAAAAATATCTTCCTGAATGATTATGTATTGTATGGTATATGGCTGCCTACAGCATTTCATCTTCACCACTAATGTGTCTTGGTATACTCAAACCATTATGAGTTGTATTAATAATTGTCAGGACCAAATTTAAAAGACTCTTCTAATATAATTCTGTGTGATTCAAGCCTCACTGTCCAGAACTTTCGCGTCTGTGTGGATCTTGGTGAATGAGCAATTAGTGTATTTATTTGAAACCCAAAGACATCTTAAGTCTTACTCCATTTTTTTCATTGCCGACGTCAACATGCCTTTTCTTATATTTATGAGAGGTGTTGGGCTCCATCTGGTGGTTTTGGAAAACCAGAAAACTTGAACAGAATATAAATCAAAACCACAACAGTTTTGTGCGTATGAAATTATTGTTTGCAGATGGCTGCATTCCTAATTCCTCCTCTGTCTGTTGCCACACTTATTTTTAAGCTGAGCTAGTTTTGCTATAGAAGTCTTTTACTGTGGTGATGTATCTTGAGAAAGGAGAAATGCATAGGTATATAATTCTGCTGAGGGGCTGTTCTTTCATTAGCAGATTTATGACCAAGACTGCATGTGTCTGATAGTTTTTCACCTCCTTCTTCTACTAGTTCTTCAACTCTTGCATTGGACTTGAAATTAATCTGTAGCTATTTACTGTGGAAAAATAATGTTAATTTATTTTATTCTTGGTAGATACTTTGAAAATAACATAAATGGAGAGTCAGACCTCACTCTGAAAGAGTCATTTTCTCAATGTAGTGTTTATGTCTGGAGGCTGAAAGTGGAACAAAAAAAATAAAGCATGGACTTCAACAACAGGTTTCTCTCTCTGCCCAGGCTCAAACACATGGACATGCCTTTTGCTGGTGAAAAGACAACTTGTATAGGAACATTTCACGTAAATTCACTGCTAATTACAAATGTACAGAATATGCAAGGTGAAAACTTCTAATCATGTTCTGCTTCTGCTAAGGTTAGCGCTGGTTCAGTCAGAATTTCAGTGCAGGTGTATGCATGGGGGCTGAAGCCCAAACTCTGCAGCTGGGATGCTAGAATGCTGGCTGTGCATCTGCTGTGTGATTGCTACAGGAGCAGTTGGGCAGTCAGGTGACTGTCAGAGCCCAGAAATGTCCCTGGGACAGTCCCCTTACATTTTTTTTTTTTTTCCCCCAGAGCAGTTATGTGATGGTTTGGAGAGGAAAGCAGGAAACTATCTTTGATCTCCAGGAATCCAGAGGGATTGTAGTTAAACTTCACATATATTTTCCTGACTTCCTAAGTAGAAAAGCTTTTCTTTCCCCCCCTTTTTTTTTTTCCCAATACTTGTAGGGAAGGAAAGAAAGGAAGAGGACTTAGAATTGCAAAAGAGTTTTATACAGGCAAAGGTGTGTGGTTGTGTTAAATATACCTCTGAATTACTGTAATTTTTCAGTTGATTAACTTGATCCTTCTGTCCCTTTTGATTAAAATCCAGGAAAAAATCATTTGCATTAAAATAACATGACTTCCACCTTTTTTATTTTGATTGTATTGAGTAGATATTATTGGATAATTTCATCACTGGCCATAGGAAATTGCCATTTAACTTAATATTAGAGCCAAGTTCGGAGTCAGAAGAAGGCTCCAAATCACCCTGTGTCATGTAGAAGAGAAAACTCCTGGCCCCATGTCAAAAATGGAAGTGGTCCCATTTGTTTCCATGGAACCAGGGTTTTTACCCAAATGACTTAACTTCAAGTCTTGTTGTTCAGCAATTATATATAATTTTATTTATGAAATCAGCTGGTAGATTCCATCAGGTGACCCCCTGCTTCTGAAGGTGTTACAAGTGTTATTTACCTATTAGAATTAGGAAATGTGCGTGTGTGGGGGGGATGTTATTTATTTATTTTTATTAATAATAACTTTTATTCCACCTAAAAAATTTGCTGCCCTGAGTATCAGCAAAGGACTCATTCCTGCAAGGTGCTCAACACTCTGGTTCCCATCCAGCAAGGCACTTAGACATATCCTTAAGATTAAACATCGGTCTAATCCCCAGGACTTCACCAAATAGAAGCTAAAGACCTCCGTACCCTGCAGATGTGATCCCCAAACCTCTTCTTCATTGGTCTTCTGCACAGCTTCCATAGTTTTGTTATAGTAATATGGTAAGAATTAAGCCAATGGCATTTAAGGTATTGTTTTAAAAATACTGCACAAAGATAATACATGTTATATCATACAGTAGGTCTGTTTTCAAACCAGGAAAATTAAGCTTTCTGCAAGCTTGAGCTTCTTTGGTTTTTTGTACAAAAGGGAATACTCTTGCAGGATCTTACGTGGTTTTGATTATAGCATTTGTGATTCTTTAAATATTTATTCTTCAGCAGTTAAGAAACTTCGTGAAGGGGAACTTTATAAACATTTATCATGGATCAAGTGCTGACACAGAAAAGAAATGAGGCACTTTCTTCCTATAGGGAAGAAGTACCTTTTCACAAAAGCTGTGGCTTCAGTTCAGCAGAGCATTTTGATTTAGGACAATGATTGAATGCATACCCAGCCTTACACACACATCCAAGTTTCTGTAAAGATTGTCCAGACACCCCAAAATCCAAAATGATGCCTCGATTTGGTGCCTATTCCAGTTAGCTGCTCACTTCAGCAATATTAGATGTGCCATATGGCATTCACAGCACGCAGCTCTCCAGAAGACAGATGAGTAAATGCTCCCTTCACCATCTGAAAGATTTGTCTGCTTCGGGGTGATTGGCAGTGGTGTCATGTGAAACACCACTGGGCAAATTCCATTTGATTAAATAATTATCACATATGACCAAAAAGTGTACCATTATGTGTGAACACAAATTTAAACTCCCCAAATTCCCTTCACTTCCTTGCTCTGTTAATTTCTCTTTTATAAGGCAAGTGACACAATTATTGACTTTAAATTAAAAAGGTTTCCAGGGGAGGTATGGTACTCAGAACTTAAAATACTCTGTGCTGGTTAAAATTTTTACACAGCTTATTTGAAACAGCTTCCCTGAGAAGAAGTGGAAAGTGCATCAATGGACCCCAAGTCGTTTTCAGCAATTCAATCCCACAGAATCTTTTCTAGGGAGAGACTGGAACTGAAAGGGGATTGTTTCTGCCTCCTACTGCAAATAATTAGGGTCTCTTTTTGTGACCCAGTTTTTCCAGGCTCTATCTGGGCAGAATTCCCAGTGACTTTAGTGCAGTTCGGAGTATTAAAAAGACTTGCAGGATGGCTTCCAGTTCTCCAAACAGTGAAAGACAATGAAAATGGTGTATATCTCATACATAAAATATGATCAACCAGTACAGACACAGCCTGTGATGTAAATGGGTGCCTAGAGTCAGGGCAGCACAGCTGGGCACCACTGGCTGCTTGCTGGGACACGGGATCATATCCACAGTAGTAGCATTGTAAAAACATGATTGAAAATATCATGAAAACATGACTGAAAAAAAATAATTCCTGGGGATATTAGAGGTGGATACACAATAAAATCTAGGCCCTACAGATGCTGTTGGGAAACCCATCATCTCTTCCCCACTTTCCACTCGTGGCTACACGTTGTTGTTCTCTTCTGCCAGCTACGCTCTTAAAGTCAGCCGAGGTAGTACATGGCTCTGGCGGAGGGGATGGGGGTCTCCTGTGATGGTGCAGCGCCACCCTCAGCTGACAATCGTGACATCAGTTACACAGGGTGAAAGAGGAGGACATTTGTAGGAAAAGGTTGGCTGGATTGGTCTTTCTCCTTAAGTTTCTTTCCTTTATTCGTTTGTTCTTGTTTTAGGCACTTACTTTCAGGATGAAGGTCTGGCACAGCACTCTCTGTCATCAATGGGAACCCTCTCTCTCACTTGCAGAAAAAGATACAGTGTTTTCATTTGTGATTTTTAGTTTTTTATTTTCTGAAGTGCTTTGTCCAACTCAGTCTTCAGATATCTTCCGAAACTACTTTGTCTACAAAGGCTGTGCTAAAGGAAAAGTGCTCTGTTCCTGATACTGCTTGTCTGGGCAATATTTCTGTATTCTGGGCATATTTACTCTGAAAGTGGCATCCCTCCACCTTGGTCGGTATCTTTTGCTGGGATTACTCCAAACAAGCTTGACCTGTTGAAATGTAATGTTTCTCATACTAGTTTCGCCAACTAGTGAGCCTGTTGCTATTTCAGGTGGCTTAAAAATATGTGCACAGTTTGTACTTTGAATGTTTAATAAGCTTAAAACATGAAATATATAATGCAATTTGAACTTTCTAGTGTTATTTCATCACCAAAAAAGCAAAGTCTTGAGGCTCAGCAATTGCCTTTGTCAGAATGTAAATTCCAGCATGTAATACCCAGGCTGTATGTTTCAGGAAATCAGTATTAACCTATTAGTAAGCAGTTTTCCTTGGAGAAGAGCCATCTTCACACTGAGCCTGTATTCCTGCTTCAAACCTTCCTGTCACTGTTCTGTATCCACGACCCAGCCTAAGGCTGCCTTTGACGGATCTCCAGCCATTTCCTGCATACTGCACTAGCATTAATTGAAAATTTGGGTGGCCTTGCTTATTTATATTCCTGGACTGTAGTGGGTTATATTTTCATGGCACTTTCTCAGCAGTGCAACGTTTCAATTTCAAAACCACTGCAATATGAGGAAAAGTACCCCCCAAAATTAAAAAAATAACAATAAAAAGCAGTATATCTTTGATTCATTTTTACAGTAGTTCTTTTGTGAAAATATATAATGGAAAAAGAATTCAGTGTTACTTTTGTCTCTCAAGATCAGAGACAACAGAAGCAATTTAAATACGTGTACAAGATGATCACATGCAGACACAATGAGTCACGAAACTTTAAATGTACAGATGCCATGGAAATTAAAAGATAATAAAAAGTATATTCTTTGCAAGTCTTGGTGAGTTCAATAGCTACAATAATGTGTGTGGAAGGAAGAGAGCCACAGCCCTCCTGCACTCTCTAGGAAAATTCCAGGTATGTCTGGATGTGCCATTGGCACTAGGGCCATGCTTTGCGTCCCTGGATTTCTGCAGGAATGTAATTCCACAGCAGATAGGGGTAGCATGTCACTGTTACCTCTGTGCTTGGAGGTGCATGTGCTTGGGCATGAGTATTGGTGTTGGCTTTCAAGTTTGGACTAAAAGATTTCACCAGTCCCTTGACAAAATTTCAAACCTACATAGTTTTTTCCTCTTCTTGCCTAATTATTTTGTTGTATAGCAATATTTTATTGCGTGTGCAAGAATTAAAGGTTGGCACTATCCTGTTTGCTTTTTTCTAATACACTAAGTGCAACTTAGGAAGTCTTTTGGAATCATGCTTTGTTCCCCAGAATGTAGGCATAAGGATATGTTTAACAATAAATAAGCAATTAAGATGCTGATCTGTATCTCAGAAATTATTTGGAGGAAGAGTGAACTGAAGATCGAGTCTGTTTTTACCTACAGGCACACACATTTAGCATTCTGAACTATTTGAATTTATAGATGTTTCAGAATGCATATACAACTGGATGCTGAAAGGAAAAGAAGTTTTAAAAAAGAAAATGTCTGCTCCTATTTTTGAGTTTTCATGATGCCATTTTGGGGTTTTATCTATAACTCTGACATTTGGAGACTTTTTAGTCAAGCACCAAACATTTCTTGTAATGGAGTAAAGCAACAAAATAAGCAGTATGGGGGGTTTTGTTTGGTTGATTTGTTATGGGGTTTTATTGTGGGGGTTTTCTGTTATTTGGAGGCTTCGAAGGGGGTTGTTTGTTTGTCTGCTTTTGTTGTTGTTTTTGTCCATCAGAGACAATCCCAAATGAAAATGTCAGACCCAGCATTCCTCCATATTTCCATTTCCTTCTTTGCAAATTCTAGATCTCCCCACTGAGGAAGTTCAGATTTTAACTGGACCTCTCCAGCTTGTTCCAAATCCTATTTCCAAATTCTCTCTCTACATTTCCCAGTGACAAGGTTGATTTTGGCAGTTAAAAACTGCCCCAAGCTAAGGGCAGTGTAGCAATTGATCAAAGTGTATCTCACATGTACATATTGTGCCTCGTTACAATTAACACTGAAATCTGGTTCAGCTGGAAATTATAAATTCCCTGAAGAGAAAGACTAAGAGAATTGGGATTGTTCAGACTGGAAAAGAGGAGGATTTTGGGGAGGAGGGGGGCCGCCTAATTGCAGCCTTCCTGTACCTGAAGGGAATTTACAGGAAAGATGGGACAAGACTATTTACAAGAGCAGGTAGTGACAGAACAAGGAGGAATGGGTTCACATTGAAAG
Organism: Acropternis orthonyx; assembly: GCA_035583155.1. Lineage (NCBI taxonomy): Eukaryota > Metazoa > Chordata > Aves > Passeriformes > Rhinocryptidae > Acropternis > Acropternis orthonyx. The sequence goes on along the minus strand of JAWWEU010000081.1, from coordinate 67,712,355 downwards.
AGAGTATGTATAGGTTAGATATTAGGAAAAGATCCTGTACTGTGAGGGTGGTGAGGCAGAGGAACAGGTTGCCCAGGGAAGTTGTGGATATCCCATCCCTGGAGGTATTCAAGGCCAGGTTGGATGGGGTTTGAGTAACCTGGTCTGGTGGAAGGTGTCCCTGCCTATGGCAGGGAGGGTTGGAACTAGATGATCTTCAAGATCCCTGTTCCAAGCCAAATCATTCCATGATCTGATGATTCTATGAAGCGTAACACAAGTGAATAAATGAGCACATCCCTTTAAATTTATGCCTGGTTAATTTTGCCTTGTAAATTACAGCAGTAATCAGTTGGGTTAAAATGGAAGAAGACAGTGCTCCCCCAGCCCTGTCTCTCCACTGTGAGGGTTTCTTTGTCTCGTCAAGGATACAGCCACACCATCAGCTTGGCATTTTGCACAACTGAAACACAGCAAGGAATGGGAGGGACCTTGAGGTGGGCACAAGGGGCAGTTTTAAAAGTGGGTTTACTGCACTTAGAGGAAATTCCTGTTGTATAATTCCTGAAGCATAATGTACCTTAGAAGACCCTTCCTTCAGGCTTTTTCCTTTACCTCTGGTAGAGACAGAAACAAGGAGTATTGGGTTTTGGTGGTTATGCTCTGGAAGAGAGAGCAGATATTTTAGCTGCAGATTAGATGTCTTACAATCCTGAACAATAACTAGTGACTGTCACATTCAAAAATGACTGTCAATGTACTAATTTTTCTAGTTTTGATTTTGTGGATTTTTTTCCTGCAAATGCCTTTAAATAAAACAACATGATTTTTGTCAGGTCATGACTGATGCTGCCTTTCATTGCATGTCTTTCACTCCATTTGGGAAATGGAAAAGCAGAATGGAAATTATTCTAGTCAGTCTTCACGTGCCATCTTTTTTTCTGTTGCTAAAAATACTTATTAAAAAAAAATGTCTAATCCTGCCACTTGCTCATAACTGAATCATGACAGAGATCCTAAGTGGGCAAATGTAAGGGTATCACCATAGAAGGCTAGCCAGTACACAGCAAGAGCAAAACACAAGCCTAACTCTGAAACTTAAAAATTGCAGAGCTGTAAGGCACCATATGAACTTGCCTAGTACATCCTGCCTCTTAAGGAAGGACTGGCTACAGCCCTAAGAATAGCATTGTTCCTCCAGGTGCTTTAGCCCCTTCTTAAAGGCTTCCAGTGAACAAAGTTCAGTTGATTTCCTAAACAACCTATACTATTTCAATGTTACCAGTCTTACAGTTCTACTTAATGCTCTTTGCTGTAGTGTCTCCTATTCATCATCCCGTCCCTCCCAGATATGGAAAACTGACTCTTAACCAGTACTGTGGGACTTTTATTAGGCCTTTAGTAGGGGGTGAATATTTCCCACAAGCTGGATTTGGATGTGCAAACTACTACTACTACTCCTACTGATGCCGAGAATTTGTGCCCCCAAAAAGGCGTAGAAAACTGCACAAAGACAATTTGGGTCTCTATGCAGCCGAGGTATTTATTAAAGCAATGTTGGGGAACTCTTGGGTTAGCACCCTACAAGAGAGTTCCAATT
>JAWWEU010000081.1:67685403-67710676 GCA_035583155.1 Acropternis orthonyx | reverse complement strand
TACCTTTGTAGCCCACTAATCCCCAGATCCTGACTTCTAGCTAAACATCTCCCAGGAATTTTGTGCTAACTCTTCAGCGTCCTAGGTTTTGCCCCGCTTCAGTACTCCTACTCCTACTCCTATTAATAATAGCAACAACAACAATAATAGAAACAATAGAAACAATACAGAAAAACAGGTCAGAATGTCAATTATAAATACATTGAGATATTGGCCAAATTTTAAAACATGTCTCAAAGTAGGTTCTGAAAGTGTGTCTGATGGTCACTTGGTTCTTATGTAAAAAGGAGCCCTGAAATCTGTCATGTGTTCAAGTCATTTTACTGTTATTGCCAGTCCCATTATCACAATAGCCAAGTCACGCAAATAAAGTGAGTCAGGGGCTCAGCTATGGGCAGAACAGGACTGGGGACTGTATAATGCTGAGTCCAACAGGCTACTTAATGTGCATGCTTAATTTTAAGTATTTGAGTTCAGTACTTTTGGTAGAGTGAATAATAGACCTGAAAGTGTTTTCAAGTTAATGGGAACTCATAAGTGCTTTCTTGGATCACAGCCCAGGAGCTCAGCACACTGCAGGGCTAAATACAGATTTAACAGTCTAAATTTAGGCCCCTATGTTTTAAAACACTGACCAACATTCTTCTCAGAAATATCTGTGGAAATTACTGTAGTTCTGAAGTCAAGGCCAAACACCTCTTAGACTTCTTCATCTAAGAATAAATGTCACTAAGAAACATTAAAGACTAGAACTGTAGTTCATTAAAATCAAATATCATCACATGTTTGACAGGTTTCAGATTAAGCTGTATGATCTGGCACCTCTGATCGTACGTTTAAGGCATAGATCAAGATCCACATTTTAATGTTAATTGCTTGTCTGATATAATAATTTTTGTCTCTAAAAGGAGAGCTTCATAATTATATTTAATTAATGTAAAATGCAACCTCTTGCTAATAGCATACAGTTGTGATACTAATTTAAATGTAAATTACCTAAAATGTTAAATTTTGAAAGAACAACTCTACTTGGCCCAGATTGCATAGTTTATCTAACTGCTTTTTGCCATTCTTATTCCCTTTTCCCCAGCCCTATTTTGTAATTCTTTTTCGCCATAGGAAAATTAGAGATCAGGAGGTTGGGAGGAAGAAAAGAGGAAAGAAGAGAGAGACAAACCTAGGGAAACCTACAGAGACAGAAAAAACCAACCAACCAAAAAAAAAAAATCAAGAAAGGATTTAGTAATAGATGGAATCTTTATTTGTAATATTAAAACCAAAAATTCCTGTATAATTCCCTTTAAAATGAATACAGTTTTGCAGACACCGAATTGGGCAAGTGAGAGAAACAACTTGGTTCCACCAAAATGGGCCCAATTGATAATTAGATAGTAGTTCTTTGTTACTCTAATTGATTTTTCACTAGGACACATTGGGAAGTGCTGGCTGCTGCCAATGGAGGGGGACTGGGGTGCTCAGGCAGCAATGAAATGTTCCACGGGTACACTTCAATTAAGAACAGGAGATCTGATCTCTGCTCTCACTCAACATGATTTCAGAAATCTGAAAAAAAATCTGATGAAAAGCTTTTCCCTGCTTATTCCCAAAAGTATGGAAATTAAAGCAGTTGTGCCAGAGTTTGTTCTAGTGGAAAAGACGAACAGAATGTCACATGGAATTTGAGTGATAAAACCTGTCAAGTAGTCTTTGAAGTGGGGTATTTTTTTAACCCTTTGTGAAAGAAATGTGGCAAAATTTTATGTTGGTTTAGATTTCAATTTCCCACCATCTATTGTTTTAAAATACATACAAGTAGATAAAGGTTGGTCCTAAGAAGTATTTACACTGATGCAACTTACTAGTGACACTCTTGACAGAGCTGTGGTATACAACATCCACTATTTTTAGCTGCACAAAGTAATTTAGTAATTTGTTTCTTTGGTGCTGTTTAGAGAAACAATGCCTCTGGGTCAGTAGTGTGCAGATTCCTTGGATGAGTCTTGAAAGGGAAGAATTAGGGTGGTGTTAGCCAAGAAAGTAAAAGAGTGAGAGAATTCTGTGTACTGTTGGAAATGGTTTAAAGTGCAAAAACTGGTTTTTGTTTGATGTGGAAAAAGTGACTATACGTGTTCTGAAGGAAAACTCAAAATATTGTGTGAATTAATTTATATCTTGTTTCTCTTGAAGCATACCAGAAATCATCTGGGGGGAAACACTGATCAGTAAATTGTTTCTTTCTCTCTTGCCTGTCAGTGAAGATAAATATATTTCGCTTCATAATGAAAGTTTCTGGCTTAAACTCCCAGACTATGGTCAAAAGGCTGCCAAGGTCAAGGAACTTATTTATGTACCTAATTATTAAAAAAAGATATAGAACTCTATGATTTAAGGAGATCAGTTCTTGGATGTTGGTTTGACAACACAGATTCAGGTAATTTTCAGTTTAGGAGGAAGTAGAAAACTGCTGGGTTTGGGAGCAAAAGACAACACAGGAAATCTGCTTGGAAATTGAAATATCTGTATGAATTATTTATAAAATCTATGTCAACTGCTAGAAGCCAACATCTACAGGAATGTTCCATTGATGGATCAAGAAAATAAAGGGAAGTGGAACCAATCAGGTGAAGAAAGATTATGCAGTGATTTTAGATTTGCTAGAGCAGGCAAGGACAGGTTGGGCTTCTTGGCTCTGCTCCTAGTTCTACTGCCATGGTTTTGGCAGGTCTCTGATCTCCAGTTAAAAGGTCATGTATCTTCATTTTAGTAAAGCTTTCAGCAGTGTTTCTTATGAAGAAGCAGACAATATGGTCCAGATTGAAAATCCCATGGTGTAAGAAAAGACAAGGCTGAAGAAGGGTTAGCAAAATGGGGCCTCTATCAAATGGAGAGATGTATTGAGAGAGGTTTCTCAAGGCTCTGTCCTGTATCTGTTACTGCTTATTAAACATCCAAAGAACGCAATGGAGACTAAGCTGGTTACATTTGGAAAGGACATGAAGAAGAGAGCAGATAACAGAGTGTTAGAGAAAAGAATTAGAATGCCAAGGGAATTTGTCAAACTGGTGCTGAGGTTTTTTTTAAGAAAAACACAAAAGATGGTATTCAATAGGTGCAATAGGCACAGCATCATCAGTTCTCCAGATACAGGAAGGGGAAAAGTAAACAGGATTACTATTGCATAGAAAAAATGTAGAGGCTAAGCACAAGTCACTGCTGTTATGCTGTTGTAAAAAGGAAAATGCCATATGAGTGGGGTAGAAACAGGAAAGCAGCCTGCAAAATAGGAAAAGCAGTTATTTTGCTCTGATAACCCATGGTCCTGCTTCAATTTCAGTGTTTAGGGATTTTTTTAAAATGTTTTTCACCTGGATCGTGCTTGGCTTGGGGAACTGCGCTTCCAGAATGACACTGGGTATCTGCAGAAGAATGCAGTGGAGATCAAGCTTGATTAGCAGTCCAGAAAACATTAAATATCAGGATAGTATTGTGACTGTTTGGAATAATCAGGAAAAGAAAATGCAGGGCCTTTAAATATGGAAAAGACTGCTGCTAGGAGGAAGCAAAGAATCTGTTCTCTAGGTCAGCAAAGACAGACCTTTCACTAATGGACTGTAATTGCAGTAGGGGTTACTGCAGAGTATACATTAGAAAAAAAAAGACCTTTAGTGATAAGGGTAGAGAAACACTGGGAAAGATTGCCTGAGGAGATGGCAAAAGCACCATACTGGGAACCCTGTAAGAACAAGATTGAAAAAACAGTTACGGTACAACAAAAGAGTAGTTGATCCTGTCTTGGGCAAGGGAAAGTATTAGAAAGGGTGATTTCTTAAGGTCATTTTCAACCTTATGCTTCTTCACTTTTTTCTGCTCCTTAGATTTCCCTGGTTATAATACTGACCTCACAAATTCAAACAGAAGTAGGGAGAGGTCTGGTTTGGATGTCCAAATGTTCAAAAAAATTAGGCAATATCTGTAAGCCTGAAGGCATTCACAAAAGAGGACTGGAAAGGCAGTTATACAGTGCAGAATCGAAGTTAATCAATACAGTTTGTCAAGAGAAGGTGAAGGAGTAAATCTGCTCCATTTTACAAACATCTTCAAAAGGAAGATATTTCTGTTAAAAAGAAGCAGGCTTGCAATGGACAGATGCTCCGCTAGATGAATTTATCTTTTCAAACAACATTTACATTTCTATCAGTTATTTTTAACACGTTAAGGTAGCATGGTACGTGTTAGGGTAACCACTGAGAAATCTTCAAAAGTGCAATGATGGATTTGCCATTTCTCCAGCTCTTTAAAGTAAAATGAAGATGTCTTTCTAAGAAACAACTACAGAAAGACCTAGGTGTGGGAATGGCTGGAGGAAATTCTACAGCTTTCAATATTTAGGTTAGACAAGATGATCATAATAATCTCTCTGGCTTTTAAATCTGTTTACCCAACTTTGTAGAGAGATGTAATGTTTACAGATCACTGTCAAATCTGCATAAATGGATTAGAAAAAGCCATGAATGAGCAATTACTCTTGTGACCTCTATGAGGTATAACACTTACTATTTACCAGGTCATTATACTACAAATTGTCGCTTCTTTCCTCAGTTTTAACTGCATAGATTAATCTCTCTAACAGCATCTGGAGTTCCATGGAGTAATGTATTTATATTAGCAGCATTATATATGACAGCAAATATATACTATATATTATGGTATATATAAGTTATATATATGCTACAGATATATATATATATATATATTTTAACCATGCTAGTTTTCCTTCTTTTGTTCTAAAGAGAGATGTGGGGTGGTTTTTCTTCTCTCCAGAGAGTCACATCTGCAGTCAGTCACTGTCAGCTTTGTTCTGGACTCACCAAAGGGGTAGGTGGTGGTCGCAACACATCAACTGGGAAAACCACCCACAGCAGATTCAACGAAGTGCACCACACAGGAAGTTCTTCACTGACATTATTATCCAGGGCCCCTGCGGATCATAAGATTCCTGGATGCTGCTCTTGGAAACAGGAGGGTTTGCCTGCCTGTGATGAAACTACATATGGCATTTATAAGGCTGCTGCTCTGACAGGTTCCCCAGGCCCACAGTCTGGATGAAAACACTGCTGAGCAGCCTTTTAGAAACAGCAGTTAAAAACCTCTAAAAGTGGAGACTAGGTGGGGCATTTTCAGAAGCAAAAGGCCTCGAAGCTTTTCCTCACTTGGGGGCATTATCTCTTCTCAAGTTCAGGCTCCCTCTTCTTCATCATTTGTCTCTTTAGGGTCTTTGCATTAACAACAAAGGTGAATATGCAGTCAAATCCGCAATCAAACCTTAGTCTGGTACGGAAGTTTGTCACTTGAACTCAATCTAAATTCATGATTGTTTATTACAAAACCTTCTGCGTAGGCAGTTCCCTTTATGGACTCCCACTAAAGCTAATGGGCTTTTTGGGCACAGGTATCTGCTCTGATACTTAAGAGGGCATCAAGCGTGGCTCAGACCCATGTATGTGATGTGCTGTGTAGGGCCTTCTGCACCAATCAAACCTTTCAAAGCGGGGTTTTATTTGCCACATCCAATGACAGGCTTTTAATGAGAAAATGCAAACCAGCTGTCATGGGGGAAAAAAGCGTAATTTTGAAATGGGTGGCAAATAGGCACACTTTGTTTTTTAATGTGATGCCAGCTTTTCTTGGAGAACTGAGGAACTGCACTGGATATCAGCAGAAAACTGCAGGGTCACTGGTCACCACTTGGCAGATAATTAGATAAAAGATGGGACACCAGCTGATTTGTTTTTTCCTCAGAGACATGCTGTGTAATGCGTTAGAGAGCCTAGAGGAAAGAGTCAGAAAAGTTTTGTGATGAAATATTACAGACTACTAATTTAACCTGAGTGGGTTTGGCCTGAGAGTGTTTATCCCAGTGCTTCCTGAGCTCTGCCAGCCTTCGGCATCCCGCTCACCGTACAACCGGTCTCGGGGAGAAGGAAAGCCCTTTTCCTGAGACCCCACAAGGGGGCGGGATTTCCAGGGAGGCGGTGCTTCCAAGGGGCGGAGCTCGGAGCGGGACGGCGGGAGTGGCTTCCCCTGCCTCGATCGCTCCGCGCTCCATCGATCTCCTCTGGCGGCGGCTGGCGGCGCCTGTCGGTGGCGGACACGGGCGCGGTGGCGGCGGGCGGTGAGTGACCGGCCCCGGCCCCGGCCCCGGCCGGGCGTGGCTCTTGGGCGCCCCCGCGGTGATTTCCTGGCTGCAGCAGCTTTTCCGTCCTGCCCCCAGCGCCCTGGCAGGGGGAGTCCCCGTCCCCTGCGACCGTCCGGGGCCTGCGGGAGGCCTCCGAGGCCGTGGGCTCCGCCGCTGTGCCGCATCGCTGGCGGGGCCTGGGCTGAGCCCGCGGGCCCGCCCGGAGCTGTCTGAAGTCACAGAATCCGTGAGGTTGGAAAAGGCCTCCGAGATCATCGGGCCCGACCTCTCTGCGATGAGCGAATCGCTCCCCTCAGTGAAGCGCGGGTGTGCCGGGTGAGGGAGTAGGGGCAATAAGCAGGGGAGAGGTGAGGTCTGACCCCTGGAAAGCTGGTTACTTGCAGGACTGATGGGGCTTGTAGGTTTTTTTGACTTTTTTTTTTTTTTTAACTTCGCGTTTAGAGGTACCGTCACGTTTCAGACACAGCTCCCCAAAAATGAGTGGGTACTTGATCAAATGTAGTAAGAAAGTACCAGGGTAAGGAATATGGAAGAAATTGAAGTGACATATACAGGTTGACAGATGGTCGCTTTCATTCGTATCTCTCTGGAAGTGTTAACACTTCTCTGTGACTGATTTTTTTTTTTTTTTAAATTTCTCTTACTTTCTCCCAGTTCTACCTTTCTCCCTCATTTGTGTTGCAGTCCAGAAGGGACCATAAGCTGGATGCCCAAACGTCTTTCCTCTTGTCTCTTCTATATCCTAGTTAGGAACCTGAAAATAATTACTTAGCGAAGGGTAGATACCTGAAATTTGGGATGATCATGTTTCCAAAAGGGAGTTTTTAATTTTCAAAATAGTATTTCTTCTACACTGTTAGGTTTTCCTTGTTTGTTTTTGGGGGTTTTTTCCCTCCTCTTTTTATTTCCTGCAATTTGTTTGCTCATTGCAGGCTAAGAGCTTCTAGGCATGGACTCAAAGGTTTTGAATTGAAAGCCAGTGAAATATTGAGCCATCCTAGATGTGGCTGAACATCAGATTAAATCTAAACTCCAAATAGTCATTATATGAAGTTTAAAATTGTAATCTCACTTCAACTTTCCAAGCTTTCTGATCGGTCTTAAAACAAGTGAACAGTCTCTTTTCTCCTTTAGTGATTTCTGTGCATTTACTATAACCTTTTTTTGGTTTTGCTTTTGCTAAAGTTGTCAAAACAGTTAAAGGATTGCAAGTAAACAAACTTACAGCATAGGAAAACAGGTCTGTTTTCTTCCTTTACCTTTTGCTCAACTGAAGAAGGAAAGCTCTGTAGTGCTCACTTCCCTTTTTTGATAGTATCTTATCACAGCTTGCACTGACCCAGCAAGAAGCAGCAAAAGGCATGTACTGCTGCTGATTTCTTTACCATGGATAACTTAGTTTACAGTTTTTATGATTTATGCCCACTCCTTGGACAACAATGTTTTTACTTAGATGGGATTTCTGTTGTTTGAAACATCATTTAAAATAGATGCAATTATTTTCATTATACTGCTAGGACTTAACTCTGAAAATTATTTTAAGTTGTAATGGTAAGGGGATTTTCTCTATGGAAAACATAACTTTTTTAGGATGTGTCAGAGGTAAAACTATTTAATTAAAAGCATGTTGTCCATCAAACTTATGCTGGTTTTTTTTTAAAGCAAAATCTAAAGTTGTCTGGTGTTTTTATGGCCTTCTTTCAATAAATTAAAATATTTTTACAGACTTGATAGTTGTGGATTTTTTTTTAGTCCTTTAATTGCTTTATTGTATCTTAGAGCTGGAGAGCAGTCTAAGGTAATGAATATTTCAAATGGATTATAAAAACACCCCAACCAAGTAATAAACATTAAAAAATAAAAATAAGTCTTTAAAGCAAATTATTTATCACCTTGCCCTTTGAGCAGTGGATATTATTATGTGAAGAAAATGTTACATCTTCAGTACAAAAGGTACTGCTAACTAAGTATTTTGAATCTGTTGTATTCAGATTTTCTTTTTAATTGTAGGACTTCTTGTGAGTATGAGCAAGGGGTTTTTGCTAGCTGTTGAGATTATTTGAGGAAAAAACAGACATTAAACACATGAAAATATGTAATCCACCAGTTGTTTTCCTGAGGTCCTATTAGAGAGAAACTCTATCCACTGATACAGTCTTTTATTATACTGCTCTTCCCAGAGAAGCTGGACTAAAGCAAAATAAGTAGGTTGACTAGGAAGGCAGAGACCATTGTCCTCCTTTGGTGATGTAAACTTCTAGATATGTTATGTGAAACCATACTTAATCAATTTCTTGAAATGTACTGGTATGTTTAGGTGTAAATTCAGTAACTCTTAAGCACTGTACTTGAAACTAAACATCAGTTTTGAGTTATTTTAATTCTGTTTATTCTGTGCTTTTCGACTTTCCTACTTCATTAAAAAAAAAAAGGCAAAAAAAACAAACCAAGACCGATAAAGAATATGAAAAGAAAGTAGTTATCTAAATAAGATGGTGACAGAAGACTGAATATAAAAGGTGTTCTTAAAAACACAGCTTTTGACAGCTATGGAAAGTAACCGTGAAATAATCTACAGTTATAGCTTTGTACTCCAGCACAAAAGCCTGTGAAGCACAGACAGACACTACCTGTGTATATTTTGAATGCCGGTAGATCACAATTTACTTATGCAAACAGGCAAAGAAAACCTTGCCCAGGAGAAATCTGTAATACTTCATTCTGCAATCACAGACTGGAAAATAGTACTCAGTAGACTGTACATGTTACAGTGACTTTATTTTCTATGTGAGTTTTCCAGACAGAGTGGAATCTACTGCTCTACTTAAAAGTAAGCTGAAGGTTCAGAATCTGAAAACAGCTAAATTAGTATCCCTTAGCAGAAGTCAGATGTTAGCTCTTCAGTTTAGCTTTGACTTTCTGTCTTGGACCACCTACATTCTGTAAATCTGGACTGTGCAACATTGTCTTTCAAATTAATTTTCCCAGAGGAGAAATAGGGTGTTTGGTAATGGAGGGAATCTTGTTTGTAAAGGTGCTTGGAGGATGAGGGATGATTAGACAGCACATGCATAGCGCGGTAACATCAGATTGATGTTTCATCCTTTGCTCTGAACGTGAAAGTGAAGGTCTGTGTTTACAGCTTGAAAAGTATGAGTTCAAAAACCTAGCTGATTGGAATTTTTGTACCTTACCCTGCAAATTGTTTTCTGGGATTTCAATCAGCATTTCAGTTCAAAAGCAGTTGGATTATTCTGTTAGTGTCAAGAGTTAGAAGATAAGGGAAAGGCAGGGTGGAGAACTCATTTTTGTGATCTCCTGGTGGGGGCGGGGAGAGGGGGGAAGAACCTGAAACATTCATTTTTCCTAGAAACTGAGTAATGAGAGAAATGCCTGAAAACAACTATTAATTGTGTGATTGCCATGTTATGGGCTTTGCAGAGGGAAAAGTCAGCTACGTATTTAGTATTTTAGACAACACCAAGTCAAACACTTCCCCTCCCTCCTATGGAGAAATTCTTTGGCATAGTAGTTTTTATATTATTTTGGAAGCATTCAGTGCTCTTTTTCTCCAAAAGTAAATTGGGCCTTTGTAAATTGTAGCCTTTTTTTAAGAACAGATGTTGTTATTCTGTAGACAGTATGTTCAGCATTTTCATTAGAAAATACCGTGATTGCACCTGGTGATAAGTGTGAAAGCCTGTGTTTCCTTTCTAATTTTGTTTGCTTTGTTTTTAAGGAAAGCAAAATATCTGAAACACCAAGTCCTTAATGGGTCTGGTTTTCACTTGACCTTAAGGGAACTGCAGATTCCCAGATTTCTAGTTTAATTCTCAAAGGCAGACTTTAGGGTATTTTGTGCAGAAATCAGTGGGGTCTCTGTCAGTGTAGAAGTGTCTGTGGAGCAGATTGCAATATAATAAATCAAGGGGGTTTAGGTATATTTAGACTTGTAATTTTTTTCTTTGACTTTGTGGATAACCTGAAAGTAATGTACCCTGTATTTGGAAAAAAGCCTGTATTAGTTAAAGATTTAGGGCTATGCTGAGCAAAAATTTCTTTTTAAATGCCTGCTTTTTTACTGAGGACAAACCGAATTGATTTGAGATACTCATAAAATGTCTCAATTAAAAAAGCAATTACTTTCAGTTTTATAGTTAAGAATTCTGTGGGTCTTGTGACATTTCAAATTTCACTCTGGTTTTAACAGGTGTACCTTGCTTCTTGCTGGAAAACTGCACATTAGATTTTTGGAAAAAAATTAAGAAGCTAATGAGTTCCTCTCATGTTCCCATTTCATTAGCAGAGAAGGCACGGCAGCTTCTGTTTCTCACAAGACAACTTCACTACTCTGAAAGCATGATAGCTCCATACAGGAGATTTTAGGTGGATGCGTGGAAATGAAGACTTAGAGTATGTAAGACAATGGCAGGTATTTATTAGAAAAATACCTGTGCGCACACACACACTCTCAGGGAAAGACTTGAGTGTGTTTGACCATGGGAGCTGAGAAAAATGCTATAGCGTATGGCTTGGGTACTTCCCTGAGCAGAAGCCAGAAAGAGGTGTTTGGGAGAGAACATGAAAAATACAGGAATCTCAGTAACACAAATGCATGTCTTATCACAAAAGGAACTGCCAAAAAAGTCCCATGGCAAATGTTTAATTTAGTGTTGCAGTCCTACTTACAAGCACCCAAGTTAAAACTTCAACCATGTGAACTGTGGTTATATAGTGTTTTTATAAAGAATATTGTGTATACTTACAGTGCTTAGAAAAAAATCTGTGGTGTCTTGTTTCTTTTCTCTAGATAAAAAAAATTTCATCCCTTTGGGATTTATTGAGTTTATTTTTCTGAACTTCTGGATCTTTCTGAATGCATTTGAATGAACATACTTGAAAGGTTTTGATGCTTGAAGTATTGTTTTCAAATTTCTGCCTGTAAATAACATAAGATTGGGGGATGATGAGGGTTAAGATTCTTTACCATTTTCCTGTTAACTGAAATGATGTACAGAAAATTATTAATAACTTTAGCACAAAAGAGGGATGAATGGCTTAACCGGAGGACAGTAAGAATAATGATTTCTGGATGAAACAAACTTTGCTGAATGTTGGAGGTAGAAGCAGATGTAGGAAGATGTGCTTTGTGAGAATTTAGAAATCAATGGGAGATTTATGGCCATCTGTGATATGATTTTGTATAGAGCTGAGTTGCCTTTTTTTTACATATATGTTTATATAGAGATGTTTAGGTCTTTTCTTCACAACGTTGCTAGATTATAGTGATGTGTCACGTAACAAATACAGAAGCTTTTAACCAAGTAGACGAATTAATTTCTGGGGATTTGTAATGTAATTTATAATGAAAGTAGCAGAAATTTTGTGGAGAAACATCTGTGTTCAGACTTTCTTTAATTATATTTTCTGCTATGTTATTACCCTTTTTTAGCCAATTCAGTATGACCAAAACAGACATTCAGAAAACTTGAACTGATTTGACTTGAGTCTTGGTAATGAATAGGTGCTGTAACACTGAATATACCAGCAAAAGTGTTCATTCAAGAACTGATATAAACCAGCACGTTGACCTAATTAATAAATTAGGGGAATAATTTATATTCAGTGTGAAGTTACGGAACTTTAAAGCTAATGTTATTGAAAATATATTTGCTAAGGTGAACTATTTTTTGGAATTTTTTTTCTGAAGGTTTTCCCAAACGAAAATATCTTAATCAAAGTTTATAGGCCTGTTATTAGCATTTGGATTATTGTAGTATTGATGGTTTTATTTAATAGTGGCACTTGGTGATGGTCATTGTCACTTAGGTAAAAAGATTCTGAACTGAGGTGAAAATGTGATTTTGGTTTTGGGCTGCCCAGACTTAAATGAAATTAAATTTGTGCACTGGTGAGTTTGATGGAGGAGGAATGTGTGTTCATAGTAGCAGAGCAGGGGGAAGGAAATATTTTTTTAAGTAGACTAACTAAAATAGATTTTATGTCTTCAAACATTTTATCCAGCTTTTTCTGTTTGAACAGGTGATAAAATTGACAGATAAACTGATTTTCTGAACTAAAAGAAACAAAGAAAGCTCCCATTTTAAAAGTCTCTGTTCATCTGTATTATAGGTTATTGTTCTTTTTTTATCTATTTTTAGTGGTTTCCTATTTTTACTCTTTGCTGGTGAGTTACAAACTCAGCGTTACATGCTGGCTCATTGACTTCCTTCAGGTTGTTTATGGTATATGATACTAATGAACAAAACTTAATTTTACAATGGAATGTTTTTGGAAAAAAGTCAATGTTTTGATGTCATAAGTGCATTTGTGTGGTTGATTGTTCTTTGTGGGGAATCTCTCCCCTCTCCAAATAAATAACATCTCAAAACTCCTGATGTGAAAATAGATCAATATATAGGTATGTTGTACATTTTAACTGACAGGATGCTGTCATTTAATAGTACAAGGAAACGAATTTATGCTAATCTAGATTTTTTTTGGTTTTTTGTGGCATGTGATAGATAGAAGGTTAATTGATGTTAAATGGGGTGCTTTGTTAGCCCTTCACCAACTACTAAACTAGTACAGGAAGAGTGCAAATCATTACTACAAAAGGCCAAGACCAGTATGTTTTCTCAGTGAGGTTTATGGGTGTTTTTTTTATCCCTCCCTTCTTTCCCTCCTCCCCAACCACACAAAACATAACCAGCTGTAATGATAGGAGGAGAGAGCAAGCAGCTTCTCTAAACACACTCACAACACACACTCTTGCACTCCAACCCCCCTTTTTCCTCCCCATACCCCGGCAGAGTGACAGTTTCTAGATGTTGCGTGCGAGTGAGTTCAGCTGGTGCTGTGTGGTCTGGGTGTGTGGTCTCCAGCTCAACCGAGAGGCTGCTAACAGGGTGGATGAGAGAGAGCAACACTGTTTACTTTAATTTATTTCGGATGCCGGAACTGTGCCCGGAGTCTCTCCCGAGCTGGGTTACACCGTGAACGGTGTCAATCCCTCGCAGCTGCAGCCCAGGCTGAACTCTGCCCAGGGCTCTCGCTGCTTCTGCCTGGGGTCTGAGCCTTTTAATCCCTTGCGGCTCAGAAATGTTAATGGCATCGCTGAGTGCTGTGATTATTTTGCTTTCACTCTATCAAGATACATCGCGTGAAGATGTACCTGGCTGGTTTAAGGAAAGTGGGACCTCTGGGATATTGAGGGAGTTGAGAGGATGGGTATTTTGAAAGCAAAACTGCTGTGCTCATTCCTTGGCTACCCTAAAACTAAAATCTCTGGTACACCCTCTGTGGCTGATTGGAACATTCAGGAGCCCTTTCAAAAAGCAAAGGGTATCATATCATTTAATACTCCAAATCTTTTATTTTTTTGTCGTTTTCCCTCTGTCGCAAAACTTGCACATCTTCCCAAATTGAAACTGATTTTGACATGTAATGTTGTCCTGTAGGTTAACATGTTTGTCAGTGTTAATATTGGCTTGAATCAACACACCGGATATGACAGGGCAAGACAAATGAGGCTTTGTTTTTTTCTGTGTGATGGTGAAATTATCCACTTTTTTATGTTTGTTCATCTTTTCATTATAAGTAGCTTAGCGGAGTTTTGAAGAGTTTCTTTCCCCCTAAGTATAAGATTCGTGAGCACTTCTTGTTTAAATTGACAAGTCTTTTATTATTTAAATAAACATGAATAGATTCTTAATATCACTTGGAATTTCAGCATTGTTTAGCTTATTCACTTCCCAGTCTTATCTGGCAGGCTTGCAGGAATGGACTTTCTATTATTAATGCAGTGTTGAAGGCTGTGGAAATTCTAGGGCACTGAGGATCTCCAGAGGGGTTAATAAATGTCAGTTATTTTCACAGTGCTGCTTTTTGGATGCTTTTAATTCTTGGTTTATGTAGATTGTCTGTCTGAGTTTATATTGTTGGAAAGATAAAGCACAGAAAATGTTGCCATAGTGGTTTTCTTCATTTTGTAATAATTTTGAGGGCAAACATATAGGCAACATTTTGCTTTGTCATCCTTCTTGAGGTCATTTGCCGTGTCCCTTCACTGATTCTGTCATAGTGTTGTTGCTCGTGAGGGACTCTGGGTTTTCTAGTGAGAACAAAATTATTAGTTTTATTTAGTAGAAGCACAATTTTGTGTAATTTAAGGTGAGAAGTCCGTCACCTGTGTTCTCGAATCTGAGTATTTATTGCTTGTTTAAAAAGGCATTTCATAAATCTTTTCATTTGGAAATTATTTAATGCTGTGATGTTAGTGTGATAAGAGTAACTCACATATTGGTTTCAGATTAGTTTTGTTTTCTTGTAAAAGTAAACAACACCACCTGAGGCATACTGTGATTTGCATATGGTTGGTGCCTTGCTGTTCCTGCCTCAAAATTTTTTACATGTTATGTTTTACATATATGTGACTGAGAACAAATAAATATCTGATACATGAAGACTTGCATGCTTTCTTGTATCTTCGACTTTCTCAATTATGACAAATTGGCTTTTTCTTCCCTCCCTTCTTGGCAGCTTCGATTCCCTTTGCTAGATGACCATGGGCATTTGTATTGACCTTGAGTCTGTCTTTCTCCGAGACAATCTTTTTAGATCAGTGTCTGTGACAAAGTACAATAAAAACTTTACTGAATTTTCAGTCACTGGAACCATCTTGCTATTTTGTTATAGACGTTAGAAACTCCATTTTAAAACACTTCAACTGCTAATTTTCCCTAAAATTTCCCCGGTGAAATTTATAAGGTGGCACCAAATTGTTACTCACCTTCCAAAGTTCCATACCTTCATGGTGTTTGCAGTTTTTCTTTCATATTTGAACTTACCAGCCAATTTAATATGTGTTAATCCTGAATTTTTGTTTTTCATTTATTTCATATTCCGCTGATACCTCCAGAGTGGTAAGCAGTACTTTGCTTTATAGAACAGATATGGTAGCTATTGGCAGTACTTTGCTTTACAGAACAGATATTGTAGCTATTGGCATTTTACTTTGTGTTTCGTCTCTGTTCGCCGTTGAAAGTTAAGTGTGGAAACCTATTTAAGAACTCTCATTTTAAACAACTTTAAACTGAAGGCTTACAAAAGTCAAAAAAACCCAGGCAGACCTGTGCTTTCTCTTATGTTGGACCATTCCTTCATTATTTGTTTTTAAAGTGGCTTTTTTTTAGTATAGTGTCCTCTCTTTAGCAAACTTGTAATGCTCAGAATTGTCTAGATTTTTTTTTTTTGAACCAAACTTCTGTGAGAGGACAGTTTATTTGAGAAGCTCATGTAAAGACAAAGATGATGTTTATGAAAGGCATTTTTCAAGATGGCTTTGTAGTAGGTGGTCTTTGCAGAGACTTTCTAACTCTTTGCACTTTCAATAGCAAGAATTATGACAGAATAACAGAATAATATGGGCAAGATCATGGGAGCAGTCAAACAAATGTCATCCATGTTAAACTGTAGGGGAGATACTGTGAGGAAATGAAGTCTGAAAAAGAAGGGTGGGGAGGAATAAAGAGGGAAACAGACCTTGGTTAGTGAAGAGGAAGATTGTCCATTGCAAAAAAATCATCTTGTTGACAACTTCTTCAGTGAGCCTGGCCCCTCAGAGGAAATATCTTGTACAGAAAACTGTCTTGTGCAGTCTCCCCTAGTCTGTATAAGGAGCAGTCTTTCAGGAGCAGATTGCTTTTTTAATATTCTTTTGTGGATAATATATATTTGCAAAAATAGATTTTATGTTTAGAACAATGTATATAATTGCAACAAAAGCTTGTATTTAAGTGGTTGTATTGTTTTATGAAATAAAAAAGCTTTGCCTTAAATATTTTTAAACAAATTTAGGAACTTACTTTTCGAACACAGTAGGACTATACTGGCTAGGCTTTCCAATAAGCAGTTCGGTCATTTTGGCTATTGACATGTTTGTCATAAGAAGGAGAAGAAATTTTAAATGAATTGAAGGCTCCCAAGCATTTGCTTGATATTTATAATAATGACATATTCCAAGGATTTCCTTTACTTACTCTTTGAAATAAATGAAAGCAAGTGCTGTTTAAAAATAATAGTAGAGTATCTCAGTGCTGTCGTTCTTTTGTAATGTGTTGGGATTTACTGTGGTATTCTCATTCCAGTGAGGTATTTTAAAGCAATTCTGCAGTAAGCATGGAAAGACTTTGAAAGAAATATTAGATCTCAGGAGGCTCAGCATTTTTATTACATTTATTTAGCTCATCATGAAGGGAGATCTAGTGCCAATTTCTGAAATCCAGAAAAATACATTGTAATATTACTTTTGAGTTTTGGTACTGAAACAAGCCTGTGTGCAAATTACCTGTGTGCTTAGGTATTTTGAAAGAAACAATAGCTGCAATGCAAGAAAGCTATAACATTTTTGTGTGTGTGTGTGAGGAGGGAATCTACCAAATAATACCACAGTAGCTCCTATTTTACTTGTTTTCTTCAAGGGTTCTTTCTCTGCATATTGCCTGAAGTTCCTGAAGATGGCTTTTTTACATCTCAGTTGGTGATTAATCTTGTACATAAGTCTACAAAAAATTGCTCAAAAGTTAAAGAGCTGCTTTATGTTGACTTACTGGTATCTGGACACATGCTGCTTCCTGCAGAAGGTGATTAGGACTGTATGTCAGGACATAGCGCCACTTTACAGCTGTAGTGTGTCTTCGAGCTCTGGGAATATGTGGGAAAAGCTGTGAAGACTACCTAGATAAGATTATGAGGAATAGATGGCATTTCTTCTCCTCCCTCTTGGTAAAATTAGGCACCTAATAGTTCTTTAACATCCCCTTTGCACAGGACACTGGAGGAAACCTCAGATTCTGAAAGGTCTGATCTGTGCATACGCATCTTGTTTAGGAATAAGCAAGACTTTCCTTGCAATTTTGTGTTCTGATTCCTCCAAGTGGTATTAGGTTTAGCAAAAAGAACTGAGAAGCTTATTCCTGTTGTTCTGCCCATTGTTTTGTCAAGTCAGGCTGCAGTAATGTAGTTTTGAACGCAGCACAGATGAAAGCTGGGCAAGCCCTGTGATGCCAGGACTAGGGATGCTCACACAAGGGTCTGTGATTTTCATCTGTGGTGAGGAAGTGGATCAGTAGTAGTGCACGTGGGGTGTCTGGACAAGGCAGCTTGGAGTAGGGAACGGGAGGTAAGGAAGAGGAATTACCAAGGTGTCTGGATTTGAAAGGAGAATGGAATAGTAACACCGCTCTCCCTCCCTGTTTGAATTTATGAGTAAAAAGTCAGGAGAATCAACAGGATATGAACAGAAAACAGCTTGCCTGCAAGACTAGGACCTGGCCTCAGGTTTGAAGTGAAGCAGGGACTGCCTCTGTGCAAGGAGTAGGAAAAGCCAGTGCTGGGAAAGAAAGAGGAGTAGAGCACAAGTCCTGAGCACAACCTGCTCTTCCATAGCTGGAGGTGACTGTCAGCTGATTTCTCTGTAATCTGCTGAAACAGTCCTCTCCTTCAGTGCTGTTCTACCCAAGGTGTTACAGACTGCAGCTGTTGACTACTCACTTCTCTAGCCTCATGTTGGGTCCAGGTAAGAGGTTCCAGTATTCTACATATAAGATAGTAAGAACATCCATATGATACTATATAACTTAATTCCTTATTTGTCAGCTTGTTATTTGGAAAATAATGGAGAAACTAATGTTTTATTAGACATATAATGTAGTTTGTAATGTTGTGGAGGCAACCAGTCAAGAAATACAAGGTGTGTCACTTGAAAATACAAAATCAAACCAAACCTACGTTGTGTATGTTATCATGGGCTTTTACCAGACTTCCTTAATGTACTGGACATGGCTGACATACTGCAACTTACTATGTTCTTGCTTGTTCCACATGAATTTGCATCTCTTATTGATTGCACACTCTTCACAGGTAGTCTCAAAAGTTCTCTAAAGATATGAATGGTTCTCTTATGTTCAGAGTATCTAAATCCCTTTTCTGTATTAATGAATTTGAGCATGATAGCATTCTTATTGTAAATATGTGAAACTGAAAACAGACAGATGTAATTATAAAATTGAGGTGATTATTCGGGACCTCAGTATTTCAGAACATTGTGCAACATTCCCTGTATTCAGGGTGCCTTTCACACTGACTTCAGTTGTGGCTGTGGACTCTGAAAGGACCAGAAAAAAGTGTAAAGTTTTGTTATAAGTGACTTGCTATGCACCTAAGGTATAGACAGACAGAGACATGATCCTGTTCTGGGGACAGTATTTGATTACTTTCACCATGAAATCTTCCTCCTGGTTCCTGCCTCTTCTATTTTCATCTTCATTTTCAGTGTTCATTCCAACTTTGGAATGTGAAGAAAGTCAGCGGGAGCTTCTTTGATACTTGTATCAGGTCTAGCTAGTAACAGTAAAATTTGGGGACATTGTATAGAAGCATGATGTATGTTGGTTCAGTGAAGGTATTTTGTATATAGAGAAGCAACTGAAATAAATATGTCTTACTTAATTCTAGTATTTTCAAACTGCAGGTGCTTGGAAACTGCAGCTTTGCTGCAGTTTATTGTTAGGGTTGATTTACAATTTACAGGTTTCTGGGTTTCATGGGCTTAACCATTTGCAAGTAAAAGTAGAAAATACATCTTGATTCAAAATAACAATAGATAAGAGAAGCCTTATGAGGCTTGACTTATATTTCACTTATTTTTTACCAACCTGAACTTTTAAAATTGTTTGCAGCAGAGTGTTCTATATGTGTAACTGAGGTTTTGGAATACTGATTGTATTTAGTAAGTGTTATAAAAATGGAGAAGATAGTGGGAGCTAACATGCTTCAGCTTGTCAGCTGCACAAAGGAGACTGCTAATAAGCCATAGGAAATTGTGATCAGTTGCATAGTAAACTCAATGTAGGCCACATAACATCCATACCATATTGGTGTTTGTGTGACAGCTAACTAAACTGCTTTGAGTTGACTCCTAATTTCAGTTGCAAAGGAATAGTCTTCTGAAAATGCTTCTTCAGTAATTTTTTCTGTGTGGGTTTTTTATCTGTTGGGATATTATTTGTTTTGTTGATGATCTCTCCTAGTTTAGTGTCTGTAAGCTATGTTTGGTTTTCTCAGTTTATGTAAATGTTGATGCATTATACAAGTAAGTGCTGGGGACTTCCTCACATGCAACTGTCTATGCCAGTAAGTCTAAATTTGTTGGAGAAATTACCCAAGTAAGTAATCATAGTCTATTACTTAGCTTAGCAATTCTAAACTTTCTAAGGAATACAATACTTTCAAGTAGAGGTTTGAATAGACTCATTTGAATTCTGACATAAGTGATTTGGAGTGTGTATGTACAGTTTGATTACGCATTTTGAAATGTTTAATTTTTTCTGAATATACTTTCTAGTTCACAACTGGGGCTATATTTAATTTATAAAAAAAGGAAGTGCAAAGAGGGTGTAGTCATTGTGTGTTGTTTTATGACTGTGGCAAAAAAGGGCTTTGAGAGTGGTGTTCCTTATTCACATTTATATTTCTCTACCACTGTAGAAGAAGTGATTGAAAGGTTTTTATTAATTATTTTACATGTTATAACTGTTGGTTTTTTAATTTATTTCTTGCTGAACAGGTAAAAGCAGATCAGATTTCAGTAGCTGAATAGACGTCATGTCTCGAGCACGGCAGCCACCACTTGTAACTGGCATCTCTCCCAATGAAGGCATCTCATGGACAAAAGTGACAATTAGAGGAGAAAATCTGGGGACTGGGCCTACAGATCTCATAGGTAAGTCAAAAAGAAACCTCTCAATACTGAAGGATGTAACGTTTTGGCTGTGATTAGAGGTAAATGTTTTTACTTGGTAGAATCTGTGTTGGATGGTGTGAGGAATGCCCTTTACACAAATATGTGCTTGAATCCATAAATTCAGGGGTGCTGCCCAATGTATAACTACTGAGACTTGCTAGATTAACCTGATGCAATATCCTGTACCTAGCATGAACACTAAGAGTGAATGCTTACTGAAGTGTGCTAGAGGAGGGTAGGTGTAATGAGATGCACCTTTGTTACTTTCCCAGGCATTGAGAATTTCTGCATGCACACTTTCCTACCACAAGTATTTTCAATGTATTGAGAAAGTCACTGGGGATTGCCTTTCCTTGAATTAGTGTAAGGTCGGTTTGTGTATCTGCAACAGTTATGGCAAAGTGGGTTCAGTGATTTAGCTACACATTATGTGAAGAACAGGGCCGTCCAGTGGTGTCAAGGAGAGCACTCTGGACTCTGAATCCCAAGGGCGCGAGTTCAAGTCTCAGTGGAGACTGTGCCCTAGGCAGTTAAATGCCTCCCTGCCATCTGATCCCATCAGATCTCGGATGCTCAGCAGGGGCAGTCCCGGTTAGTACTGGGTGCTGTAGACAGTCCCAAGGACTTCACTGTCACTGTCCAAGCTTGCTCGGCTGTGGCAAATGGACCTTAGGACTTAGAAAACGGTGGGTCCAGTTCTGCGCACGCTGTGCCTCACCTAAAAAATCCACTGCGCAGGCTGGAAGGGCACACCCACATGGGGAGAGCCCTTCCCAAAATCTTTGTTCGTGAAGTCTGGCCATACATACATACATGTGAAGAACCATTTCTGTTGGCTGTTTTGATTTTTGACATGGTAACTTCATTGTTGAAAGAGGGAGCAAGCTGTTTTCTCTGATTCTTCTGACACTACAGAGCTTGTATTGCCTCTTTTCCAGCTGAAACATCTTAGCATATTTAAATTTTCTGCATATATCTTTGGCCCTTCTTGTTGCTCCTTTCAGTGAATCTCTCTTGGTTTCACTACCAGTCTTGGGTGAATGTCATCTTGGTTACATGCAGTGTTCAGGATGTGAATGCACTGTGGCAGAACAGTGTAGTTTCACTTTTGTTTTGTATTTTTTCTATAGGATTCTGTTTTCCATATAATTTCCACTAAGTATCAAACTAATGTTTTTTGTTGTTCTGCCTACTGTAGTTTAATGATTTAATGCTTGAGGATTAGAAATCAATTTGAGCCCATCATCTGTGAATTTAAGGTTTTGCCTGTGTGCATCATGTCTTTGTTCATTGAATTTCACCTGTTGAATGCTAACAGTGACATTATAGCGGCATCCACTCAGTTTCATAAGTTCTGTTCCGCTTTTGTTTGGGTGTATTATCATAAGCAAACTTTGTAACCTCTTTATCTTGTAATTTATGAATATAGTGAACATAAGTGATCCCAACATATATCCTGAGGAAACTTTCCTCAGTCAAACACACTATTTAGTGTAATCCTGTGTCTGTCTTAGCAAGCTATTCATCCTTTTGAGGTTCATATCCTATAGTTGCTTAATTTTCATAAAGCTTTCAAGAAGGACTTTGTAAAATCTCTTGGAAATCAGTTAACTATAACTACTGGAATTTCCCTTATTTCTTTTTGTAAGTTATGCATATGTGTACTTTAGTAGTCGTGATAGAGACAATTTGTCTAATTTGTTGTGGAATCATGACTCCTCTGAAGTCCATTGGAATTTTATTTGGCTTTGCTAGAAAAAATATTTCGTTTCATGGCTGTAAACCAAGGTTCACAAATTGCATTCATGGCCTCCACAATGAGCTGTATGGCCAAGCATAAGCTACTAAAGTTTTTTGCTTCACTTCAGTTTGCTGTCTCTCAAAAGGGGAAGTAGTATTTTCCTGAGCTGCTAGATGAGGTTATGGTACACTAGTGAACCTTTATTGAGAAATCCTCAAATAACTGATGATGTTTGAGGTAAGTATATTTCTGTGTATTTGTGTGGTTGATGTACTTTAGTAACCTCATTGATGTGATCCTTTGCAAATTATCAGGGAACTATTATAGTTCTTGGAAGGAAAACATCCCCTGAATTGTGCCTCAGTATTACAGCTGACCAACTGCTTATATTTCTTGTATATCTTCAGAGTAACAATAATAACAAATAGCTGCTAATAATTTTATGATTTGAGGTAAAAATACATAATGGATTGCCTTATTTTTTTTTGTTAGCTCAATTGTCAGCTTTCTCCAGCAAGTGACTCAGATCCAAGACATGTAAAGATTTCTTTTAATGGTTAAATTAGGCATGTAAATATACCCTGTGACTTGAGTGGAAATACTTGCAAAAGTGAGGCTTTGTAGGCATGAGTTAAGCAAGTTTGAGTGAGATTTTTATAAAGTTTATAAAGTTTGAGATGCATTAGAGTGAAATGAAAAGCAAGAAACTTCTATATATAAACAGAGTATCGCATATTAGAACATGGCTTTTTGTTTCATTTCAGAGAGGGCCCGTCTAGTAATCTCTTTGTATCTTTGAAACCAAATAAACTTTTTATTTGTAACTCTATAGCTCACGGTACAAAAAGTCAAATCCAGGAGATAGCTGTAATTTTGTGTTTTCAAGGTTTAGTTTGTCTTTTAAGACATTTGCAGCTGTATTTTGTAGTCATTGTAAAATTGCCCATATATAAGTTTAGCCCAAACTGGGAAGTCTCAGTAAGAGAATTACTTATGCCCATTTATTGAAAGTCACATGAAAGCTAGAACCTGGGTATGATGTTCTCAAAGGTCTTTAGACCTTGCAACAGGTTCAAATTAAATTTTATTTAAAGGAAAGTTTTCTCTTTTTGGAGAAAGGAATGTGGTACCTGTACTATCAAAACTTCTCCCCCAACATCCCTTTATTTGTTTTAGAAATTGTCTCATGCCTTTACTATATTTATTATGGTATATAAAATGTTAATAGAGACGTAACTTTCTGTTGCCTTTTTTATATACAGGCAAAGCCTGTTTCCTGCCATTTCAAAAGTGTTGGATCTTGTGATCTTGTTCTCTTGAGAGCTTTTGGAACCTTCAACGAGTAGAAAATAATTGATACAAAGATCTTTAAAACAATTGTTACAAAATTTTTGCCTTACTAAATCGCTAGAGCTCAGCTCTTGATTTTAAAGTATTGCTTAATTTAAACATTAATTCAGACCTTTGAAATTCTAGGGTGAAAACCTGTTTATGAATGGTTTGGGCAAAGTCTTCCAGTTAGTCTTGGTCCTTCCCACAGTCTCTTTTCTGTTAGAGAAGATGCTAGCGTAAAACCAGAGATGTAATAATATAAGGTTCAAACCCCTACATCATAAATGTATGGTTTTTTTCCTGTGAAAACTAAAACCTGATTTGGTTAAAATGTTGCAAATAAATAAAAAAAGTATTTTTTCATTTTAAAGCTTTTTTTTTGTGTACACGTATCCTATATCATCCCACTCTCCCCACTTTATTCAGGCATCTTTTAAAAAACAGATCTACTGTTCTTTCTCAAGTAAAATTGATTTCAGTTGTAATAAGATTCAGTGCCTTTTTGTTTTTTGTTTTTTGGGTTTCACTTTCAAATTAGTTTTTGGCAGGGAGTAGGACATTTTTATGTCTGACAACCATGAAATCTGCCAAATTTGTCTGCTGTGTCATGTCAGAGGCTTAAATTGTGAGAAAAAGTAAGTGTGAAGCTCTGGTACTGAGCCATATACACTGACCCTTTTCTGTCTAAGTATTTTTTAAATTGGTCAGAGCTTTCTAGAAATTAAAAACAAAAGCCAAGTCAGCAGGGGAGGAACTGCTGTGTCTGACTAATTGATACTCCAGTAGAGCCAACACACTAGTACAGCCTTGTCCTTTGGGACATAAGGCAAAATGTTTCTAGGAAAGAATGTTATTTAAGAAGAACCTAATGAAGTCATTCTCCAAATTGATACTATAGAAATTAGGATCTTGTCAGTTCTTCAGGACAGCAAAACTCCAATTAGGAATATGGAAATTGTGGTTCTAGATCTGAGAAAACAATTCATCTATTCCAGTGTCTGGAGTCCTGATGTGGCCAGAACCAGTCAGATTGATTGGTTAGACTGATTTGACGTGAAATCTCAGGAAGCCTTGGACCTTATATTAAGGTGTACCTTGACTTTTAAGTGTTAAGAGGTGTTGTTAAACACTAAAACTTGACAAGTTTGAGTATACCACAGTCTTTACCTACAAGAAAAGACTTCCCTATATTCGTAGTTTGAAATTTTTACATCTATTGTGAGAAAATGTAGAAAAGGGAATAGATGAACATTACACAATTATTCTTTTGTATAACCAGGGGAGTTTATTTATCAGAATCAGTCTTGCATCATGGATTTTGTACAGAAGAGATTAAGGCAGAATATTTGTCAATTAGTACTACTTTGACCAAAAAACCCTTCTGTGTCCAGAGAAGTACTACTAAATAAATAAGATTGAAGAAACATTGTTCATTGTGAATATTTTACCGTGTCTTTTTCTGTGCAAACTCATATAGGCTGAACTTACGGAACATTTGTTGCATGGAATTTTGATGGAAGTTTCCCAGAAATACAATACTAAGCAGCAGTTGTTTAGTGTCTTACAGACAGAAAAATCTATTGTCCTATATGAAGTAAAAGTCACAGTAACTCACAACTGGTGGAAGAGATTAAAATAAGTTTCTAGAAACACACATCTCTCTCTTGAAGTGTCACTGGCACAAAAGACCTGAAGGCACCTAGGGAACATCTAAAAAAATTATTTGTGACTCCTTGACTGTAAGGGACTGGGGAAGAGTCATATATTTATGTAAAATACATGAAGCATCATAAATGTATTTGCATTATAGAGTTTAAAAGATGTTCTGTTCACAGTAGGGTATTTCTTATGTTTCTTTTTCCCAGGTTTAACAATCTGTGGGCACAACTGTCTGCTAACTGCTGAATGGATGTCTGCAAGTAAAATTGTGTGTCGAGTTGGACAGGCTAAAAATGACAAGGGAGACATTATTGTTACTACAAAGTCTGGTGGCAGAGGAACTTCAACTGTTTCCTTCAAACTGCTTAAACCTGAGAAAATAGGTATATTTCTTGTTCAAATCCACATCTATTTTCTTTGCTAAACAAATATATTACTAGATTACTTTATAAAATGTATTACTATATAAAATGTATGTTTGAAATGGATTCATATCAGAACGATTTTTAGTTGTCCAGAAAAAGCAGGATATACCAATAAA